>OY282449.1:133587245-134187245 GCA_958295655.1 Palloptera scutellata | reverse complement strand
ATCTGAATGTAATGATTCGTTAGTGCTTTTCCATTATGGGAAGCAATAGATTAATCACCGCTTTTAATTTGTAGGAATTGATTAATTGATCGTGGGTTTTCATTTAAGGAATTGATTTATTAATTACGGCTTTTGATCTGTCTGGATTGATGGGTTAATCACGGCTTTCGATGATCGATGTTTTTTATTTACAAGAATTATCAATCGAGTTTTCTGATAAATGCAAATTGATTTATAGGAAATGGTCGGATTATTTTTGTGTTATCGGCACAGAGCCATTAACTAATTTACCAAAATTAATCAGTCGCTAGAACTTTTTCTTTAATTAATATGACTGATCTTTACTTTACTTACTTTTAATGGCACAACAGTTCATGGAGGGCCTAGGCCGAGCTTTTTCGCACCCATTCATTTTGTGCGTGTTATATTTGTACATGAATGGAAGGAACCTACAGTTTAATGCCGAATCCGAACGGCGAAGTGAAAAGCTTTTCATAGCTATTTTTACTCTTGTAGGTTTGCCATTTCCAGCCAAGAGGTGGTGCCGTGTAGAAAAATTATTTTTTCTACTTTTTGTTTTTCTTTGTTTTTGCCTGTGCCGAGATTCGAACCCCGGACATTCTGCGTAGCAGCCCAACCACTACCACTACGCCACAGCGACCAATATGACTGATCAGAAATTTTTAATACTTGCTATTTTCATCATGGTCGCTGTGGTGTAGTGGTAGTGCGTTGGACTGCTACGCCGAGTGTCCGGGGTTCGAATCTCGGCACAGGCAAAATCAAAAAGTAGCACCACCACTTGGCAGGCAATGGCAAACCTACAAGAGTAAAAATTGCTACGAAAAGCTTTTCACTTCGCCGTTCGGATTCTGCATTAAACTGTAGGCCCCTTCCATTCATGTACAAATATAACACGCACAACATGAGTGGATGCGAAAAGTTCGGCCTAGGCCCTCCATGGGCTGTTATGCCATTAAAAGTAAGTAAAGTAGATTTTCATCAATCATTCTTTTCATTTATCTCATTATTCACATTTCCGATATTTATATAACACTAAAGTTTCATCTATTGACTAATAGTATAGGTTTAATTTTTTCTTAAAACTTTCTCGCTTTAATAAAACATTTAAATTTGAACTCTCAGAAAGCAATATTGGATTTGCTCTATGAACTACTGGGTATTACGCAACCAGCTTGGACCGACGATTATGCCATTGCGCTGCAAGCGGTTGATCCATCCGATTTTCAAGTAATTTAAAAATTTTCATTAAATATTATTTACCACTTTTATATAATACTTTTTATTTTCTTATCAATTTTCTTTTAGGATGCTTGGCTTCTCAGTAATGGTTTTGTTGCAATGGAGGGACGTTGCATCTTACCAAGTCTGGCAGCACGTGCTCCCAATGTTTGTGAACAACATTTAGCATTGTTGTTGTACTGTTTTTTAGAGACTGGTCTTTTAAATGCGCTCGTCGAGGTGATTGTTTCAAGTGATGCGCACATATCAGTGCGTGCAACAGTTTTAATTGGTGTGTACTGCATTTCACTAAATTTCTTTAGCGTATTTGATTAATATTTATGTTCTTCTTATTATAGGTAAACTATTGCATTTAATGCACACACATTTGCCGCCCGACATCTGTAGCACAAGTCCAGCATTGCCGACATTAATATCACACGCAACTCAGGGTAATCAGTATGCCACCGCAGCAATAACAGCTTTACAGAATTACCAAAAGATGCTACGAAATCGTCCGATTTCGGGTAGTCTGTTTTTGGATAGTATTATACAAGGGGGATGTAAGTTTAAAACTTATGGCCAATTGTATAAGAAAGAAATTGAACCATAAAATTATTCTCATTTAGCCATCATTCAAACTCGCCTCTTTCGACGTGATATTAACTCTCAGGATCAATCACATACTGGTGGTGGTGGCATTGCAGGTGCGGTTAACTCGCAATCACCCACCCCTGGTTCAATGCCCGGCGGTGCTGCTGGTGGCCCCTCACTTGATCGTCCTCATTTAGATTCGGTATCATCGAGTGATGAATCTAATTCACAATCATCATCGCGGCGCTCATCATTTCGTTTGAAACGTAAATTTTTGCCTTTTTTCGAAAAATTGCGGGTCAATCGTTTAATCAAAGATTCGAATGTATTCTCGTTGCCCGATGGCAATGCATGGGACTGGGAAATTTTGATCACTATACTAAGAGTAAGTATTATAATGGGTAATTGTGGTGTGTATTTATGTTATTTTAAATCAAGTTTTTCGTTTTTGTTTATTCAATAACTTGAAATGCAGTTTTTACATTGGAGAAATTTGTTTAAAATAGTTAATTTATGTGAAAATATCCAGAATGGATATTTAATTTTGTCTCATCAGAATTATGATTAAATACTCGTATTTTATCTAATAATGAAGTCAGTATTGAATGGATTAATTATGCTCTTGAATTAATCGAAGTCCGTCCTGACTAACTGACTAATAATCAAATAATAAATTTTTCTGATTATTATAAACTACTTATTATCTAAAAGTAAAGTTTATTCAGTTTTAAATTTTGTATTAATCGATTAATGAGAAAACATGAGCAACAGCAAAACATTGTGTGGAGAAAGTCACGAGAAGTTGATTTTTATTCTGATTAATCGATTAATTGATATTAATTCTAATTAATCGGAGTATTGCTTCTGTCGAATAACAGAAAAGAATTTAATCGGTAAATCAAATTCATTAATAATATTTCTGATTAACCGATTGGTAAAATTTAAATGAAACAATTTCTAAAGTTCGATTAATCGGTAATTATTGTAGTTCTAAATTTACGAGGCACTTTTAATTCTGATTAATCGGAATTCTAATTAATAAGAAACTGCTTTATTCGATCAAGCAATGTTTCTATTAATCTCAGTGTTCAAATTTATAGTCAATGCTTTTATTATGTTCTTAACTCTTTCTTTTCCTTTTCCACAGTCCAATTTAATTCGCAAATTGGATGATACAACCGGAAAGTTTCTAAAACGTTTGGTACACTTCTTCAAGCCGAGTAGCAATCGTTTTTCACATCAAGATTTGGCTAATGGCCGTGCTATACCATCCTTTGTTATAGCCGGTTTGGATCTAATCGATTGGTTGCTAGCTAGCAATGAGGTATGGACTGCATTTTTTCATCCTTCTAATTCTATAGAATAAAATTATATTTGCATTTTTTCTTTATAGCTGGAAAGTGTGCGCCTTCTAACCGACTACTTTTCCGATGTTAGTAACCAATTAAAGGCTGTGATTGCATCGTCATGCCGAGCGCATGATTGTCTCTTCAGTCCGCAGCACATGAATAATACAATGTGTCAACAGTATTTTTTGTACATTGGACGGATGTGCCGTGTGCAAAAGGGTATCGTTATACTGAGGAATACAGCGGTTTTTCAAGAGTAAGTGCAGTAAGCATGTTAAAACAATGGATGGTTTAGTATTATTTTCTTTTTCTTTTTTCTTCTATTTGCCGTATGCAGCTTAATAAAATTACTCGAAGTGAGCGATCATGTTTGCTATGTTAAGCTAATTGTTTCCGGTTTGGATTATACACTTGAATCTGTAACACGTAAAGTTCTTGAGAAGGCTTTAACCTCAAAGAGGACCCGCAGCGGTCGTTTGTATGCCACACAGTTTCTGGTGGTTTTACTGCGTGCACGTTTACCCAATTTTGAGGTATGGGGCATACCAATGATTATAAATCAAACTAGAGATTCAGATCGTAGTGTTTGGTTAGCGGCAATGGATGTGCTTGAGGAGGCCTGTCATGAAAAGGTAAAATCTTTTTTAATACATATAACAGTATCTGGATTTGTTTTAAAAAATTGTATTCTGCTTTTTCAGTATTATCTGGAAGAGATTGTTAGTCTATGGCCGAACCTTAGGGGTCTCGATGATGCTGGCAGACTTTTAATGTCACGTTACTACTCATTGTCACGTGGTTTAAATCATCGTAAAGCTAAAATTAAAGAGGAAATCGATTACTGGAAAAATGGTTACAATAAGAGGCAAGGAATTTATATTTATTTTTTGACAAAAGCGAAAATACTTGCAATTGGGATTGCAAGTTTGCATTTCTCTTTTAATTTTGATCGGGGAAACATGTCAAACTCATGCTTATCTATTTGTAACTTGAATGAAGTACCTAAAAATCTAATTAATTCACTATTCTATATCTCTAGGTATGTGCTACTTGTCGAAGCCGATACACATTCCAGTCTAACGCTGCACGTACGCAACGAAGATGGATATTATAGTCGTCGGAATTGTAATACGCGCGCTGTCACCGTCCCGCCAAATATCTTACCTCATTTGTATGGGCAATTGGTGCAGACCGCACAAGGTACGACTGCTTTGCGTAAGTATGGTGATTTGCCACAATTAATTGATGTGATAAACCACGGAAAGTGTTCCGATGATGCTGAATGCCTACAGTTGAAAGCAGCCATATGGGCAGTGGGGCATGCATCAACGCACTCGAATGGAATTGAATATTTCGTAGAAACGGGCCTAAGGTGAGTGAGAGAACTTTAATACTTGAATAAACTGGGAACATAACTTTCTTTATACTTAAACCTTTTAGAATCTACGAAAAATTAGTTATACTTGCAACAAAATGTGATGTTTACTCGATACGCGCCACTTGCTTTAGTGTCTTGGGACTAATTGGAGGCACAAATGACGGAGCAAATATACTATTTAAAATGAGTAAGTTGCAAACGAAATCATAGGAATGGATTCAGTATTCTCCGCTAATAACCAATGAATTACTAATGTTTCTATTTTCCGTTTTACAGACTGGTTAAGTGTACGCCACGATCGCAACACTATTTGGCCAGTGCATCAACCTGAAGACTGGATGTCGTCACATACACCAGTGCGGCATCATTACGAAGATATGCCACCGTACAATTATACAGGCATTGAAGATCAAATTGATGGTTCCTATTATACAGGTAGCTATTGGAATCTTCTGTTAAGCAGCAGCAGTACAACAAAAGATGGTGGTGGCACCGCAAGTGCCAGCTCGGAAGCTCAAGATGCTAATACAACAGCAGAGAGTAGTAAAACAAGTGAAGAGGTAAGTGGTATTCGGATTTTATTATTGAATGCATATTAAATTATTTCCGTCCTTCGTAGTCATCTTTTAGACAACAACATCAGCCAGTTGTGGCTCCTACTACTACGACGGTTGCTGCCAAATCGCGTACACTGCCTGAAGGTACTTACTTGCGTCAAGGCAAACATCAGCGTTCACTTTCTGAATCGAAAACCACTGATGTTATTAGCCTGATTGGTGGTGCCACTGCTGCACAACTTCATCAGCATCGTATACGCTATAATTCATGTACCGATTCAAATACTTCCGGTGTGAGTAGCTGTGAATCGGCGACAGTGCGTATGCATCCTGTGGCGTGAGTAACTCTTGTGAATCAAAGTTTTTAAATGTTTGTTCTATTTGAATTGTTTCTTTTTACCCAGTGATTTTCACCAATTCCCACTCAGTCCCATACCGTCAATGTCAAATTTGCTAGAAATACCACCAGCCCTAAATTCCGTGCTGCAGCGCGGCATGTCTCTCACAGGCACTTCCTATTTGCAGAATGCCATTAGTCCAGTAGATATTAAAGGCTATGCACAGTTGCGTTCATTGCGGCGACATTGCCGGCCCGTGCTCTCGGAATCGGCGGCAGATATTTATGATATTATCGATCGTAATGAGCTGGTTTCGTTTCCTTCATTTCGTCCATTGATTGGTGAGTCGCAACGGCGTGCAAAGGTCCGAAGTTTGGATCGACAATCATCATTGAGAATGTTTACGTAAGTAGTGGAGGAGGAAGAGAGGTGAAGAGGAAGAGGCTGTTGAAGATAAATACAAAAATAAAATTTTTACAGGCTATTGGATACGGAAGAACTGCAAGTTCCACTACCCACACTAGCTGCACCAAAGTTTCTTTCACAAAATGATTCCAAAGGATTATGCTATGCAGGTATGTGATATTTAATTTGAAAACCATTAAATTTTTAGATATTCCAATAGAAGTGAAAATTTTTCATCTACTTATATTTTGCTAAATTAGCCTTGTTCTTGTTCTTATCTGCCTTTGATATTTCTAGGTATTTGTCTTCCGAAAAATCTCATCGACCTCTTCCCCACACGTAATCTTGCGCGCACTTATGTCTCGAGCGACATACAAGATCAAGATCTTATGGATATAAACTTGCTGACAGCAAAACAACAGTTCCTAAACGATTCGCTAAATAACGAAGGAGGTGATGAATCCTCAGTCATTTCCTCACTCTCCGACGTGTCATCGGTGAGCAAACGTTCCAAATGGCTAGGTGCCAAGCATGGCCGCAATAATTGTTTACATTGTTCGCGTGCGCGTCGCAATCGTACGCATGCGCAGCGTCTTGATAGTGATGCAGCTGCCTGCGAACTATATACGGGTGCTGCGGCAGCTCTGACAGTAACCGGAACACAAGGGAACAAGGCGGCATTGTTGCTGGGAGGCGCAGGTGCAGGAAAACCCGTCGCGACAAAATCAGCGGTGGCGCAAAACACACAAAGCTCCTCAACAATACAGCTTTTCGATTTCTCGTTCAACTCGCCCGAAAGCATATTGAGCGAGGAAAGTATGCCCGATCGACTGACTGCGAACATACTGTACAATGTACAGCGACTCGCGAATCCAGTGAGTGCGAAACAGTCGAAAATGGCGCTGCTGGAGTTGAAGCAGAAGCATCCGGCAGCGTTTCAAGACATATGCTTGTACTCGGAGGTGTGCAAGACGCTCGGACGTGGTAATTATCGCATGAACGCGCGTCGCTTTCTGCAAGAATTATTCCTAGATTTGAATTTCGAATCGTTCCATGTGGAGCCCATGGAAATACTTGGGAAAAAAGAGAAAGATATGTCAGCAATGGCGACGAGAGATGTGCGTACTGGTGATGTGACAGCGGTGGAGTGGCGGTTGTCTGACTTGAGAATTGGTGTTGGCGGCGATGCAGGAGGCGCAGCAGGGAGTGAGTTGGGAGGAGTGGGTGTAATTTTGGACCAGGCGAAAATAGGAGTGAAGAATAGCAGCGTCTTGGGAGGCAGTAGTATTAGTGGTGCACCAAGTAGTGGTGGTACTTGCAGCACAGCTACCGGCGGCCCCTCAAATACAGCATCAGCGCCCGTTTTAAGTTATGTAGCTGCTACTCATAAATCTCATCTAAAATCTCAACCGTTAGCGAGCGTTTATGAAACTAGCTGTGAAAATTTGCTGTTGGAACAATCACCACGGCTACTGCAAGCATCGAGGCAGCGCTGCGATGGTAATATGAATAAAACTAAAGCAAAAATAACAACAAATAAAATAAAAAATGGAAAAAATCTAACAGATAACCACAATAAAATTGTACAATCAACAATTATGGCAGCGCAACCATCTTCAGCACCGCCACCTAACACCATCGCCAACTCAGCCAGCCTCGCCGCTAGTCAAGCACAATTTCAAACAGAACTGCGCATAAGTTCCAATGATGAAGACGATGGCAACGATGATGATGACGACGACGACGATGATAATCGTCGAATTATGGGCTACGATGAAATCGATCATCCAATCTCTAGCAGCTTTTCCGCGACCTATATCTCTGCCATCACTAACACCACGTCCGCGGTCGCTGCATCCGCAAACTATAGTACTAGTACGGTTAGTACGCCTATTAGTAGTAGTAATTGTAGTGATCAAACGACAAATAGCAATCGTAGCAGTATATGCACCATAAGCCATCAACCGGTGAATATGCTTCCACCCACGACCACAACCACAACAACTGTAACCGCAACCTCATCCACTGCCAATAAGCCGATCGAAAATGAAAATCGAAATTATAGACGCGGGCGTTTCTATACGCTGGAATTAGATTTAAGTTGTACGAAAAATAAATTTCCCATTACGGATCGAACGCGCAGCAATCGTAATTGGCGCACAGAGACATCTACGACGACTGTCCCCTCAAAAGCGAATACATCAACTACACAGACAAACGCAAGCGCAAACACAACCGCCAGAACAATAAACACATCCAGCCGCAGCAGCATCGGCAGCGGCACAGCGCTGCAGCGTCAATCATCGTTGGGCGCACATGCAAGCAGAAGATTTATAATTCGACTATCTGATATGCCTCAAATGTCATCCACAGCAGGAGATAGCAATGCTGCACCAACTGCTGCCGATCCACTAACGAATTCAAATGATGCTGCTACCTCATCGGCAACATCAGCGAGCAATGTTGACGACATATCACCGACGTCATCGGCTACTTCGCTTATAATCACCAAAAGTTTGGCCGCCTCGTTGGCCAAAACGATAGGCAGTTTATATTGTGAGAAACGCTTGCAATCATCCAAATCGGAGGCAGTGCTCACGAAAAATGAATTGTTGGAAATGGCGACGGCGGCGGCAGTGGTGGCACAATCTCCTTCGGCAACAGCAGTACCGGTGGCAGCAATACCATGCACTACTGCCAACAGCAACGCGACAACGACCATGAAAAACGTAGGTGCTCCCACCGCCGGCACCGCCGCCACCACCACAAGTAAGCAATCATAATTTACTATTGAGTACTACTACGTTTATTTTTTTGTTGTCGTTGTTTATTTTTCTTCGAGGTATTTGATTCCTATGTGAGATATTTTTTTAATTATCATGTTTTACCTATATATATTCATATATTTTTGGTTTGCTTTTTAAAAGCTTTTAGCTTTTGTTTTTGATTTTATATATCTACTTTTCCTTTTCACGTAGCGGTGTTAACTTTCTTTTCCTTTCTTTTCGGCATATATATATATTTTTTAGTAATTATTTACTACTTTTAATTTTAAAATTAAACACACAAAACAAAACAAAAGAAAACCCAAGACCCAAAATTAATTACATATATATTTTATTAGGGCTGTACGTGCGATTAAGCGAGAATTTTGTCTTGAATAATCGATATTTTATCGGCTAAATCAGAGCCGTAACTAATCGATTTTTGATTTTTGAAAACCTTAACTACTTAATTGGTTAATCGTGGTCTTGATGAACTTATTTATTCGAGTCTTGAAATACCGATAGTCAGATCTTTGATTATATTATTCGAGTAATCAGGAGTTTGATTAATTATAAGTTTACCTAATTCATCGATCACAACTTTGATTATTGAATTGACCAGTATATTGATTAATTGATTAATCAGAATTTTGATTACTCAGACAATTATTTAATCGATTATTCAGGGGTTTATACCTCTGATATGTGAACGTACAACTCGTCACGTAACTCACTTCGAATCATGAAGTATGAAATTCGGACGAATTGTTCGTGATGAGCTTGATCATAAATCAAATCATTTACCAATTTCAAATAACTATGGAAGTGATTGAAAATGAGACATCAAAATTTATTTATTGATAAGAAGTTTGATTAATCGATTTTGGGATGTTCAGAATCTGAACTAAGCGATTAATATTTTTTACTTGATTATAACCTAGAACTATGAAAAAAATATATAGCTTTCGGAGATATCATAATCGGTTCTATTTAGCCGCAGTAACTATTGTGGTCACCTCCTCCATCTATCCAAACTGTTCTAAACTAACATTGGAAATAAACAAAATTTTACTCTGATAAATTCAAGAATTTCATCGAATCGATTAAACACACAGCCTTACTCTATAGTTAGTTGCAACCAAACTCTGTTTAAAAAACTTATCTAAGCAACTTAAAAATTCTAAACAAAAAGTATACAAATTATGTAACATAAGCAATTTAAAATTTAAAACAAAACAAAAAACTTAAAATTTATTACACAAAACAAAAAAGCAAAGTTTAAATAAAAAACAAATAAAATCTTATTATTACCTACTAATTATAATATAAATTGTATGTATAAATTAAAATGAAAAAAAGCAAAACAAAAACATTTAAAAATTGTTTGCTTTTTTATAAATCGATAAAAATTACATTGAAAAATTTTTAAAAACATATTTGCAAAGTTCTTCAGAATTGATTGAAATTAAGAAAAGAAAAAAACAAAAAACTATAATAAACAGCCAAACTGCGATACCTACCTAAAAAAAAACTTTTAAAAATCAATATCATTTGTAAAAATAAAAAAGTTATACTTGCTTTTTTTTATACTATATATTTTACTATTTTTATATTTTTATTCGTTTTTGGCTTCAGCATTATCAATTTATATTTTTTCTGCGTTTCCTCCAATTCTTCGTCATTACCTAAATCTAAAAACTTAAAAAATATATAGCAAAAGAAAATTAGAAAATATTACTAAGTAAAAAAAAAAAGAAGAAAAATGAAACAAAAATAGTAAAAAATTAAATCTTAAAATAATTAATTCAAACAACACACCACCGCAAAGTAAAAAATGGTTTAAACTTTTCATCTCTTTATATAGAAAGAAAGTTCTAAAATAATAAAATAAAACAAACTCAAATACATACATACATTGTAACTTTAGGCTTAAAAGATGAATGAATTATTGGGTTTTTTCAGTAGCCCTTATTATGTGTATACAAAAGAAAAAGAAGAAAATCTTTGGAATATTTGCCACATAACTACTTACTGAGAAAAGAGTTTTCTTTTGAATATTAAATTATGAAAAGTGCATATCGTTTTTGTTTTTCAAATGAGAGCAGCGCTTCTTACGTAATTTATGTTTTTCTTTTTTTCAATTTATTTGACAGTTGATAAAATTTATGATTTTAAGTGAAGGAAAATAAACAAAATATGTATGTATAATTTAGCGGATAAAGAAAGAAAGAAATAATGAAAAAGAATTTGGTAATGCACATGAAAATTTTCTAAATTTCAGTAGAAAAGTTGCAAAGCTAAAGCTTGTGAAGACGTCTCTAGATTCATTTGCTGTAGGTTTTATTCTTGAAGTTTCGACTTCACATCTGTAATCTGCATCCTGTAACCCGCGCTGTTTATTGTCATTGCTTTGTAGGTGATTCTTTCATTGTTATTGGCTTCATAAAGTATAAAGCATTTTCTTTCTAAGGCCTTAAAGATTTGCTTTTTGATTTCCAACCATCTCTAATGCCAACCCTTCCTCCACTCTTATTTCTCTCACGACTTAGAGTGGCAAGTATCTTCCTAAGTATAGAGTTTTAACAGCAATTTACCTGCCTGTAGATATAGCTATCTTAGGCCTATCATTAAAACAAAAATACTGCTGACGTTCATTTGCATTACTTTGTAATTACTTCAAACTTTTCGGATTCATTACAGCAATTACTTTTAATTACCTATGGAATAACTGAAAAACAATCAATTGTGAATAATTTATGTCATTTAGAGTTCAATTTTTACGTCACTGCTTTTAAATTCAAGTATGCATGATACCCGATATCATAGTGCTGGTACTTAAAAAAATCCAGTAACTTTGATTTTCCAGGAATCAGGTCTTTTGGGAGACCATCAAATACCAATGATGCCAATTTGAACTCCATAGAATTACTTTCCGTCTTTTGTTTTTAGATCAGTCAGAAAAAGATTGGAAAAAGTCAATTAGTGCTGATTACTTTTTTATTTTGAAACAATAACCAAAAGTAATAACATTTTCCATTACTTTAGTTAAAATTTGTTGAACTGTTCATGAAAGCTTCTAAATGTTAGCGTATATCTAACTTTGGATCATAGCGCTATAGTTTATTTGAAAGCAATCAAAATTGTAATTGTAAAGTTTTTATCATTATTTAAAGTTAGTCTAGGCAATTTCTATAATTTTTATAGAAATTTAAATTAAAATTTTTTCAATTTCAATTAAAATAATTAAGTTCGAAACATTTCTGTTTTTAAAGTTTTATTATTATTACTATTATTACTAGAAGTGCGATCATAGTTATTATTTTCTGCAGGCAGATAGAGATAGGAGTAGGATTAAGTGGATGTGTAGATCAACGAGGCCATATACACTGGTACAATTTAACGCCGATTCCGAACGCTGGGGCAATTTATTATAACTTTGTGGTTTCGCCATTGCCCGCCCACTAATGTACTTGTATACCTTTCCTATAATTCTCATTCACTTCGTACCTCTAGAAATATAAGAAACTTTATGGGAATTATATAATCAAATCTGAATTTCCTGGTTTAAAGCAATTCGGGGTCAAGTTTAAAGTAATTCATTGTGTAATTTTTAGTTTTTCTATGGGAAATTTCAGACTGACCGCAGTTATGGCTCCGTAGACTATTATTTCAACACTAGCAAGTTGTGGTAAGACTACGGAGCTTGCCAGTCTATGTGAGACATTCACTTACACTTTCAACCTCATCTGAAAATTATTGAATACCATTTAGGGTTATAATAAATTTGAAACAAATAAGTGCGTAACTACATTTTATCTATTCTTTTGCAAGTCAAATTCAAGATTCAAATTTATTATTATAATAAATATCTCATTCGAAATACAAACTAAAAATGTATGCAGCATTTTTTCAAAGAAACAAAAGAAAACAATTTTTATATTTTCTGTCTTGGCTTCTAAAGTATATGTTTGATTATTTATATATATACCTTAACATTTGCTTTATAGTTTTGATTGACTTTAATTTCTGTGTCTCTTAAATACCAGTTAAGTCTCATCTGTTTGTTTTATAAATGGGTTTCAGGTGCTATAACTTTATAAAAACATTCTAAGTCCATGTTTATATTGGCATTTATTTATTTTAATAAGTAGTACCATTCATCTGTCATAAGTGTTTCAAGTGTCCATGTCATAAGTATGATATACATCTGACAGAAGTATGATATCTTTTAAAATTCCTTCCCTGTTTTTTTTTTACTATACATATTATACAAACTTCTTACATTTGTAATTCCCAATAAAAGCCTTTCAATTGCACCACCAAAATTTATAGTGAGAGTTTTTAGAGCAACTAATGTTTTCTTGTGGATTTCAATAAATATTTCAATTTATAATAAATATGATTTTGAAATATATTAAATCTTCGATACTTCTGATATCTGATATATTAAGACATTGAATCATCACTTGATTTTTGAATTTGGTAGATGAATAAACTTCGGTGCTAGCAATCCAACAGTTGTAGATGCTGCTGCATTCAACATTCCCATAAGAACTTCATTTTTTAGTAGAACAGGACTTAATTTTTTAGTATTTCAATTCAATTCATCCATTTGATATTCAGTTCATTGTTTACGATTAAAATAGTTCTCAGTTTCAATCATTAATCCAAGACCAAGATGAATTCTTTTTATTGACATGATCATAAATGTCAAATCACAACTTCTTAATAATGGCTGAATTTAATATTTCAGGAATATCCTAACCACACATGCTTAAAATATTAGTTGCACATTAGAATTCAAACTTCAACGAACAAAACAATTATTTTTTATCAAAATCTTTAAAACAATATTGCATATTAATTCTTTGCGTTTATATGTACATACAAATTATTTATATACAGAGAAGTACAAAGAATTAATAAAAGAAAAAACAAATTTCCATACCACCCCATTCTGGACTACTTTCGCTATACTTTTCTATATTTTTTGAAAATACTGCAACAACTGATCCCTGCTGGAAAAAGATTTCTTGGCCTATCTCTTTTTTTTAGTTTCCCCACTAACATAATCATAATTTTTGGGCTACACTGAATTAAGTTTGTATCATATGAATAACATTGTTAAAAATGAAAATTCACCACGATTTACAGCGATTTCTTGGTGATGTTGTGTGTTGTGATGACATTGAAATTACGAACTTTTTCGCTGATTTTTTCAAATCTTTCAAATGACAATGGTTTTGCCATTGATTCGTTTGACATTATTTGTTTTCCAACCATATATCCTCTAGATGCTCTTCATCATCCCAAGTCTCTTGACCTGGTATTTAAATCTGGACGCGATAATATTCCAATTTGTATATTAAAAATTTTTGCTGAACTTGTACATAAGCCGCTTGAAAAATCTTTAACAAATGTTTGAAATGAGGATATTTCCCAGAATGTCGGAAAAAATCTTTTATTTTTCCTCTCCATAAAATGGGTGTTAAAACAAATATCTCAATTTATAGAGGTATTACTAAATTAAATGTGATACCTGCTATTTGAATTAATTGTTACTATTCGAATTATGTCGTCTGTTAAAACATTGATCAACACATCGCAACATGTGTTCCTAAAGGGAAGATCTACAACGACAAACCTTTTAGAATTCAATTCATTTGTAATGAATGGATTTATTAATAAACTTATATACTGATTTCAGCAAAGCAAATTTTGAAAAGTCAATCACGGCGTTTTGATGAAAAAGCTAGGTTCGATTTGATTCCTGTCCTTGCTTTTAAGATGAATAGAAACATATATCCCTAACAGAAAACAAAGGGTTTTCTCGCGAAATGCCGTTTTAAAAAGTATTCCTGTTACTTCGGGTGTTCCTTAAGGGAGCCATCTGGGACCTTTTTTTATTTATTTGAAATTGCAAAATTATATTATTGACATTATTATATTTTCCAAATGCTGCCGATAAAACTGAATGTTACTTAATCTTTATAGCTGAACTTTCAACGAGCTCTAGGCCATGAATTTAAAGTTTTTAAACAAACGTTTTCGTTAAAACTTTATTTATTTTTGTCAGTATTTTAACCACAATTAGAAGTCATCTTCAGGACACATAACAATAAAATATTAACAATTTAAAACAAACATACAATATTTAAGAAAACAAGTAATAAACTAAACTTACGAATATCTCTAACGTATAAGCACATACTTATCTACATACATACATATAATTATAACATCAGTATGGGTAGAGCACTAAACTTACACCACTTTCAGGTAGGGGCATCGACCCCTCTTGGTCTGGTTGTTAATTTTCTTAAACTAATTATATTTCTATTGATATGAAGTGAATGAGAATTATAAGAATGTGTAAAAGTTTACCTCTTGGTAGGCAATGGCAAAACCACCTTAAACCACCAAGTTATATCCAATTTGCCACCCCGCCGGAAGCTACCGGCGTTAAACTGTAGGTCCAAGCAGTGTATATGACCTTGTTGCCCTACATTTACCCGTTTATCCCTTCTAGTATTCTTATCTGGGAAAAGTACAATGGTCCAACGGACTGAGTGCTATGGAAAGTCTATAGCCTTGCCCACATCCAAATCTAAAAAATCTAGCATATAGTTTTGTTTGAAGTGTGTTCTGAATTCGCTTGATTTCATTTGGTGTCAAAAAGTGACTCTTAAGATTGAAATGAAAACAAACAAAAATAAACCAAAAAGTCTGTAAATAAAATGAAACTATTACATTTAAACTAATACAATAGAAAAAGAGATTCTAAAAGAGAAGGAGAAATAAATTAAGCCAATTTCAAAATAAACTTAAAAAACATATGTAATTTAAAAACTGCCATTACCGACAACAACACAAACACTAATTAAAAACAAAAGCGTCTTCTTTTTCCGCAAAAACAAAGAAATTCAGAAAATTAAGCGCAAAATTAATTAAACTGAGTAAATAAAACATCAAAAAAGACTTGCAAAAGAAAATTATATAGAATAGATAATAAATAAATAAAAATTACAAAACTAAAGTTCAATAAAAGAAAAGAAATTGTTGCTTGTTTAAAAGCATACAATAATACAAACAAATAAAAGCCGCAACTACGTTTTCGTTTCCTACTACTTTTTACGACATAGTTAACAGCAACACAACACTAAAATGATTCATTATTATGTAATTTTAGTTTAGATTTTTAATTGTTTTTATTTTTTTCTTTTCATTACGTATTTATTTTTGTGTTAATGAAGCAAAGAAAATCATCATCACAAAAACAATGCAACTTAATTTATATACACAAATACATATATTTTCAATGATAAATTAAAGAGAAAACATTAAAAAAATTTATCGAAACATAAGGGAAAACTAAAAACAAAATCAACTATTTTTTTAAACGCTAAGTTACTTTTTACACAAATGTAGTTTTTAATGCATTTTCGTAGTTGTAAGCTTTAATAATTTACAACAGAAAAGAAACAAAAAAAGAAAAAAAATTATCTATAAAAAGAAATTAATTAAGAAACTTTTAAATTTTAATTAATTTAGTTAATACCTTCATATTTAAATTATAAATTGATGATTTATTTATATTTTTTTATTTAGTATGATTTTTATTTTTTTTTTCTAACAATTATGTAAACTAATAAACATGATTATACACTAATATTTATAGCCTAAGTATATACAACATTGATTATATACATATATAATTATAATTATGGACAACAAAACAACAAACTAAATATTTATAAATTATACATAAATATTAATAACTGAAAAGCAAACAGAAGCGAATTGTAAATTTAAATAATATACACACACATATATTTAAAAAAGCAAAAAGAATACAAAAAATATCCTTATAATTATTTCAATTAAAAAAAACAAAACAAAGCAAAAATCATAAATTGATATTTATTCATCAATTAATCGACAATTAAGTAAAAACAAAACAAAAAACATAATTTAATAAATTATTGAAAAATTGAGAAAAATCGATTTAGAAATAAACAAAAGCAACGCGTAATCAATACAAAAATAAAAACTATAAAAAAAATAAATAAATTTTATGTTGTTTTATTTGTTAATAATAATTATCATTTATTTCGAAAGAAAGTGTTAGAATTGATCTGATAAGGATCGGTGATTGCGGTGACTGTTAGCTCATAGTAGAAGTCATGAGCCATAGTAAGAGTATCTCTCTTTTGGTCGAGGCTATACACCTGGATATACCATATTCTAGGAGACGGAACATCGGAACATCGAAAAGAACAAGAAAAGAACAATAGAAACAGATTTTTGCGTAATTGTCTTAAAACTTTAATACATAAGGACTGCGTCGAATAAAATTGTCTGGTACAAAAATAATGAAATCTTTTGAGCCAGTAGTCCGATGTTTTTAAGCTAAAGTATTTTATTTTGCAAATTATTTTTAGATTAAAAAAATAAAAACAAGAAACCACAAATTATTAGTTTTTAATAAAAAGTTTTAATTTTTCAGGAACCCCTTACATTAATGTTTTTATGGTAGTGTCCGACACCATCACAGCTTTCTTTTGAAATCTTGAAGGTCTTTGGCCACTTTTTTTGTTACCTTCATCTCCCTTTTTACTAAAGCCCAGTACCTCTCAATCGGCCTTAGTTCTGGACAGTTTGGTGGATTGGCTTCTCTAGGCACTAAAATCACTTCATTCCGTTGGAACCACTCTAAGGCCGTTTTGCTGTAGTGACATGAATGACGAGGTCAGGCCAAAAAAACGTGTTGGCGTAAAAATGGAAGCAATCTCTTTTGCAAGCATTCCTTCAAATATATTTCGTCGTTGATTGTACCCGATGTCACGAATGTGCTGCTCTTTTTGCCACAACTACAAATTGCCTGCCAAACAAGGAATTTCTTAGGGAATTTTGTAATTTTTTTGGCTTTGAATTTTTCAGCGACATTTCTTCGAGAATCAGCTGTATAAAATTCCTGGCCATGTAAAACATAAGTTTCATCGTCCATTATGCAGCATTCAAATTTCTTGACAAAATCTCGGCTCAGCCTTTTCGCTCGTTGTTTTGCGGTTTCATTCTTCACAGCGTTTCTATCCGGAACTTTTTGAACTTTGTACGTCCTCAGCCCAGCTTCCTTCTTAGTCCAGCGGACGAAAGATTCTGAGCCTGCCCCGCCAATTTCCTTCCCGAAATGTTTGGATCTCTCTTTAAAATGGTCAAAACGTTTCTTCGCCTTCTCACAGTCATGTGTCCCCTTCTTTTTACCAGAACCTTTCTTCCGATCAATACGCAGTTCTTCCTTAAAACGTTTAATAACTGGCATTGATATATCAAGGCCAGTTGATAAGGCCAAGTGCAGTCAGGTTGCCCTGCACCTGGTCTTTCCAACGGAGATTAGGACGTCCCCTTCTGCATGTTCCTCCACCGTGGTTCGAATAAAACACCCTTCCAGCCGGAGCGCTTTCTTCCATTCGCTCAACATGACCCAGCCAGCGAAGCCGCTGGAGTTTTATACGCTTGACTATGTCAGTGTCGGCGTACAGCTCATACAGCTCATCGTTCCATCTTATTCGATACACGTCGTCCACGTATACTGGTCCGTAGATCTTACGGAGTATCTTCCTCTCGAATGCTCCTAAAAGCCTCTCGTCATTGATGGTCAATGTCCACGTCTCTGCGCCATACATTAGGACGGGAAGGATGAGGGACTTATAGAGCGTTATTTTCGTGGGTCGAGAGAGGGCTCTACTTCTCAATTGACTACTGAGCCCGTAGTAACACCTGCTGGCAAGAGTTAGTCTCCGCTTGATCTTAAGGCTGACATTATTGTTGGTGTTTATGCTGGATCGTAGATAAACGAAATCCTTCACGACTTCAAAAATATAATTTCCAACAGTGACATTTTGTCCAGGACGCCGTGACTCTTTGTTTGTTGACACAAGGTATTTCGTTTTGTCATCGTTCACCACTAGACCTACTCGACGAGACTCCCTTTCCAGGTTGGAGAATGCTGCACTAATCTTTCGAGCGTTTTTGATAATGATGTCAATATCATCAGCGTATGTTAGCAGCATGTCACTCTTGTAGAAGAGATGTCGATGTTCGCAAGCTAGAATTATTTTCTCCAGCATAAGGTTAAAGAATTCGCACGATGGGGAGTCACGTTGTCTGAAACCTCTTTTGGTATCAAATGGTGCTAAGAGGTCTGTCCCAATTTTCACTGCGCTGGTGGTGTTGGTCAGTGTAATTTTAAAAAGACGAATGAGCTTTGCAGAGATACCAAAATCAGACATTGCGGCATACAAATGATCCCTAATCGTGCTGTCGAAACCGGCAGCGGCTTTATAATCGACAAATAGATGAAGGGTGGTCGATCTGTTTTTCTCGGGTCTTTTCCAAGATTTGGCGTAGTGTGAATATTTGTTCGATGGTGGATTTACCAGGCCTGAAGCCACACTGATAAAGTCCAATCAGTTTGTTGACGATGGGCTTCAGCCTTTCGCACATTACGCTCGATAAAACCTTATATGCAATATTAAGAAGGCTTATCCCACGGTAGTTAGCGCAGATCGTGGAATCACCTTTCTTATGGATTGGGCAGAGTGCGCTGAGATTCCAATCACTTGGCATGCTTTCATCTGACCATATTCTGCATAGAAGCTCATGCATGCGTTTTTTGAGCTCTTCGCATCCGGTCTTAAACAACTCAGCAGGCAGGCTAATTGCACCTGCAGCCTTATTGTTTTTCAGCCGAGCAATGGCTGTTAAGAGCTACTCATAGTCAGGCGGCGATACTTCAACGCCGTCAGTGATTGGGGTTTCCGGAGTAGATTCCGCAGTGGCGGGATTATTGCCGTTATCGCCATTAAGCAACTGCGAAAATGCTCCCTCCATAATCTCATTATGCCCTGAACATCTGTCACCACATTTCCGGCTTCATCCTTGCAGGAAGAGGTCCCGGTCTTCAAACCATCAGTCAGGCGTCTTATTCTTTCAAAGAATTTTCGGACATCGTTCCTGTCCCGCAACATTTCGATATCATTGAACTCGCGTCTTTCTTCATCTCTCTTCTTGCGCCTGAAAAGATGAGGCAATCCGAAGTTATAAAAAACAAGTGAATGTAATCAAAGGAAATATGTGAGACAAACATAGGCTTAATGTAAAGTAGAGCGAATTTTGGTGAATTTTTGAGACGATAATAAGTAAACAGTGTGAAACAATCAGTGGCAATAGCGGGCAGATAGATAGAAGCTATCGGAGGCAATCAGGCAATCAAGTCTAGTCTATAAAATTGCCCATCGAGAAATTTAAAAGCGTGAAGATTCACTGATGATATTGATTTTCCAGACATAACAATACAATAAACAAGCGCAAAGTAACTGTTATTGGCAGTGATGAATAACTGGGCCATTGTCAGAACTTGACGTATTTTCGTTTATTGACCAGAATAGGTTTAGCTTTCATTTAACTGATTGTATAGTACTCTTATGTATTGTTTCTAATTTAATTTAATGTAATTGGGATTGCAAAAGAACGATGGCTTCAAACACTAGAGGAATGTTCTCTTTACGAATCTGTAAGATTTTAAAAACCTCAAGCTATAGGAGCAACTTTCTCTCGGGATAAATTCTTAAGTTGTTTAACTGGTTGAGTCAAATGCGTTTGTCTTGATTTTATCACTTGTTAATGACGTGAGATGCAGAATGACTCAATAGATATTTGAGTAGAAATTGCGTGGACCTATTTCACCATAAGATAATCCTAAAAGTAAGTATGTTTAGGTACATACTTTCTATCCTGATTTCTATGATAGTTTTTTCTAACGACATTCGTCTAGTTAATATTTATTGTTACTTTCAGAAAAACATTACAAATTATAGATGAAAGAGATCAATCGGGGATGTTCCTGAAAAATCGGAGTTACAGTGCATCAGTACATCATCGGAGATTCTAAGACATGCTTGTTGATTATTGGTGGACCCTTAGCAAATGTTTCATTAAATAATATTTCGAGGAGTTGTGGTTCCGTATTCTTAAATTAAGATGCTTTTTTTTACATATAGACTTTCTATTATCCTCTTTTTTTTACTTTTAATGGTACAACAGCCCATGGAGGGCCTAGGCCGAGCTCTTCGTATACACTCATGTTGTGCCTGTTAAATTTGTACATAAAAGGAAGGGACCTACAGTTTAATGCCGAATCCGAATGGCGAAGTGAAAAGCTTTTCATAGCAACAATTTTTACTCTTGTAGGTTTGCCATTGCCTGCCAAGAGGTGGTGCCGTGTAGAAAAATTATTTTTTCTACTTTTTGATTTTGCCTGTGCAGAGATTCGAACCCGTCCGGGGTTCTGCGTAGCAGTCCAACGCATTACCACTACGCCACAGAGACTACTATCCTCTAACTTCTCAAAATATTCCTCTGAGTTATCTGGCTACTTTGGTTCTGTATTTCCATACCATCCAATTATAAATACTTCTTTTTTTTTTTGTGACACTCAATGGCAATCACAAATGGAAAACAAAGGTTCCATCAGGAAAGAATGTAAAGAGATAACAAGCTATGTTAATATTAAGCCATTTCCAATTTCTTTTTGAATAAAAAATCACTCTCTCATATTTCTGTCTTATTTAAGTTTATTTTTTAAAGAATTTGCAAAATCTTCGTTTATTTTAAATTTTTTTCAAAGTCTCATTTTGATATTTCATAATTATATATATATGTATATTTTTTTTTTACTTAATTTATTCAAAATTCCATGCCATGAAATTTTTATTTATTTTATTTTAATACATATGAATTTGTTAATTTATTTATATGTAAATCTCTCTCATTGTTAAGATAGAATCTCTGATATTGTTAAGATAGAATCAGTTCGAATGATAAAGATTAGAGAGATAAAAAAAATTCCTTTATTTATAATTTAATTGAATATTTGCAATATGCAAAATAATTTTAATTTACTAACCATAAGTTCCGTTTTTCGGCTTCCAATTCATTCTTCCTTTTTTTTTTAATAAATTGTGCACAATTATATCTAAGTATTTTGGTACGAAAGTATTTGAACGAAATTTTTTATTAATAATAACTTAGGACGTATTTAAAGAATTTAGTTTATGTTACTATAATTGAAAATAGTATAAAGTTTTCAGATTTGTTCTATTAAACCAATAAAAACCACCTTCAGACATTTGACGAAACTGATCAGATAAATATTGAGAAAATAAATGTTTCACTTGTTTCGTCTGTATGACTTGAATTTATAATATATGGATTTGCATATGCAGCCTTTATAATTTCAGTTGATTTTCTTTAACGTTTTACTTGTTAGCAAAATTATTCTACACGCTTAATTCATCGCATCGCTTTGTTTTCGAAACTATTACATTTTTTAATCATTTAAATTTTATAACATTTATTGAGTGAATTTCCTTGTTACATACAATGAAAAAGTAATAAGTTGTAAGCTTATTTTTTATACCTTGAGCTCTAAATTCAAGTGTAAAGTTTTCAAGACATATATATATATATATCAAGATTTCAAGCCAATAGATAAATCTATTTATGTTCGTTAGATTTTAGTTTAGGAACAGTTTCGCTAAAATTTCTAGAGTTCTTACTAGATTTCATGTTAAAATTTCTACGTGTTTAAAAGTTTAAGTTCAACCCGGTATATATCGATCACACGATTGTTACAATTCTCCAGCTATGATCAATATGCTGATAAAATCATTAACGATATTCATTATTCATAATTTTTTAGATGAGTAAAAATTCCATATCTTTTTAAAGTGCTCAATATTTTTGTTTGTTTTAAATCATTAAATAAATCAATCCATTATTATTAGTCCACTATGTAATATTAATTTTAGTGTTCACAGTGTTCAATCTGTTTTAAATCATTATAAATAAATCAATCCATTAATTATTAATCCACTATCTAATATTAATTTTATCTAATTTATTCATATTTTTTGTAATATATTTTCTATTTTTGTTAAGAAATATTTTTATTATAAAATCCAATTAAAAGTATAAAGTACTCGTACTCGGTACTCTCAAGTTCCCATTAAAATAGTTTTTAAGAAAATTCTATGTAAATACTAAATGTACGTACAAATTAATGGAAGATCGTATATGGTTTTTGTTTAGTTTAAGTAATACTAAGTATTATTCAAAGCTTCCCGATATAAGTATGTGTGTATGTATATTCCAATACTATGTATCTAAATTTATATAGGTATAAGTTATAAGAAAAAATATACATATATCACTACTAAAACTCCTAAAAGTCCTACGTACGTATTAAAATGTGTAAATTATGGAGCATTTCGGTAGTAGTTACAAATCTCTATGTATTTTTGTTTTATCATTGTGCAGAGCAAAAAAGGAACTATATTTTTTTATGTTGTTTGTATGCAAGTACATAAATACATAGATAAAGCCGCAATTCTTTTCTGTCAATTTATTCTAGACGGCACTGTAAATTATATACTTTGCTTGCACACAAGCTATACATTTTTCTTCAGCCTTCTGCTGATTATTCGTTAATAATTAATGGCTTAAATATTTGATTGCTAGTAAATATCATATTTTCGGTAATAAATGCATTTAGTTTTACTTCTTAATAGTTTCTGAATAAGGAAATTTGTGCGTTTTGCTTACTAAATACAATGGCGCGTATACATACTTCTACTTTTGTATGTCGAGTGTGTGTAAGTAACGATCAATATCTCAATTACTCAGTGTATATTAATGTTTAACAAATTCTATATCTACGTGAACATTCTAAATGTTAAGCACTCGCACTTTCGTTATTTTATTTTATCTACTTATTTATGGCCATGCAAAATTAATACCAGTCATTTGATAAAACTTATTATTAAAAGGTCGATAGAATTCTCTCAGTCGTTCGATGGCCGCTTCTTCAATGTGCGGATGATTGCGGCCTTTCGTTTTACCCAGACAGTGCGGTGTTGATCGTGCCTCCGATTTGAAGAGGCATGGAAATCCTTTAGTGGCATTAAAATAGAAATGCTTCTCGGTAACAACACGTTTGAGTCCCAGGAAGTCTTGTACTCGTCCAATCTCATAGGCCGGATCCATTATCAAACGTTCACCGCTAATGAATAGCAATTGGGAGAGTGGAAAATAATGTAACCACTTCTCGAGATAACGCGCGTAAACGCCTATTTTAACAGGACCCCATGCCGTGTCTACTACCGAGTAGGAGCCGTTAATGAAGGCCAAATCTTCAAAGCGTTTCATATCGAATTTCTTGCTAGCTGCTTGCGTGTAATCAGATATAGCACGTGTAACCGGATCACGTACCACAATGAGAAGTCTGAAAAAATGGGAGAGAAAAGTTAGTTCAATTTACTTTTCAGAGGGGTGTGATATTAGAGTAAGTGGAGGTTGTGTCATGACAAGCTGACAATCGTGGCGTCAGGATTTTAGGATCGGCAAATTATATTTATTTGAAATCTAATTAGGTCAACTTTTGTATATCATTTCCCGGTCTTACATTGTCGAACATGAATCAATTTCAAAACAGGGACTATCAGAGGTTGTTATTGGCATCTTGGTTTCTAATTTTCTCTGAAGGTTCTTTGCGTCAGAGTATGCTAATTTACTTTAGGCATTAAATGAAAATAATATATTCCAGAGTCACTAACGTTCACTGAAGACGATTACGTGGTGATTGGTTATACTCGAATTTTGTTTTTGTGGCAAGTAAACGATTGTTTAGTAATCAAAGTTTGCACAAGCTCTGAAAGAGTTTTACAAAATATCTGTATAAGTTTTTCATGGTATTTTTAGTTTGGAATGTTTGCTATTTTTGGAAGAATGGATAGGTAGATTAATGGTTGATAGTACCAAGAACAGCTGTCATCGCTATTCAATATTTCATAAACTCCTTCACGAAGAGTAATTAAATTTTGGAATGATTTTGTAACAGTAGGAGGAATACTAACTTATTTAAGTAAAGGCCTTAGTAGCAGCCAGTTTACTAAAGTTCAAGGAGACATAAAATATGCTGATTCTACGCATTTTTCTGTAATTCAGTGAAATAGAATCAGTTTTAAAAGTTCCATTACTTGGAAAATAAAGTTGAAACCTTGTAAATAGTTTCGGAATTTTTGAAAGGCTTCATTTCTTTTATAATCTCGGAGCTGAGACTTAAGCTCTTGATTTAAACGCCCTTAGCTCAACAGCCCATATTTGTATTAAATATCTTTATACTTAGTTGCTGCATTCATGTGATGCACCCGCTGAGGCACTTCCTTCGTCACAAAATAACTGGGCGACTTCTCCATGGTGATTTGGCCCTCGATAGTATATGGCATATGGTGTCGATACCAATGCAATCCACGCTGATAATGTCGATCGAAAAAATGCACCTCACAGCCAGCGGCACGCACATCCGGATGCAGGCGTATGAATTCAAGGAGCGCACGTGTTCCACTTTTCTTAACGCCAATTATCAAAGTATCCGGTAGATGGCGTGATGGACGTAGTCCCTGCTGGCGCAAGAAACGATATTTTGGTGAACCGTCCGTTTCATGCGTTGTTGTATTCGTTGTGGTCAGATTGGTGGAGTTATTGGAATCCAATGGCACAATGCGTACATGATATTTGAGAGCTTCGATACCGATAGTCGAGTTTGTAGGAATGGATGGATTTGATGAAGACGAGGATAATGCATTCGTTGTTGTTCTTGATGATGAGGAAGAAGAGGATGAGGAAGAAGAGGAGGAGGAGGAGAGTAGCAAGTTACGCAAAGGATTCTGTAAATAAGGCAAAGAAAAAAAACACATTTCGTTAAGTTACTGTGCACACAGAAGGAATTCGGAAGTAAGTTGAGACCTTGTGAAAAGTACGATTTATGCTCGATATAAGGCAGGAATTAAATGTGTACGATACGTATATAAGAGATATGCAAATTAAAATTGTTATCGCTAAACTGCGATTGCTTAAATTGTTAAACCAATTTATGAACATAATTCAGGATGCACTTTTGTTCAGCGATTTCCTCTCGCTTCCGCCAAAGTATATACAATTTTCACTACACTTTCTTTTTTTGCACTAAACCTTTGTTTTAAATAGCTACATTTTTTGTGTCTTTTTTTTGAATTCACTTGTTTCCTTATATATGTATGTAAAATATTTTAACCAACAATGGACACATTTTTTCCCAATACTTTCCCAATGATTTCCTTTCAACGATTTTCCATTAAAATACTTATAAAGGAAAAGGGTACACAAATGTCAAATAACTGTAGTCCTGTTTCCTTCAATCGCAGCACAGAGCAAAAACAACAACAATATAAAAGGAAGTAAGTAATATCAACATTTTCACTCACTTCATTTCACGCAGGTCGGGCTTATTTCTTCTCTTGTATTGAATGTTAGTAAATATGTAGATATATTTTCAGGGAGCACTCAGCAAACCGACAATGCAATGAGCCGAAAAAAGATAGAGCAATTGATAAAAATTTAACAGGAGAGTGTTGTTGATGTGGAAGTTGATTTCTATTGAAAATATGGCGGCGGCATTTGCGAACGTAAATATTTACCAACGCCAACACCATCCCCACACAAAGTTAGCTGCAGCTATAGCATCCACCAGAAATAGAGAGCATGAAACGTAATATTTCGGTCTTTTCTTACATGAGTTGAGTTCATTCATGATTTATGGTGGAAGGGTGAGCACAAAGCTGCGGTATTTTTGTTCTTGCCTCCAAATATTGGGAGACTCTAATGTTTACGAACTTTACTCACATGTTTGTACTTGCGCAGTGCATTGATTGCTGCGAAAATGATAAGGACATGCATAAAAAATGAGTATAGACAACAGACGCATATAAAAGTTGTTGACTTGAAATATGGAAAACAATAATAAAAGACACCCTGAAATGTGCTAGTGTTGCGAAACTGATGAGATTGAGAGTAGTTGGTTTTTGAATAGATTAATTTTTAGGCGATAGGCTTTGGCATTAGAATTTACAGATTTACATACAAACTAATTGCGTTCTGTTGTAGCGCATTGAAATAATTAACAAAGTTATAATTTTATTTATCACAACTGGTCGCATTTATAAGGCAAGACTCTCAATTAAAATGATTAAGAACTAACATGGATTGAGCAACTGATTCAGAAACCGAATTGACTTTATCATTTAAAAAAAAAATTATAGCCTTAGGAAATCGGGTCATCACTTTTACGTATGAATTGAAGGGACCTACAGTATCATGCCTCACTTTTGCTCATGAATTAAAGTTAAAGGGACCTATGGTACAGTTTTGCTCCTAATTTCAACGTCGAAGTGAAAGGCTGTACATAGGTAATTTTTAACCTTGTATGTTTGCCATTACCTGCCAAAAGATTTCTTTTAGAGCGTTCTATTTCTACGCCTTTACTTCACTTCACGACTTTCCTGTGCTCGATGTTTTTCAGAATGGTAGTTTTCCATGCTAAACACCATTCGATTATCTTTTTTAATGGGTTTATATAAGTTAATGTTGATGTTTCGTCACTCCTTGGTTGATTATAAGATAGTTCAGCTCAGACTGCTTATCTGAGCGATTAATGGCAGAAGACTTATGGTATGTAGACTGCTTATTCAAGTTTAAATCATTGCCGCATGAAATACCAGAGGAGCTTCGTGAAAATTCTATGATGAGGAAAGATTGGAACCTTGGTGGCAGGATTCATAAGTATTGATTTATCAGCACTGGCGGTATCATTCGATTACAGAACGAACTATACTCATAAGAACGTACGAGGCCGACGTAAAATGCTTTGAAACTCGACAACTTCGTGTTTAGATCACGCGAAATGATTTAGCGGGCTAGTTCTCTTTAATCTAATGAATGGATTAACTCAAGTGAAATGAAATCGAAGACTTTGCTGTTTTGAATTGGTAACTTTGTTTCAGTTAAGCTATGGTTTTAAAGTCACAAAAAAATTACAGAAAAATTTAAAATATACACTACTCTGTGGCGTAGTGGTAGTGCGTTGGACTGCTACGCAGAGTGTCCGGGGTTCGAATCTCGGCACAGGCAAAATCAAAAAGTAGAAAAAATAATTTTTCTTCACGGCACCACCTCTTGGCAGGCAATGGCAAACCTACAAGGGTAAAAATTGCTATGATTAGCTTTTCACTACGCCGTTCGGATTCGGCATTAAACTGTAGGTCCCTTCCATTCATGTACAAATATAACACGTACAACATGAGTGGATGCGAAAAACTCGGCCTAGGCACTCCATGGGCTGTTGTGCCATTAAAAGTAAAGTAAAGTACATAAATACTCACATTGAGGGCAAGGATGTGACTTTAAATTTATACTCGTAATTCTTGATGTGCGACTGCCGTGTAAGAATTTCAAAACTCTGTACTCTACTCATTCATCTTTCTTCTTCATTCAGTGGCTTCTTTTATTAATTAATTTTTGTATTATGTTGGAGCCTATCTTATCGGTAAAGTACAACAATATTTGTTGGCATTGATATGACTAACTACATCAATTACTTATGTTTGAGCTACAGAGAAAACTTTACGAGATATGTTCACTTATTATTTGTAATATATATATTTATTTAAATACTTAAAAATTTTGTATGTGTAAATATTTATACAAGAGGATACCAGAACATCGGCAAGTTGGAAAAATGTTTAAAGATTTCTATTAAAGACACCAGCAGATCTGGGCAAGAGAGAATATATTCTGAAAATTTCATGTAAAAGGTATTTCCGCTTTGCAGCTTTACACTTAAATTATGCACGCCTTATGCTTATTAAAACTGAGAAGTGAATGACAGTACACAACAATTTTTTCTCCTCATTCCATTCACTATTGTCTCCCGTTTCTTGTTATCTCAGAAATACCAAGTAAAACGTTATTGAATTGTTCATCACATCTAATACCAATGCATCACTCTAACAATACTTTACGCTTTTATGGTAAATGCTTCGCAAAAAGAATGAAATTTTAGTTTATTCGAATAAATACAATCAGATAGATGCATAAATAATAAATGTATTACTTTCCAGATTTTTTTGGTAAACATGATATATTTCACATATTTTACATTCTTACGAAACTATAATATTTAAGTTCTTTCAGTTTTCTGCTGTTTATTTGCGAGCGGTTTTTTCTTTGGTTACTATTACAAATTTGCGTATGTTTACGATAATCTGTGGATGCATTGGTATGCAGCATTGGGGGTATTTGTGGCATTTGCCGTAGCAGGCGTGTGGACAGTGAAGAAATACAAGGAGCGGCAATATCGTTTCGATCATTTCTATGTGATTTTCTATGGGCTAATATGTTTTGTGATTAGTGCGTGCTTTATGCTAACAGATAATTTGGGTAAGTGCTCCCAAATATTGTACGATTTATATGCAAATATTTAATTGAAATGCACTTTGCGATTTCCAGATATTTCCTTTTATTTCGGCTTCATTGGCCACAGCGCACTCCTCATACCTTGCTACAGTTTCATTAGCTTACGCAGCACTTCACAAGGCTTACGCCCAGCACGCATTGCTTTTGGTAATGCTCTATATTTTGCTGGACTCACTACCGGTTTCAGTGTATTCAATGAATTCGAACCGAAAGATTGTGGTTGGATCTATTTGGGCTTAACGCTGGCAACGATATTGGGCGCCATTCTGAATGAGGTGCTTCACCATTGCGCTATATACAATTATAAGGAATCCTTGGATATCGTTTTTAATTTGATGAATGATGAGAAGATTGTCTTTTTGCCCACAAAATCAATATATGCGTTATTTGTGGGCCGTTCTGAATTCTGTGTAACCACAAACCGCCAATGGCTTGTGGTCGCTGCATCAGCAGCGGTTATATTGGAGCGTACATTTATCTATTCACCATCATTTATTCAACTTTCCTGGAGCTCAACATTTGCCTATATGGCCAAACAGTATCTCTATGCTCCACACCTGGCCTACACTATCGGCTGCCTCGTGGGCTGTGGTCTGGTAATACGTTACAGGCCCAAGTTGATCTATATGATGTTTGCATTGATCAAAGTCACTGTGATTGCTGCCATTCTGGGTGTCTACTCTGAAGATTTAACCGAGAATTGCTTCTACTTTCTCTGTTTCTATTATATTTCAATGGGTGTCTACTCGAGCATTGCTTTACAAATGATTTTAGAATGCACTCCATTTCTTTATACGGAAATCGGTTTGGCAATGACATTCTCCATTGAATTGCTCATTTTTGAAGTGCTCAAATATGAAACTAAGGCTGACACTTTCTGGTATATACTGATGGGCATGGGCATAACCATGATATGTCTGAGTGTCATTAGTATAGTTGTGGTGCAGCTATTTTTACCGCGCTCCAAGGGTCTCGTCGATATTCGAAATAAATTGTTGGGTATTCGAAGATATCGTCCGTCAGTTCCACAAACCAAGGTGTGGAGTGTGAACTATTTTCTGCAACACGATTTACAACCGAACGAGATGACAAGCGTCAAGATTGATGGAAATCGTGTGTTTCAGCAGTATCCACCATGTGAGGATAGCGAAAAGAAGTCATGGTTTGTCTTTTGAGTATTTATGGACAAGGTATGAGTGTATTAAAATTAGAAAAATTAGAAATAAAAGTTGTAAAATTAAAATAAAATAAAAATTATAACAATACTGAAGACCGAAAGAGAGAACTTGAGGTGGACTAATTCATTAAGGTAGGGGGCAAAAAATTTCATGGTTTTGCCACATTTTGAGCATGATAGTGTCAAAAATTTTACTTTTGAAAAAAAACCAATTTTGTTGGTAAAAATTTTTTGTTGTTGGTTTTAACTCATTGCAAAATTGGTTTCAAATGAAAGACCATTTAAAAATATTAGCAACTGCATCATTTGATTTGCAAAAGCAGAGCAGTATGAAAATTAAATAGCATTTGTTTTCTGGGGTGAAATTACAGAACTCTAGCGTTTGCATATCGGACATTTTTCATCTGATTTTCTTAGATAAGGGTTCGTTGGTTCCAATGAGATGATTGGCATCATAATTGTTTCTATATTTGAGAAAATCAATGTCTCTGATTCAAAAAGGTACATTTTTTCAGTTTATTCATCTAAAGTGGAGTGTTTGCTGAGTGACTGATAGTTGGAGTTACCAATGGTTGCCATATTATCTGGTACTTGGTATTTTCAGCAAAGACGATGTGTTTAGGTTCTGTCTCCCGGTTCCGGGCACAGTCTAATGCGAAGTTCAAATCATTTCGTAATGTTCAGATATAAAAGCCTTGAAGGTTATTGATTTCATTGAGATATTCTTAAAAACTAGGTAACTTGAAGCTGGGTTTTTTGGCACGAAGCAAATTTCTATACGGTTTGCAAGGGTTCAAGTAAATTTCCGTTTCGTTTAAGAGGTTTAAATTTATCGCTGTACGCTTCAAACTTTTTCGCTGGTTACTGTGCTATAATTTTTCTCACTGAGGCATTGCTGACTTATGTACGTACTAAATATAAAGCAATACAAAAATAATTTCATATCTCAAGCAAATATTGGTAAAAATAAAAGATAGGCTAATAATAATAAAAAGTGCCTACTACTTATACTCAGACAAACTTACAAACAATCATTAAAAATACGGACCTCTCATATACATACATACATATATTGACAATAAGGCCAAGAATTTTAACTAGGAATAATCACAATCCATTCCATTCATGTACAAATACAACAAGCACAACATGAGTGGATGCGAATAGCTCGGCCGAAGCCCTCCATGGGCTATTGTGCCATGAAGAGAAGGAGTAGAAGACGATAATCACAATCAGGTGGGCATCTAGTTCCATTTCTCCAACTACTACTTCCACCTAAGTAGTTAAGTATGGTTAGCAAACTCGAATAAGTAAACAGTAAACAGCACGACTTGGGTAAAGATAAATAAAATTTATAATCAAGCGTGCGGAAAGTAGCCGTACAAATTTATTCGCGACACGCTGAGCCAAAGAGACGAAGACGATATCTTATCAGTTCAGGCAGGCAAACCTTATCAAAGAGAAATATTAAAAAAAAAATTTCCTATTATCACATACAAAAAGTGTACGATGCTGCTGCCGCTGCTGGTTAAAAATGTTCAAAACCATAATTTTCGTTAAGTGTAGAAGCTTTTTGCCATTTAGCTGGAGTCAAATAGTTAACGATGAGTTATTGACGATTAAACTACCACGCTAGAGTAAATGTGGCTGAATAAAGCGTTTGAGAACTAAGATATAACGTGTGATAACGTGTGAAAAATATCAAAAAAATTGGTATCTTGGAAATTAAATGTGATATGCTTTAGAAATTTTAGTTAAGTACGGAAATCAAGCACGCACTGTGACTGTGAAAAAAGTGTCTCCAGAGAATGGCAATCTTATGGGAAACTTTTGTCTATAAATTCTTTAAATATGCGCCTAGTATTGTTGGTGGGTTTCAGCTTGAGCACTTGTGCTTTATGTGATTGAGTACATAACATTTTAGTACTTTTCTAAATCTACTTTTCCATCTATTCAAAAAGTTTGCTTAACCTTTCTGCCATGTGGTTTAATATTTGGCTATACAATCTGTTCCTTTGTGGCTGAACGCAACCTGAATGCCGGCCTCATTGAATATGGACCAATGATACTGGGTGCATGTAGTGGCTTCGTTTGCGCAGCGGCTATGTTTATGATGAAATTCTTCAAGGGGCGCATTATTATTTGGCATATGTATATTTTGATATGTGCGAGTGCGTTTAATTTGCTAGCGAGTTGTTTCTATTTTGCAAATGGATTTGGTAAGTAAAAAAATTAAGGAAAATTAATAATATTAACACGAGATGGTTATCACACATACATAGGTACATGCTCTTTCATCACCATTTCTAGCTTGTTCATTTGGCATTGAATTAATATTATATAGAAAAGTTCGTGCACGTTTTAATATCAATCGTTATGTATTTGTATTTATTGTTATAAATCGTTTTTCAATAGGGACATAACAATTTTGTATTTAAATACGCAGCCTTAATTAATTTTTTTTTTTTCTTGCTTTGACATTGTTAAACGTTATGAGTGGAACATATTTTTTCGTCAATGGTCAATGGAGTTCACTATCGTGCCATGTTGGAATTTTTTTTTGCCAGAAATAGATGGGCTTGACATCAGTGATATGTGGTTGCAACAAGATAGTATCACAACTGGTACCAAACAAACACAATGGTCAAACAATTGATTGAAGGATAAGTTCCGTCATCGTTTAATCTCGAGAACTGGTCCGGTCAATTGGCCACTTCGCTCATGCGATTTAACGCTGTTTGGTTTATTTTTCTGGGGTTACCTTAAGTCGTTGGTTTATGCCAACAAGTCAACAACTTTAAAAGAGCTCAGGAACAATATCGAACGTGAAACTGCCACAATTGGCTTCAAAGAATCGATCGCTGCAAATGTGCTCGCTGCGGTCATATGAGCGATATCGAATTTCATACTTAAATGTAACATGTGTACTACACCTGAAATAAATTTCAGCGCGATATATCAATTATTCTGTGTTTTATTTACTTAAATGCAAAATTAATATGCCACTATTGAAAAAACTTTTTATTTTAAATATTCTATTTATATGCATTTCAATTTGTTATCATTGGTTGGCTAAAATACAAATACAAATTCAATTCATATCACATTTGTTATGTTGCAGTTCGTACAATATAAAAAAAGTTTAGTTGCTCGCTATTAGTCATTGACAGTTAGACTTGTATTTGATTGCACTGTATTAAAAATTTTATCTTTTTCGTAATTCATGCGACATGTTGAACCCCTTCTCCGACAAGTACACATGCGCAATTGATTTAAAGTCTATAAAAAAAGATAGGTATTGAAAATAAATTTATGTACATAGATTAGAAAGTTTTCCTTTCCATATCGTTATACCGAGGCTTTAGTCATTCAAATTTTCTTTTTTTTTGCTTTGCTATCAAACCGCAAGATATACTACAATGAATGCAAAGCATTGTGTTGATTGAGAATAGATGATGGGTAAAAGCGAGGAGGAAAACGAGAGAAGTATCAGTTCACGTTGAATTTGGTCAGGTCAAATCTTCTTCTTTCTTTTAATGGCACGGCAGAACATGGAGGACATAGGCCGTGCTTTTCTCATGTGTTCATGTTGCGCGTGTTATATTTGTATATATTTGGAAGAAACCTACACTTTAATGCCGAATCCGAACGGAGAGGTGAAAAGCTTTGCATATGCAATTTTTTCTCTTGTCGGCCTGGCATTGCCTGCCAATAGGTGGTTCCGTGTAGAGCAATTGTTTTTTCTACTTTTTTGATTTAGCATGTGCCGAGATTTGAACTCTGCGTAGCATGCCAACGCACTACCGACTGCGCCACAGTGACCACTTGGTCAAACCTAACAGAAAAAATATTAGCATGGAGCTTATTCCACAAACAACCGGTGCGACAGGGAAAAAAGCTATCTCTGTAATGCGTGGTGCGTTGGAACACCGTTTGTAAATGAAATGGGTGACTTTCACTTGATTTTCACGTACTTCTAGGGAACACACAAACTGGTGGCATAAAATTGCGCATCTCCGCAGAAACTCTATCAATAAAAATAGCAGTAGAATAGACCATTCCTACGATGTTTGAAAGAGTCAATACAGCTGGAAATCACTTCGGTATTGTAGTTATGTTTGCTAGGTTCCATTTTGGGATGGATATATGTGATGTCCTCATGCGAGTATCAGTTAGATCGAAGTATTTCTTACACCGCTTTACAAAGTCGAGGCACTTGGCTGCTTTTTCGACATATAAAAAATTAAATTATTTCAACGGACGTCACTTTGAATAGACATGACTAGACCACCAAGAGTCAGGTTGGGGAGAGGACCGAGCCTTGCGGCACTGGGCTTTGAGCGTTGATGGCACAATTTTTCGAAGCGATACTGTCTATCACAACACGGATAGAACGGTCACTTAGAATACTGGTGATCCATCGAGTGAAGTTATTACTGACCGACGGGAACCGTACTGGCAATCATTAAGCACTTCATTTCACTCTAAATATTCAACCAAGTGAAAGTTCACTACTCTTTCCATGCTTTGTTGTATGTATGTACGTTGCTCATACGTTAATTGTATATTGCTCATACGCACTGCGTACCCGCAATTAATTTGTACTTCTTGCATTTTTATATTATTGAGCTATGACTAATTATAACAATAAGCTTATTTTTATACATTCTCAGCGGTGGATAGTTAGAGCTTTATAGTATAGAGGTTGAAAATGTGTTTTTTTTTTATGTTTTTAATTTGGAAAATTATTTTCTAGTTAGAGTATATCTATTGTATGTATTTAAACAGGCTCAAATGAACGTTAGGTTTACCAGCTTAGGTTTGCCATATTTCATAACGAATAACTGTCTTTCAATGGCAAAACCAATAAGTATCACATTGAGCCGTTCTGACCTAAGTGGACGCCACTTGATCAAACCATATAGACCAATTCGGCTCCCGTGGACGCTTAGATTTTTCTGACTACTTCCCTTCAACCTTAACTTTCTCTCACACTTCAAATATAAATATATATTACAAAATAATTTAATTTTAAAACAATTTGATTTCTCATCTCTTTTAGTACACGACTTGTCCCTCGAATACTTCCAGCACCTTTATTGGTCCCAGTCTACTTCTTCACGCCATTTAGTTGAGCAAAAAGGATTGAAAACTAGTAAATTATGTTTTAGTTTTAATGTTCTACTGATCCCGATGCAGATAAATGAAATGCTTAACAATCTCATTGGTCCATGTCATTTATCGGAAGTACACTCCTTTCCATTTCATTACGCAGCTTTGTTTTATTATGCCTCACTTTATTGTGAGCTGTCGTTTCGCCATTTGACTATGTTAGCCGTCACTCCTCCACAAGGAATTAATCACTGCGAGGAAACATTTAACAGCAATCACCACGCAGTACTTACAGCCTCGACTTGTTACCAGTATTTACTTGTGGTTTCAGCTCGTACTACTCGTACTATCAGTCGATTACAAATGAAGCTGTTTGCTTAAGAATGAGCGGCAACTACCGCGACTTAACGTAATATGTAGCGAATATTTACATATGTGATGTGTTCACATAAGTTTACGAGTTTTATCTCTAATACTGACTGCGTCATTGACTTATGAAGGAACATAAATAGGATTGCTCGACATTTAGAATTTTGTGCAGACAATATTTGCCATAAATTTATGTGCGATCATAAGTGGTCGAAAGGACCGGAAACTTGAAAATCTTTCTATCTAGTTTTTGTGGTCGCTGTGGCTGAGTGTTAATGCGTTGGACTATTACGCAGAGTGTCCAGGGTTCAAATCTCGACACAGGCCAAAATCAAAAAGTTGAAAGACATAATTTTTCGACACCATTTGCCATTGCCTGCCAAGAGGTGGTGACGTCTTGGAAGGCAATGGCAAACCTACAAAAGTAAAAATTGCTTTTGAAAAGCTTTTCACTTCGCCGTTCGGATTCGGCATAAAACTCTAAATCCCTTCCATTCATGTACGAATATAACACGTACAATATGAGTGGATGCGTAAAGCTCTCCATGGGCTGTTGTGCCATTAAAAGAAAAAAAAAATATTTTTAAACTCAAGTGGCGTCAAAAGTAATGTATAGAAACTGAAATCAATTGAAGTTCAAGCCAACTATAAAATACGAGAAACTAGAGGAATACGAAGCACAAGGCTTCTTGGGAAATCGCTTTCACATGAAATATAGGGGAAAGGGAAAACTCTTTTTTCTTTTAGGTACAAATCCCCACATTTTCTTTCAATAGTTTTTCTTAAATTCTCAATTTATCTTTATTCCTTTCTTTTCCAGATGATGTTGGTGCCTTCATCTCCTACCTGGCGCACAGTCTCATTTTCCTTGCTGGTTTAAGTTATCTGCATTCAATACTAACGAAAGGTTCACGTGCAATTTTCCTTTCGATATGCTTCAGCATTTATTTGCTGGGTGTGGCATCAGCAGTAAGTCTCATTGGAACCAAATATACCAGCTACTTAGATGAAAATCTCAATGCAACCAATGAACAATTAATTGATGGTCTCTATGTGGATTTTGCCGCTGTATACCTGACGATTTCTATAATAATCTTGGCCTTATTAATTGGGTTGAAGGTACTAGATTTTTTTGGCACCGTTGACTGTGAGAATATTATGGACAATGAATTCCGCATAGCTAATTCGAATGGCAGCGTTTTCGATAAACGTGAAGAGGTCATAAAACGTATACAATTCTTCTATGTCACGAAAAATCAACAATGGAATGTGACGCTTTTGCTAATCTTCACCGGGGCCATACAGTATGCGCTATTCATTTATTTTGTATTTTGGTTTGCGATGAACTCAGCAATTCGGCTCACCGAAATCGATCACATCGATGTAATGCTATGGATTGTCTTTGTGGGTGGTGTCATCTCGACACTGAGCCTGGTATTCGTAAGCGTTAAAGTGAATTTCGTAGCTAATCAAATATGTTTGATAATATTGTCGGTGCTGGGCATGATCATTAGTAGTTCGGCAAAGACTACGGTGCCGTTTTGGTTGATACTCTTCTTTTTTGGCATGTCTTTTTCGAATTTACAAATTGCTATTGTTGAAGTGGCACACTTTCGGTATATGGAGCTGCTGATTTACATATCATATGTGTTGAAGCTGTTGAGTACGAGCGTAGTTTATTATTACTTCGTATCGAATTCTAAGAACTCGTATTTTTTCTCGACGGACGAGAGTACATTGATGGCGCAAGGATTCGTTTTTATAATAATTACTGCACTGCTGGCTTTGGTGGTGGGCATGAAGGTGCCACGCACCCATCGTACTTCACTGTTTGATATACAGTATGGACTGTTGGGTATTATATTTAAAAAACATCAAATTGAACAGCTAAATATAAAGTGGCTGAATGATGGCACAATACCGACAATCAGCAGACCAGCGGAACAGTATTAATGGAGTGACGGAGGTGTTGGTAGTTACGAATTTCATAAATTTTTAGACACATTTATAATTAGTAAAACACGATTAAACGATTTTACATACTTATTTATATTACAATAATTAGTTTATTTTTTTACCTTTTGCTTGGGGGAAATAGTAATGAAATTTGTGAAATGCAAAATTTTAATATAATTGCACAAGTTAACATGAAATTTCTTACAGCAATGATATATCAATATGTAATACTGTGTTATCCCAAAAATTTTAGGAAGACGTTCAATAAATCCATCGAAGTGGGGCTGAAAGGTAAGTGTCATAATTACGCTCTTATCTGCAGAATTTTGACTGGTGTTGCACGATCCCAATATAAGAAGCTATCTTTCAAGGATATGACATTAAGTTCTTCTATATGAAATTTGAGGCTTCCTAGTAGTACAAAATAGTTCAAATTTTAAATGCTAACAATTCATTATATTCACTTACCGAGCAAATTTAAAAACTTATTGAAAGTATGTTCATTTCTTACAGTTGCCGCCAGCAGCAATATATTTTTACCTTGCATCATATCAAATACATAACCAATAGCATGTGTTAGATCTACAAAAACTGAATCATCATATACTACATCAGCCGCCAAGACCACATCAGGTTTAATATCAATATATGCCAAATCATTATTCTCTATTTCATGCCATGACAATTGACAGGTTGCCAATGTTCGGTTTTCTATAGCAAAACATCCTTTGTCACTTTCCTCTGCATTTACGAAATTTCTTAAAATATTTTCACGCATCAGTTCAACACATTCTGCGCTGCCATCAGTGAGTAGCATTTTTTGAACAGCACAGCAGCGTGTCAGTATTAAACCGCACAGCCCTGTACCAGCGCCCAATTCAATAACATTTTTATATTGTACTAACTCCTGATGATGCAACAAATAGTCAGCTAGCGCTAATGAAGCCTGCCAACTACAGAGGCCTGTGGTTCCCTCTGCCACAAAACTTTTCGATTCACGTAGCGTAAATTTCGTTTTAAATGCTGGTAAAATATAGTGTTTATAGGCGTATTTTTCGGTAGTATCCTTCGCTATATATTGCTGCAATTGACAGTAGCTTTCGTATATGGCATCGTGTACTTCAGTGCAATTCGTTTCGAGCAGTTTTAAGAGACGTTTTAAGAAATTAAGCTGGTAACTAATTTTTATAGCGTTTTGTTGATTGAGCGGGTGGGCGCAGGTGTTTTCAATGAGTAGCAATTGCTGTTCCCATGTTATATTGGCGGGTATATCCTATAAAGAATTTTAAGTGATGAATTTTTTTCTTAATTTTTAATTTATTTTAATATTTTTACTTGCCAGTCGATGCAATTCAGTGGATAGCAGCACAAGAATTGACAGTGAAATTTTTGTAGAGTGTGGTGGAATTTTGTATCGTCCTCATTCATTTCTGAAATTATTTAATATATAATAAGAAATGGTTTAAAGATGGAAAAGTTGTAAAATCGGTTATGTCCTTTTGAAAACTTATCGTAAGTATAGTTAAAATAGCTTATTTATATAGTTTTTCCAGTTTGAAAAGTCTAAGAAAAATTTTAAAATATATCGGCACTTTAGGAACTTCACAAATGCCGAGCAATACTTTGATTGATCTTCTGGTTTTTACATCTCTGATTTGTTGCGGTGATAGTGACTGCCGATCACATTAATACTTATACGTAGTCTTACGCCCATTGTTGCTACAGGGTACGTACTCTAATGGCTTTGATGATCCATAAAAAGCGGGGTATTGTTATTAACCGATTTAGTACAGAATAATATTGCTCGTTGAAACTTAGTTTTTTGAAACCAAACTGGCAAACCAACCTACTGTTCAACTCTAATTGCTCGGTTACAACCACTTGTAAATACTGATCTCTAAAGTTTTTTATTTTGCCAAAAAACATCAAATAATTTCTTACTCATATTTCTCCAAATTACACGTGACCAACATAAACAAACACTTAAGAAATTCAGCTGTCTGTCAAATAAAGTTCTGTTTGTTTTATACTCATAATAAACAGAATCAGTGATGCCTACTCTATTTTTTCATACGCTTGGGCAGCTTGCATTTGTCTGTTATTTGACAGATTGTATAAAAATGCGATTATGTGGTTACGATTCAGGAACAGTTTTTTTGTTTCTGCAGTATTTTAAGTTTTATTTTCTCCATACGTTACAAAAAGATTTGCTAAAAATGCATAATTTTATTTTTTCTTATTGCTCTTAACATACTTAAATTTAAATAAATATGTTGATTTCTAAATTAAAAAATTATTTTTATTCAACTCGCAAAAATATATACAGTACTTTTCGCTTAAAGCGAACTTCAGGTACTGGCAAAATGGTTCGTTTTAACCGAAGTTCGCTTTAAATAAGCGAAAAAAATTTCATGGTTTATTCGAAAAAAAGCGGGTACTTTTGAAATTAGTTCGTTTTAGGCGGAAGTTCATTTTAAACGTGTTCGTTTTAAGCGAAAAGTACTTTATGTACTTAAGCATTCTTTTACTACAGAAATATTAATATCACTTACATAATGACATGCATCCTATGCTCATTGAAGACCCAGACTTAGTATTTCCTTCTCTACGGGGTCTATTCCTCATAAAAGGAGCTGACTCATGAAATGAAAAGACACCCTGTTATCGTCACTATACATGCGATTCATAGCGATCTTTTTCCTCAAAGTTCGTCCAGAGTTGAAAACATCTGATGACAATATGGGAAGTGTCAAGCCAAGCGCAAATAATATGAGACACGTTCAGACAGTTTCAGACCCTTCAAAGTCCATAAGGGTCATATCGAGAGCCCTTCAAGTTTCTGAACGCACAATCAGTTGCATTGCCCACGAAGACATCTGGTACAAATCCGTGGTGCGCAGAGAATAGCTTATGTCCCCTACGCATCCAGAAATACTGGATAGGCTCTGCTTATTTTCTGACGAAAAAAATATTGACCAGGACCAAAAAAAACCGACGAAATGATAGGTGGCGCGGTTGTGTATTCGAATCCTTCAGATGTTGCTCATGTTATGCACACAAGGTTTCAGGAAACTGTAATGGTTTTGGGAGTGGTGGGCAATGAAGGGCCTGTCATGTGACCCCAATTCTTTCGTTAATGACTTAAGCTAAATTCTTTTGCCTACAATGAGGTTTTGGAAACAGTTGTGAAACCGTGGATAGCTGTCGTGCTTGGTGCGAGTCCATAGGTATTCCAACAAGACTCTGCTGCTTCCCACAAAGCCATGACGACGCAAGATTGGATGTCCGAAAATCTGCAAGACCACACAACCCCAAATATGCAACCACCTATCTCCCCGGATCTTAATTCTTTTGGACTACTATGCACGGGGCGTTGTTGAATGCGAGATCAATAAATATCCCCATAATACGCTTGTTTCTCTAGGAGCTGCTACTACTTATTACCATTTGATTCGGACATGTAAAAGTTTCCGGCAGAGAATTGAACACGTTATTGCCGCAAGAGCCGTTTTTATCGAATATAAGTTTTATAAAAAGTATAAAAATTTTAGTTTTAAAGTCAACATGTCCTCAAATATCTGTACTATTTGTAAACGAATGGAGTTTTATGCCGAGGCTAATCTTAGGCAATTTTTGCTCTTGGTGGTTGGCTATTGCCATCCAAGGCCTGGTTTCAGTTAGACAAACTTTAATTTGACAAATTTCCAAAGTTTGGCTGTACCTGTGTAGCAGTCCAGCGCAATACCCACTACGTCATAGCCATTCGCATTGTACATTTTACCCATAATAAATTACTCAATTAAAATGTTTATTATTTTAATCGACAAAAAAGTTCAAATATTTTCACCATTCATATTTCTATTAAATTTTTATTTTTATTTTACAATGTGTATTTAAAATTAGGTTTTAACTTTTTCCATTATAATCATTACTCATTAATGTTGATAAAACACGAAAATAGAGCATTAACTTTGTAAAAATGTAACTGGAAATTATTTCAAAATATTAAGAAGTTGTTACTATGAAAATTAAACCACCTCAATAAATTACCAACTATTGTGTATTTCTCTCTTATGGTAAATTAAAATGATATTCACAAAATAGACTAAACGTAGTTAATTAAAAATAATCAATAAAAATTAATTGATATTGTGTATCATAGATAGAAAAATAATGTGCAATAGAAAATCCAAAATGAAAGAAAATATTGAAATTATTGCCCATCAAAAGTGAATAAATGTAGTCGTATTTCTTATTACTTATATTATTATGAACAACAGTCGCAGCAATAAGTAAATAGTAAAATAAATAAATCAATTAAAATTACTTTACGCAAATGTTTGGTTTGTTTGTTGGTCATATTTGGTAGCTTTTGGTTTCCCATTCAATTCCACCGGCAATTCAATTGCTCATTCATATGAATGTAAAGAAGGTATTTGAGTATTGTAATGTTGTTTATTTATGCGCTGCCAATGCGCCAATGCGCCAATACAAAATTACATTAGGCTGCGTGCGGCGCATTCACTCGCTCGCTCAGTGTTTACATACATACTTATGTACATACATTCATTTGTAGTTTGTATGAGCCGTATGATAATATTAGTAATTTTATTATGCAATTGTTTAAATTGCTGGCATTTTATGCGTTTTCTGTTTAAGACCTTTTCTATTTATTTTCTGTTATTATTTTCGTTTTTCTATGTTTACCAAAGAGAAGAATGAACGTGTGCGGCTAATGAAACTTTTATTACTATTATTTATTTATGTATGTGGATGTGAATATTAAATAATGGAAATGATGATGTGTAATCAATTATATTCAGTAATACTTTACGTCAAATTTGTTTATTATTTAAAAATCATTTACATATTTTCATTAACTTTGTAAATACATGCAATAGTAGAATAATGCATTGCAATTAAATAATAGATTTATTTAAACTTTACTGGGAAATATTTTGATTGTTTTTCTTTTATTACTTTTGCTATTCTATTCGCATATATTGACGTTGTTTTTAAAAGTTAAATTTGTATACAAAATTCAGCACACGTCGAAGGTTCCTTGATTAATAGATACCTAAGAAAGATCTTACTTACTTTTAGTGGCACAACAGCCCATGGAGGGCCTAGGCCGAGCTTTTTCGCATCCACTCATGTTGTGCGTTTTATATTTGTACATGAATGGAAGGGACCTACAGCTTAATGCCGAATCCGAACGGCGAAGTGAAAAGCTTTACATGGCAATTTTTACTCTTGTAGGTTTGCCATTGCCTGCCAAGAGGTGGTGCCGTGTAGAAAAATTATTTTTTTCTACTTTTTGATTTTGCCTGTGCCGAGATTCGAACCCCGGACATTCTGCGTAGCAGCCCAACACACTACCACTACGCCACAGCGACCACTTAAGAAAGATCGTGTAACGTAAATCAATCGGTAGCTTTTACCCATACTTTCTCTAGGAGGGGGCTGAGTATTTTACTACGCTCTTTCGGTCAGCCATTATGATTATTGTTTCTGAACTAATACACTTTTTGCCACAATTGCTTTATTTTAAAGAAAAGAGCTTTTATGATCTTTTGGCTCTTTGAATTTTCATTATGCTTGATAAAAATTATTTTACGTGGTAGAAAGTGCATACTTAGCTATTCTGAAGTATATGTATATTTAGAGGCTCCCCATTAACTAGGAAGCTCTGAAATTCATTTCTAACATTCTGAAATTAAATTGCTGAGTTCTGAAACATTTATTAATAATTTTAAAATCAATTTGAAATATTCTGATATCAAGTTGATGTAACTCTGAAATCAATTTGAAGAACTCTGAAAGTTTAAAAATCCATTTGAAATATAAGAATTCAGTTTGGAATATTTAGAAATCAACTTGGAATATTCTTAAATTAATATAAATGGTTTTGATTCAGAACTTCTGAAACAATAATTCCATAAAAAAAAAATTAACAAAATTTAAATCTTCGAAAAATTTATTATATTCTGAAATTCAGTTTTATCATAAATAAATTTGAAATGCCTTATTTGGACTATTCAGATATACCATATATCATCGTCATTATATATAAATATATGTCTCCTTAAGTTCCAGGGAGGAACAAAGGGCCACAACAAAGCTTTTCCATTCAGTTCTATATTGCGTCAGTTTCTTGACTTCGCTTTAGCTTAGATGCATTGCAAGCGTTTCCGCCTCCAACAATCGTCTCCAGGTATTCGCCGGTCTTGCCGTTCTGCGGCTTCCTAAATCGTCATGCTGCCCTCGTAGTACATACATGGCCGATCCAGCCCCATTTTCTTCTACGAATTTCAACGAGAACTGGTTTTTGCTGAGTTCTGCTCCATAAATCAGCGATTGGGATGAAGTTTAGCCAAAATATTTTCAAGATTTTGCGAAGACTTCGGTTTATAAAGACTTGGATTGCATGTATGTCAGCCGCTGACGCATTTAACGTTTCAAGGATGGTTTGACGTTAGGGTTGAATCTTTTCAGTTTTGTACGCTGCAAGCTGTGTGATGCGTTCCAGATTGAGTATAATGAACCGAAAGAAGTAATTGTATTTGATGCGCCTTTTATTGTCTTCACTTGAGAAGCCTGTCGACGCGGTAACGGTGACCAATTAACAGAAAGGCAGCACTTCTTCCAGATCAGTCAGAGTATGTATGTGACAGTATACAAATGTAGCCTGGGTAGTCGAGGCCCGCCAGACAGTCTTGCAGGCGCCAAGTAATGCCACTTCCAGATCTCGTAACATTTTTCATGATTATGTTCGTGTATTATATGGCATCCTGCATTAGTGAAGAGTGCTTCAACTAGAGTAATCATTGTACATGGAACTCCCTAGCATTCAAGATCATTACGGATGGCAGCATACGATAGTGTCGAAAGCTTTCTGGAAACCAATAAATACAGGGTATAGTGAAGCCCTCCATTCGACTGAGTGTTCAAAAATAACACGGAGGCTATTTATGTGCTTGATCCACGACCATTTTGCTTCGAAACCCGCCTGCTATTGCCTTCGTTCTGGTTGTGGTGCGGTTGACAGCTTATCCAGAAATGAATTGGAATAATTCTAAAATTATTTTTAAATATTCAGAAATTTATTTTAATTACACCGAACAATAAGTAAAAAGTTGTTGATTTTCGCCCCAATAAATGTTTGATTTTTTGAAAGAGTTCATTGTCCAGATCACTTGCTTCGAAACCAAATATCGACTGCCTGGTCATAACAAATTTTTTTATGTGAGAATGAAGGTTACGATTGTTGTCCGATAGAAAGCGATGGTTATTATTTTTATTTGAATTTCTACCTACACCTTTTACGTCTAAATCAAAAGTGTTTGTTATAAAAAGCTTGACTTTTTTCTTGTTCTTACACCAACCCACAATCCCCTCTCTGTACTCTTATCTTTGTGGGTTTTGGGACCTAACTATTTGGATAATTTTTGAAATCGGCTTGATAATTTGAGATATTCTAAAATTCTCATACAATGGATTTACAAAATTTTAAAATTTAAGTGTGTAAATTTATATCAGAGTTAGGAAAAGCCAACCAAGTATTAGCTAAAAGAACTAGCAAGAAACAAATCTACTGGCTTTGAGAAAACGCAAGTTGACAAACTTTTCAACATCAACGTTGAATCAAATATTACGAGTGATCAACTGCAGGATGTGGTACCACAATAGGCCGTAACGTTGCTGTTAAGCTTTTGCCGTCACTGCAACCTAACTTTAATAAATTCAAAATTGATAATTGATATACGAGTTTACATATTCTAAGTCCAAAGAATGGTTAGGTAACCAAAGTTAGTTAAATCACAGATGTGTTCTTGATTTACAGAATATCTTTAATTGGTTTTAGGTGTATTAAATAAATATAAATTTAAGTACATACATAAGAACACATATGCATGAGTATATAAAATTAAGGTGGTCTCAGGTGGCAATATAATAATCATAAGTACTCATATGCACTTTTTGCTTATTAAATTTATTTAATTTTCAATTTCAATAATGAAGCATGCAAATTACAACAATTACGCCTCTACTCACCATCGGTGTGTGGATATTTGTTTGAAGCAAATATAAATCAATAATCAACGTAATTACCTACACATTAATGATGATGATAATAATTGTTATTACTTTTGGGTACGATACCGAAACATAAAAAAATATACGTAAGTACATACTCGTATGTACATAAATATCTTCATTATAAAATTATATGCATTATCTATGGGCGGTTGGTTATTGGTTGACCTACAAGAAGAAAAAGTCACTTGCGAGCATGTGTCAGCATAATTTTAAGCATCATGCTGCATACATGTAGCATGATAATTTTATCATTATTATTATTATTTTATACAAAAACGTTTACACCTGAATTCTAAATAATGCAAAATAACAACAACAAAAAACTATCATTAGTGCAAAAATTATAAAGGAGTGCCACTGTGATTCTTTCTATTCTTTTACATGTATGGTACTTACTAGGTACCTACATTAGTAAAGTAGCTTTTTTTGTTGTTGTTATTATTTGTAAGTAAGTGACTTGTGGACCCCCTCCAAATTTACAAATGTACATAGTACATGTGAAGCCATCATATGCAAAAATAAAAATTAAAAATAAAAAAATAGAAATACACAGAAACTTCTTTAGAAGTCGCGCAGAAATTGGCAAGAGGGAAAAGTGTGTCACGTTCTTCAGTTACCACACAAAAGCGTATGGCATGTACGCAATTAACAATAAGAAACAACTCGAGAACCAAGCCTTTTATGTTCCATTGCTGTTTGGTTGCTAGTTTGTTGCTGATGATGCTCGCGCATGTTCACCATTTCATTTAAAAACAACAACATCAGAAACAGGGAGAAGAATTCCGTATCTATTACGAAATGAAATTAATCAATAAAATTGTTATAAAAACAAAAGCCAAGCTGTTGTCGTAAATTTAGGTTTTTAGGTCAACAATACAAAAAAAAAAAAAGAAGAAGAAAACAATGAGAAACCGAAAACAAAAACATAATAAAAATAGTTAAAATAATAATAAGAAATAATTAGTAACTTTGATTGGCCCCTAGATCTTTCAACATAAATATAGGTATTTAAATATATCGCTTAAAGTCATTTCTTCTTTTTTAGATGATTGTTTATTGTTCAGCAAATGGTTCAACTGCTTTACAGTTTTATGTATTTTGAATAAGCTAAAGTGATTATAGACAGACTTTGCGACCTGGATTACCGGGGAGACCCGTTGATCAAGCATAGTGGCATCAAATATCATAAGAAAAGTGGAATTCTGCTATCTTAATGAAGGCTGAAACTTACTTTACAAAGGATGATCGGATTTCATTGGATTATGGAAAGAATTAATATTCCACTTTTAAAAGAGCTCAGGTTGAATATTTACACGGAATGGTAAGTGGGTGGACTAAATTGTTATCAAATATACTAAATTTGTTATAAAAATATCAGAATTTAAGAAGTGTCACAAAAAATAATTACGAGTATAGGTGCTGAAAAAAATAATTTTGTCATAGTCATAGTGGAATCGATTGAAAAAAGGTTTTTTTCCTGCGCGATTGATACATTGGGTCATTGGGTGCACCTTTTCTAAAACCTCTTTATCGGTCAGTGACTTTTTGCAAAGACTAAAGAGCTTTACAGGATACCAAAATCTGATAAATTATCCCTAATCGTGCTGTAGAAGGCGGCTTTATAATCGACGACGAGATGGTGGGTGTCGATCTGTTTTTCTCGGGTATTTTCCAGGATTTGGCGAAGTGAGAATATCTGGTGGATGGAGGATTTACCAGGACTGAAGCCACACTGATAAGATCCAATCATTTTGTTGACGATGGGCTTCATTCTTTCTCACAGTACGTTGGATAGAACCTTATATACAATAGAGGAAGGGTTATCCCACGGTAGTTGACGCAGATCGTGGAATCACCCTTCTTATGGATTGGGCAGAGTACGCTGAGGTTTGAATCACTTGGCATGCTTTCATCTGACCATATTCTGCATAGAAGCTAATGCATGTGTTTTGTGTGCTCTTCACCTCCAGTCTTAAGAAACTCAGCAGCCAGACCATTTGCACCTGCCGCCTTATTGTTTTTCAGCCGAGCGATGGCTATTAAGTGTGGTCGCTGTGGCGTAGTGGTAATGCTGTGGACTCGGCTAAAGCAAAATCAAAAAAAAAAAAAAACTAAGCAAAAAAAATAATTTTTCTACACGGCACCACCTCTTGGCAGGCAATGGCAAACCTACAAGAGTAAAAATTGCCTATGAAAAGCTTTTCACTTCGCCGTTCGGATTCGGCATTAAACTGTAGTTCCCTTCCATTCATGTACAAATATAACACGCACAACATGAGTGGATGCGAATAGCTCGGCCTAGGCCCTCCATGGGCTGTTGTGCCATTAAAAGTAAAGTAAGTAAAAGATGGCTATTAAGACCTCCTCATAGTCGGGCTGCGGTACTTCAACGCCGTCAGTGATTGGGGTTTCTGGATCAAATTCCGCAGTGACGCGATTATTGGCGTCATCCCCATTAAGCAGCTGCGTGAAATGCTCCCTCCACAAGGTTTCGGTCTTCGTCTTTGCAGGAAGAAGCACCGGTCTTCAAACCATTCGTCAGGCGTCTTATTCTTTCGAAGAATTTTCGAATCTCGTTCCTGTACGGTACCATTTCGATATGATTAAACTCACGTCTTTTTGCTTCTCTTTTCTTGCGCCTGAAGAGACGTTTCTCTTCCCTCCTCAACTCTCTTCATAGCTCCTTAGGAGCTCGCGTTGCGACTGACTGCTGGGTGACTGTATATACAGCACCTCTTCGGCAGCCGATATGAAGAGTGTGAGTCGATTGGCGAAGACAATGGCTATCTGTTGTGATTGCAGCTTTTCGACATCTAGCGATTTGCAACACATACAGACACATGTGCCGGCCTTGGCTTCATCCGCCAAGTGGCCATATGAATAATTGCGGCTTGTATATTTATTCAATCATATTCTTTGAGTATCCAAATTAAGTACCTTCAAAATGGTAAACAATTTTGTTTTTCATTTTTCTTGGAGCAAAAGCAACCTGGCATCGATTAAAACTATTTCTGGTATTGAGGTCTGAGAACCTATCCTAATATTTCTTACATTGCCGAAAATTCCACTTGCCAGTATTTTGTTTTAATGAAACCAGTTTATCGTGCTACAAATTTCTGGAAAGAGTTGCTTAGTGTTGAAACCAGTTTATATTTGTTATTTATTATTCTCCAATAACTTTTATTACAGAGGCTAGGGTTTGTAGGTAATTGAAACACTCGTTAAAGAACCTGTAGTGGATCCTTAAAAAAGTAACTGCCTGTTAAAAAAGATTTCAATATGAGGCACTTGTATTGATTCCAGGGCAGTTACCAATGGGACAAAGCTAAAGAGAGACTACTTAATACCTGAGGTTTAATTACATACATACAAATGGTCCCATGCCTATTGATCCCACTCACTTACATTACACCCCGCAGAAACTTTAATTCTTAATCTGCCGCTGATTATTTAAAAAGTGTTTTTAATGAGAACGTATTAATTAAGAACGTATTAAACTTTATTTATGTACATCAAATTGAAAAGAGCTCAGAATATAATGTAATTTTAATGGTCTTTTTCTTACTTTTCCCCCTTTTTTTTTAGCTACATTTGCCTAATTTAAGCAATGTCATTAAATTAACTTAACAGAAATGAAATGAATTGATTTAATTCATCATAAACACACACAAGAATTTACATAATTCATCCATGAAACGCATTAATCAATGAAATAATCTAAAATGTTCTCACACTCATAAAATTTACACAAAAATGTTAAGATCGTTTACGAATTATGCAAATTATACCGAAGAACAACCGAACAACAAAGTTTATTTTTTCTTTCCTTATATTTTAAGTTTTACTAACTTCATACACTTATAAAAAAAACCTAAAAGCAACTTTAATGATTATTTTTAACAGCTTCTTCAATAAAAATTAACCAAGAAGCGATTGTGAAATTGTGAGTTTAAAAACAAAAAAAAAGGTGATTTTTAAAAAATTATTATTATGAGCATAAATAAACATTAACTTGCTAGAAATTTATTAGCCACAAAAATTATAAATATACAAAATTTTTTCTGCATTTACAAGAAATTTAAGCAAATTGGTTTTTATTTTTTTATTGGTCAAGTGCTGCATGAAAATGATTCTGCCAAATCGATTGACCTACAATTGTCGATTGACGATTTTTGTGTAGGTAGCTTTACATTTCGTTTATTATTTTTTTTATTTTTATATTTTATATTTTATTGTTATTTTAGTATGACACCCTCCCTACATAATTTGGTACATTTTATTTGAATTTGCTGAAGTTTTTTCTGTTCGCGATTGAACTGTTGCTGTCTTTTGCGGCTGGCTGACTGGAGGCAATTGCACCTCTTCTCCTCTTGTCAATGTTTGTATGGTATTCATATGTAAATATAAATGATTCTCCATTTCTTACACTTCTTGCTTGAAGTGCTTTTATGAAATTGTTGTAAATTAAGGCCTGACATGGTTTTTTTTCTTGCCTTTAGTCGAATACTTTCGTGAAATCATCTTCTGCCTTTTGTGCGATTAGGTTCCTTTAATAAGTATGTTTTTTTTTGTACTATTCTTGAAGCACTCAAAATTATGGTAAGTACGAATATCTATATTAATATCTATACTCTATCCAAAGCTTTTAAAACATACGTTCTTGTTTTTAATGCTGTAATTGTTGTAATTTTGTACTTATGATCTTATGAACTTGGACCTATGCGGCAGTAATTTTTATGTATAAGTGCCCCTGGTTCAATTGAGTTCAAGTGCGAGAATTTCAACAATGACTTCTTGAAAAGTCGAGACTAGACTACGACTCTACTTTACACTAAATATGTACTTTGATTGAGGGGCGTTCGCCGTTGGCATTATTGATTTATTTTACTTACTTGTCAACCACATGCGAGGTTTATTACCTTTATTTCTCACTTACCAAAAGTTTCTGTGTTCATTGAGATAACTTTCACTTTTCTTCTAGGAAATTTAAAACATGACTTTTGTACAAACTTAGCAACAACTTCAAAAAAAAAAAGATTAGTTAGAGTTAATTTTACTGAGTTTAATGTTTTTTTTTTTTTTATTTTATCAGTAAAAAGTTGAACGACATTTCCCGCCCAATATAGACACAAAAATAAGAAAACAAAACCAAAAAAAAAAAAACAAAACAAGCTTAAAATTTGTCACGTACATATTTAATACCTAAAATTGCTGCAACATTATTAAAACTGGTCTAAACTGCCAAACACGAAGGTGGTGGCGGCAAAGGTGATGGCAGCGGCAGCGATGCCGACAACGACATCGCCGCTGTTGCCACCAGACAACAACGACACACGCATTAAGCTATAAATGGAAGCAAATGACACACGATACCGATGAGTTGCAGCAGCAAACAGCAGGCTGCGCTCATTCAATAACATACAACATTTTACAAATTGGTCAACTACTCAATGGGGCACACAGCCCAGTCAGGCAGGCACGCAGGCAGTCGGAGTCTAGCGTGGATGTTAGTGGTGTTGTTTTGCCCATCCAGCTAAGAAAACATGACGGAAAAAGAAAACTTTCGCTTTATGCTCTGCGCGTTTAAGGAAAATCTGTAAGCAACACAAAAACAAAATGTAAAGAAAATTATTATTTATTTTTTTTTTTTTTTGGTTTTTATCAAGTTACATTTCAAATATAAAATAATGAAAAATTTTCACTTGTTCACACCTCAAAAAAAAAAAAGAAGAAAACAAAAGAAAAACTACAGAATTGCCTCGGCCACGTTCCAATGCAACTCGTGAATTCGTTCGTGTTTAACTAAAGGAATAAAGTTAAACAACAGAAGAAATCAATTAAGTTTTACATAAAATATCGTAAATGTTTATAGTTTCTTTCCTCTTGTTTCGTTATTATTTAATTTAATTAAGAAAACTCAATACCACAACAATTATTCAAGTTCGTCACTGTTGCGCTATTCTCTTGTAAAACTTTAATTGGAGGTCGCTTAAAATTATAAGTGGCATTAATTTAAACACAAAAATAAAAAATATTAATAAACGTGTAACATGAAAAAGATGTAAATTTAAGCATCAGTGGTGCTCAAACTCACACTATCAGTTTCAATCAGTAATGCCAATTAAAGCTTAAAATTTCAAATCTTTTTAATCGAATATCGAAGTTTAAAAGCTTTGTAGACCGATTAAGCACATCACAGCGTATCGAATAAGTTCCGCCCTTTCCAATGCGATTCACGTCGCCTTGCGCTCTTACGAAAGATGAGCGGTTGTAAGTTATTGTCCTTATATTTCCAGGAAACTTGTAACCACACTTACAGTTTCTTTTGTGAATGGAACAAGAAAATTAAAAACCTTCTTCTTCTTCTTTTAATGGCTCCACAACACATAGAGGGCCTAGGCCGAGCTTTTTACATCCACTCATGTTGAGCTTTTTAAATTTGTTCATGAACGGAAGAGGCTGACAGTTTTATGCCATGCCGAATCTCAACGGGACGCGAAAAGCATTTCATAGTAAATTTTTACTCTTGCAGGGTTGCCATTGCCTGCCAAGAAGTGATGATGTGTAGAAAAATTGTGTTATCTACTTTTTGATTATCCTGGTTCTTTTTTTTTTTAGTGGATCAGGGTGTACCCCTATGAATGCAGAGCATTGTGTTGAATGGAAGGAAGATTGATAAGTGGGAGGTAGAAGGAGGGAGAATGAGGAAGGGAATATAATCACACAAGACACCTATATCGAAATATGAACCCCGGACACTCTGCTTAGCAGGCCAGTGCACAATAAATGTAAGTTTTAGTTCCACGACAATCCTCTTTCGGTTTTGAGAGCAATACATCTGAGTCCTCATTTCCGCCCTTAAATGCGATCAGCACCCTTCTGCATACTCGGGCTACTTTCGTTTTTGAAAGAGCTATAAATCATTCTGGTTTATAGATTTGTGTGATCAAAACTTGACTACGATTCCATGCAGTCCAGCGTAATTTGGATTCCAACAAAAGCTTTAGCAAGGAGAACTTATCTTAAAACAGTTAAAGCTAAATTGAGAAAGGTTCGAAGGTTAGCGTGTATCTGTTTAACAAAACCGAGGTGAACATGTAAAGAGCCGAGGCTGGAACTGGGGCAGGAGTATTTGCGCAAAGAACCAAACTCGCTGAGTCAATGGGGCCAATGAGTCAATATTCTAGCATTTTTCATGTTGAGATTTATGCAATCGATATTTTATGTGTGAAATTTAACCTAGACAGGAAGTATAGAAGACGATATGTTGCTCTCATGTCGGGCAATCAAGCAGCCAATCGAGTGCTATACTCTTTTAAGATCACCTTAAAAGTTAAGTAGGATTGTTTGAGCTATCCTAATCAACTGGGTAAGTATAATAAAGTTGTTCTATGTTGGGTTCCTGGACACGTAGGCACGGAGGAGAATGAACAACTGGACGAGTGTGCTAAAGAGAGCGATCGCATTAATAGGACCTGAACGATTTTACAGAATAGGATAATCGGGGAAGTATTGAGGCAGGAGGAGATAAACGGTAGGCAAGATTTCTTCACCATTCTCCTTCTTAAGATTGTATTGGTCTTAAGACAAATAGTTTGCGCATATTAGCTGGTATCATGTATCATGCGGGCTCGGGAACATTTCCAAAATAAAATAAGAATTGAGGAAAGCTCAATATATAAGTTCTGCAACGAGACAGAGAAATCTTCAGAACATATTTAAGCACATTGTGCTTATGAAATTTCTGTGCAAGTACCAAATTCACAATATTGCATTAACATTCATGGATCCAGAAGTAGTACTCAAATTCTTGAGAAAATTCAGGATTATATGAGATACTCTGGGCAGATTAGACGAGATAAAGATAATTTACGCATAATGAGTCTTACAGTTCACGGTACATTCGACAATACAAACCAAGCTTAAGATTGAAAATTTTAACTAATCAAATGAAATCATCTAAATCAAATCGCATGCATTTAGAAATAAATCAAAAATATCTGAACAAAATTAAATTAAAATTTATTTTTGGAGTGGGGCAGGCAGCTTTATTTTTCAACTGCTGCAAAACCACATAAAATAAATAGAGAAAATGAGAAAATGTTTATTGCTAAATCCAGTAAAAATGTTTATCTTAAAACAAAAAGTTAATTAAGCAAAATTTCATTGGGGTGCGGTTTTTGCTGCTGCTTTTCGTAATAAACACAAAATAAACAAAAACCAAACAAAAAAATCAAGCAACAAACAAAAAAAAAATAAAAAAAATTAAAAATTAACAACTACCACAAATAAAACAAAGGAAAACTCAACATAAATTTTAATTGAAAACTTGTCAAGAAAAACTCTAAACTAAATTTGTTGTTGTTATTTTGGCTAAAAAACAAAAATACAAATACAACCAGGAAAATATATTCGATGGAGGAAATCGAAAGTGAAGTTGTATGCAGTCAGGAAAATCTACCAGCTACTATGAATATAAACTATTTAATATAAACGTTTTTCTTGTTGGTTGGTTGGTTGGTTTGTTGTTGCTTGGTTTATGTTTTGTTAGCATTTTTGACAGTTAAACGGCTTTTTCTTTTAGCCAAAGATACATTTGCCAGATACGCAAGATACAAGATATGCACACAATGCAACGAATGAAAAAAAAACAAATATTGGAAATAACAAGAGTGCGCAAATCAATTTTACAGTACGAGTATAAAATGAAAATTGCTCTATTACGGCAATGTTAAATCAAGAAAAACGAAATACATATAGGTACGTACATACTCGTACTAACTTAAAGCAGCGAATGGCGGTAAAAATGGCAAGAGCAGCAGGAGAAAACCAATTGCATTTGAACGGACGTTTTCCTCTTTTTTGCGATTTTATGAGCGTATTGAAAGCGTCAAATGCATTAAAATGTGCAAAATTGACAGAAAATTATAAATGCAAGCAACAACGAAAAAAAGTAATCGGTAAAAATGTGCAAAATAAAACAGCAAAATGCTAAGCAACAAAACAAAACACTCACTTTCCATTTTAATATAGCAGAAATTTCTGCTGCGGCAAATACGTTACCTGCTGCTTTTGCTGCTGCGCGCTTTGTGGTCCTTTTGATACGGCCACACGCTACACACACATTAGGTGGGAGTGTTTGTTTTTGCATTCATTGTATGAAATATATCAAAATGTAGGAGCAAATATCTGGAGAGCGGATAGTATTGGTACGGCAGGCTATGCTTTGGGCAAAGCGGCGGCAATGCTTTTTTTTTCAAATTTAATTAGTATAAAGGACAGATAGCTTCCCATCTGGACTTAAGATTCCATAAAGATTGGAGCTATTTGAAAATGAAGTTTCGATACAGCATCTGTGCTGATAAAAAGACAGGTAATCGATTAAGATTATATAATCGATTAATATTGTCTCTTTAAATAAACTTCTAGAACGTGCTCATATTGATACGGTAACAAGGGAATCAGAAGTTGAGAGTAATTGCATTTGCGTTCCCATCAAAAGTATTACATCAAATGCGTATTTACTGAAGAGAAAAGAAGCAGATCAATTTATAATTGTTCTCACTTAGAAAATATACAGATTGCGGGTCGTATTGATTAGACCAATTATGCTATTATATAACAGAGAACCTTAACTCTCTTACTTTACTTTACTCTTAATGGCACAACAGCCCATAGAGGGCATAGGCCGGGCTTTTCGCAACTTCAACTCTCTTCTCATGCATTTTCCCGGTATTTTTCGCCGTCCCGGTAAAAAATTGTGAACTAGAGAGAGTTCAAGAGCTCGCAGGTGAAATGAAACTTCTCAAGGCGAACTTTTGTTTCGTACATGAACGAAAGATTAACTTTATTTGAATAAAAAGAACATGACTTGTGCGTACTTTTCGGATGCTACACAAATCAGCAAAATAACAACAGCCCAAACAACCATAGAAATGTGCAAATGTACTAAATTATAACGAAAAACTTGTGCATACTTTTAGAATTGAGTGAAATTAGAGCATAACATTTCAGTTTTATTCCTTTACATTAAAACTTCTCAAATACGTCATAAGAAGTTTTACTTTAAAAATAAAAATACTGCCACTGAACTGTATTGAAGATACTATCTATATAAAACCAAATTTTGTTATTTTGCTATGCATCGTGCAGGGGTATATGCTAGACTTAGAGAATCAATCCCCCCATGATGATTTCTACTCCAAACAAATCCCATATTCTGGAATTTCTCACTTTCGCATATGAGCGTTTATAGAGTTTCCATTTGTCTAAAAATGTATTGCTGCATTTGTGCAATTTCGTGCGCAGTTCTCAATGGCTGAGGCTAGACGACGAACAAATGACTGGTGGTCAGCGTACGAACATATTACAGCAATATCAATAGCAGCAACAACAATTGCAGCTGCAATATTTCTCTATGCATTCATTAAATTTATATTACAAACACATACATAAGCATATTTAAAAAAAAGGTGGAAGAAGCGGTTTGAGTCTACGATATTTATTGTTGTTGTTGTTGTATTGTTATTACTTTTTAGTTGAGTAAGTAGGATATCAGACAACGTTAAAAGATTCTTCTCAAGTCACACGCATAAATGCATGTAATTTAACTTTGTTACTAAATATATTAGAGAAATAAGACATATTTAAATTATATATTATTTCCCATGTGGAAATGAAAATAGGTAGCCCTAATGGATTGCCCTAGGTTTAAGCCCAGGAATTGACACCAGACTTGGCTCAACATTAAAAAATAAAAGGCCCAATGTTGAAATTCCAACTGGAGTATAGAATAGGCATAGAATTATATCAACATGCAATACGATATAATTTTTTTTTTATATGAGTATATAATAAATTACTATAATTTTAATGACAGACTATGACTGTTCTTGATATGGTGGTATTCCCTTGTATAATCGATGCCGAATTCATCGCAAAAACCCAAATGGACAATCCACATAAAACATTTACAACGCCCATATTCAACTAACATTAGGCTAATGTTGGGAAAGTCTTATGTAGGACGTCTATATCCAGCCTACATAGGATCGAGCTTGACAATTAAATATTTAATCAATATACGAGTAAGCTGATTCTGGGCAAGCCCATGGCCAACCTTCGTAGACTTATGCTTGGAAAGTCCTGTATAGGACACGTATGTTAAGTCCGTATTGGTTAATGTCTATAAATCCTGAATAAAGGATGCCGCTATTCAGGTCAATGTTGGGCAAACCTGAATATTGTACACTAGCCTTCAGCTTTCAAAGTGTCCTTAAGATAGATGGACTTTCCAAGTTTCATTTCCACACAAGTTAGATTTAGGTAACAGATTTAGGTAAAAGAATGAAAATGGGAACTGACGACGGTGAGAGATATTTTGAATTTATGCTCTTCAAAATTCATCTGAGATCGTACCGAGAGAGTCTTACTCGTCAGTTCTTGCGTGGCAAGTTAGAAGTTTTTTAGGTTATCGTGGGAGTGTAATACCTAGCCCCTAGATTTTAGAGTACCAATATGGAATTTCAATGTGTGAGAATTCTGCGTCAGTTTTAGCCTACAAATTAAGAGTGACTGTTTTAAAGTTTCAAGATTTTGAATGATCAGTGCATGCCGAGATGTGACTGGTGCCGTAATGCAAATGATACAGACAGTATCTTCAACAAAATGTGTTATGTAGATCGGTAAAATCCCCAATGCTCCTTAGACTAAAACTAAGACTCTTGAATTGTGCACACTTTGGTGATAATAAAGTTTTTGGTGATAATAAAACTGATCCACATATCTTTGTATGTTGAAGAAATAATGAAAGTCATACAATTTTATTATATTTTCTTCCTGAGCTATTTAGTTATTATTCACTCAAATATTTTTCCAATAACTACACTTGCAATTTTTAAATAGTTGCGATTTCATGGCACTTGAATGAATGGGATGATGATCATATCACAACATGATCACTTCCAGTAATTTCTACTTGTTACATTTCACAAGTGCTACAGCAACCAAAAATTTAGCAGGTAACAATGTAAGAAGAATAACTAAAGTGCCGCAATAACATACTTAATTGGAAAATTGTTTCCGAAGCAATTATGCCACACGAGAAGAACAAGAAGAAGACGAAGGTAAGCAGCAAACGATGCCAAATGAGAAGAAGAATAGCAGAAAAATAAAAGAAAGAAATAAGTGATCACGGACATGAACATGAGCTAAATATGCAACCAAATTGTTGCACTGGCACCGCTTATGCTGCTGTTGCTAGTCAATGTTAGGCATCCTGCCTGACTTACTGACTGACACTGAAATAGAATTACTTGGGTGCAGCAGCAACTAAAACACTTGACGTGCTATTAATTACTCAATAATGAAACAGAATGTCAAGCCCAAATGCCAAGATGACACTCTTAATGCATATCACTCGCTTTGTGAGTGTGTGTCAAGTTGCATTTATGTATTAGAAATAAGAAGCAGAAAAAATAAATGCTCATGGTGATCATTATCATCATCATTATCATGAGATCATAATTTGTATATTTGTACATGAAAAGCTTGAGTGTAAACTTTTTATAAAATCATCTTGGTTGGTAAATAGAAAAACCAAAAATATCGAAAAGAAACGAGAAGGCTGAACATGAATTAATCAAGTTTGCAGAATTTGCCCGCCTTGTTATCATCACGTTTGAATCAATTGCCATGGTCGTATACAGGCACGAAATTCACGAAAGATTTCTGATTATGACGATCATATTGCAGTAGGAGAGATCATCATCATCTTGCACTTTGTTGTTATTTTTGTTGTTGTTGTTGAGTAATATCATCAATACAAACATCAACTATCATCACTTCCAACTAGTGCCGCCGCCATCAAAATCAATGCAGCACCTTAGCGAATGCAGAGTGCAAGTAAAGTAGTTGCTGTTGTTGTTATTGTTATGGAAGCGCAAAAATAATAATTTCCTTTATGGCGCCTCAACATGCACACACTCACTCTTACCTACATATAGTATTAGTACTTACATATACTGCATTTGTACATAAAGAGCAAAGTTCTAAGGCGCAACGTTTTCAACCAAAATAACTTTCAAACCAAATGTACTTGCTGTTGTTTTTTATTTAATTTTTTTCCGATCTTAACGCCAGCCATCATTGGATGCTTTTGCTACATGTTTGTTTTTTATTTTTGAGAAATTAACAAGAATCACGATGATGGTGGTAGCTGCTAACATACTGTACATATAAAATATATGTACATGTATGTGTTCTTTTTAATGTTTGCATGCAGCAGAAAAGAAGGTAGAAAGAAGAAAACGCCTGGTAGATAGTAAGTAAGTAGTTAGTAAAGGAGAGGAAAACAAAAACAACAAGAACCTCTACCCACCATGAGAATATTACGCCCAATTTGAGATGGTGGTAAAGGGCATGAACTTTTTCTTTACTCTATTGATTTAATATTTTAACTGAAGACCGCGTTGTACACTCTAAAGAGTATAAAAGCGAGAACAGTAACTCGTTGATCTTCGATAATTTTCTTCTCTATTTTTTACATTACATTTGTAGTGATTTTATATTAAGTGTAAGCTGAGTTTGCAATGATCTTCCATTGATCATGCATCTTCTAATATTTTCTTTACTTTTTCGTGACCCTGTAATGAATTTTCATTTATCTTGTGTTGACTTTGTATTGATTTTGTATTGATCTTGCATCCATATTGCGATATTGCATTGATTCTCCTCCGAGTACTAATCATCTGTTATTTGCATTTGTCTTTCCCTTGTATTAATCTTTGCACTGATACTGCATTTAGCTTGCGATGTGATACCCTTGTAGTGATCGTACACTGACATACCACTGTTATGGGATAGATCTTGGATTTATCATGAATTCTATTAACATAAATATATTAAAATAATACCCTTTAAGAGTTGAATCAAATGATTTACATGCATGCAGTCATCAGAAACAACAATTTTTTTTTAACAATTTTCGCCAATATCTATTAACTAATTACAATTTATTTGAAGTCATTAATAAAAGCTTTTGGTTTTTTGTACAGTGTAAAAATGCCAGACTAATAAATCTTCAAAAACATCCACAACAACACAAAATTCGCAATAAGAAGAAGAAGAAGAAGAAGAAGAAGAAGCGAAGAACATGCAACAATATCAGTATCCATACCACAGCCAACACCGCACACCACTATTGCAGACAGATGCGCCTGAACCCTCTGCATGCCTCTTTCAAAAGAAAAGCACTAAAAATCAATGTTCTTGCGCCGGTCGGTGAAAGATCAATAAAACACAAAAAATCGATTCGTGGAATTGAGTGGTGGTGTGCAACAAACAAAAAATCCCAGACTTAATGCAAACTGACTTCTTGCCTGGTTGGCCTGAATGGGCAAAAAGAAGATTATGCCCCAGTGAGCATATTGAATAATGTTATTGTGTAATTTTTGGCATAAGTAAAAAGAAAATGAAATTTAAGTTGTTTTTATATAATCGAAATGGTGAAAAAAATGAAGAACATTAAAGAAGTGCCTAAGCAAATAAGTTTTGAGGGCTTTTTGTTTAAATTTTATCAAGTAATTTTTGATGAGTAAATATGTATTTTTTCGTACATAAGTTAATGTAGGTGCTTAATTTATTTTTCCGTTAATTAATACCACATTTTGTGCTGTCTTTTACTTAGGTTCTTGACTCATTCACTAAATGAGATGTACTTCTGATTGTGGCTTAAGGCTTTTGCAAAAGAAAACTTAAAAAAAAACATACATACATAATAATATTATATTATATATATAATTTATATGTATATTATATTTATGTAAAGGGTGTTTTTTTAGGATGTGAGTGTGGTTTTAAATCTGTCAATACTTTTTGCGGAGTTGGTCTTTTTGACAGATGCCACTTGATTTATGCTCAGTTTGGTTTGCCATTTCATAATGAACAGTGAAAATTTATTACCAAAATAATGGTTCGGTTCGCGTGATTTTCACAAGAAAATTTTGTTCAGCAATGAAGCTCACTTTTTGTTGAATGGGTACGTTAATAAGTAAAATTGTCGCATTTGGAGTGATCATAATCCACAAGCCATTGTTGAGACGCCGTTACATCCTCAAAAAGTCACCGTTTGGTGTGCTCTATGGGCAGAGGGAATAATTGGTCCATATTTCTTCAAAGGCGGTCATAATGTAACAGTCAATGGGGAACGCTATAGAGCCATGATTAATGACTTTTTCGTGCCTGAATTGGAGTGCATTGATGTGGACGACCTTTGGTTCCAACAAGATGGCGCTATATGCCATATAGCCAACGAAAAAATCATTTTATTGAAGGAAACTTTTGGTGAGCGCATTATCTCGCGTCATGGGTCTGTGGCGTGGCCTCCAAGATCGTGCGATTTAACACCGCTGCACTATTTTTTGAAGTCGCTTATCTACGCAGATAAGCCCAAGACGATTGACACATTGAAAGAGAATATTCGGTGCGTTATTATTGACATACGGCCCCAATTGCTGCAAGAAGTGGTCGAAAATTGGGCCTCTCGGTTGCAATTTATACGAACCAGCAGCGGCGGCCACTTGCGCGAAATCGTTTCTAAAACATAATGGCAAATCCTTATCTTTATAATAAAAGTAAATTCTTGGCCATAACAATAAATTATATGCATTTTATTTCTTCTTGAAAACTACACTTCTAAAAAAAACACCCTGTATATGAATTTTTAATTTTTCTCTTGCTCTTAGACAAATATCAGTGCTATCAACGAGATGAACTTTAGTTTGTGGCTTAAGTCTTTTGACTTCATGCCTTTGCTCTTTTCCTCCTCTCCCTCTCTCTCTCTCTCTCTCTCTCTCTCTCTTTTATTAGTTGAAGTTTAGCAAATTAAGTTGAGAGTGTTTCGCAGGAGATAAAATTTAGTTTGTTGCCTAATCTTTTGATTTCATGCCTTTGGTCTTTTCTTTCTCTCTCTTTTTCTTACTAGCTGAAGTTTGCCAAACCAACATGAGAGTGTTTTGCTGGAGATAAAACTGAGTTTGTGGGTTAAGTCTTTCGTTTCGGCTTCGGCTTTAAAATTGTTTTCTAAAAATCCAAATATATTTAATTTTAAAATTTCCAATTTATTTTAAATTTTACATTTTTTCTTATCTTGTTTTTTATGTCGGAACATCAAAACACTGAACTTGAATTTTTGTATCAACTTCTTCTTTTTAAATACCAGTTGAAATGTATCAACCGAATTCAAATGAGGAATATTCAACATTACCAAGTAATTTTTAGTTCCTTTTATTAAAATAAATCAAATGTATTTAATTTTTTAATAATAGTAAATATATTTATCTTGTTTTTCTGTGCATTTGAAGTACCTTGAATCCGGTGAGCTTTAGTTGGTCGCAATTCCATCTTTCTTTCGCTTTTTGCCGCCATCTAAATTTGACCAAATTATTATCGGAATTTCTCAATAATTTCAGGTAGAACTTTTAGTGGTAAAGTAAATATTTGAACGATACTAAATTATTTAATATTTAACATATTTTTACTACTACACTGATGTTGTTGTGGTTTTGTTATGGTGCGCTCTTATCTTAATACATAAATTAACAGTTCTGTTGTGGTTGTTGTTGTTGAATGTAACATAACACAAATTAAATGTTGCAATTAGCAGTTGAACATTAATTTCTTGATGCAGTTTACTGTAAAGAGCTAAATAATAAATATAAACATTGCTGCTAATTGGTGCATCGCGACGCATTAGCATCATTTCTTCTTCTTTTTAGGTTTTTGCTTACAGCGCAGACATTGGAAGGTGCATGCACACATACATACTTAAACATAAATATTTGTAATACTATATACTTGCATGCTTATATTTTTTAGCCTATAATTACACTTAATTATGACACTTGCATATATGAAAGCATACACAAGGAAGTCTTTTGTAGCCCCAAAAAACGTTATGATCTCACACCATAACCAAAGACAGCAAAAAGCTGCTGAAGATAAAACATAAAAAAGAAGCAGAAGTTTTTTTTTTTTTGTAAATGAATTTTGCTGCACTTTTATATGTTGCCTAGTATTATTGTCAGCATTTGTTGCATGTGATGTTGCCGGTGTAGCTTCTCATGCGGTCAACGAACCTTTACTCAGTTTTTTCAGTGTGTTGTCTCCCATTTGCTTTTGTAGGTATACATATATAACTACAATTATTTTTTATATTATGACTTATTTTCACAACAGGCAGGCACATTGTCAAACCGTAGCGTGTTTTTGTAAACAAAAGCTAAACTAAAAGACAAACCAACAAATTATTGTTAATAGTGTACAAAATTTATATATATAAGTATTACATCATCACCAGCATTTTCCCCCATATTGCTGTTGACAAGTTTTTACTGTTTTGTTTATTTTCTTTATTTGATAAAAGCAGAGCAGCGCATAGTATGTTGATGTGTTTAGTTGGTTGCTGCCGATGCGGAAGATTTGCACTTTGCGGCAATTTATTTTGGTATTTTATTTTATGGATTTTTCATAATGTTGCAGCCAACACTTTTCACAAACATTAACTACTTCAATTATTTTGTATTAAGTTGTTTTGATTTTTGTTTAATGTTTTAAATGTGTGGCAATTTGATTTCCGTAAGTGTTTGTCATATTTATTATTTTTATATTTGTTTTTAGATTATGCAATTAAAAATGAATTAAATTTTATAGGTATAAACTTCCTGAAATGAGTTTTAACTAAATTAAAAGAAGTAAACAAAACAACAACTTGCATGTACTATAGAGCAAGTTCGTTGCTTAAGTCTTTTGCTTTGCGATTTTATGCAAACAATTTTTAATAACTTTATCTGCCTTTTATTAACTTGCTATGGAAACAATTCATGAAAAAAAGAAGAAAATAAATTATAAAATTATTTTATAGGAAAGTGTGGGGTATGTGAGGTGTTTTCGTACAAATTATATATTTGTTATAAAAAATTGTTCACTTCCTAATATTGAATCGTGGAAAAATTCGTTGTTTAAGTCTTTTGTATGGTTAGGAATTTCATATACTGATAATGTACGGTATACATGGGTGGGTTAAAGAGATAATGTATTGAAGAGGAGACGAGGGGAAGGAGGAAAATGAAAAAAAGGGAAAGACGGCAGGTATACATATATCGGGGAATGTTATCCTTAAACCCGCTCCCGAAGCATTTTTTCAAATCCCGAGTTTTTCAAATTCAAAAAATTAAACCTTGGATGCCGGGATTTTTCTGTAGCCCAATTATTTACATATGAAATAAATTAAAAAATCAATAATTAGATTTTTGTACTAGTTATAACTATTTTATTTACTTTCCTTAAATCGAAAACATATTTTTAAATAGAAAATCACATTAGGTAAACCTGTAATGTATAGGTAGATTTACCAGCATGTTTATGTGATAGGATTTATATTAAAACATTATAAGTCACCAAGTAGAAAAAACGGGATAATTCTATTAGAAATATCAATAAATAAAGTTATAGAAAATATTTCATTTATGAAGGCAAACTTAGGTCATATGTTAAATTTATTGAAATACAGGGTGTCTTTTTAGAAGTGTGGTTTTCAAGGAGAAATAAAACGCATATAATTTAATGTTATAGCCAAGAATTTAGCTTTATTATAAAGATAAGGATCTACCATTATGTTTTAAAAACGATTTCGGGCAAGTGGCCGCCGCGGCTGGTTCGAATAAATTCCAGCCGAGAGTCCCAATTTTCGACCACTTCTTGCAGCAATTGGGGCCGTCTGTCAGTAATAACGAGCCGAATATTCTCTTCCAAGGCGTCAATCGTCTAGGGCTTATCTGCGTAGATAAGCCACTTCACGTATCCCCGCAAGAAATAGACCAGCGATTGATTGTTTCGTTGGCTGTATGCCATGTAGCGCCGTCTTGTTGGAACCAAAGGTCGTCCACATCAATACACTCCAATTCAGGCACGAAAAAGCTATTAATCATGGCTCTATAGCGTTCCCCATTGACTGTAACATTATGACCGGCTTCATCTTTGAAGAAATATGGACCAATGATTTCCACTGCCTATAGAGGCACACCAAACAGTGACTTTTTGAGGATGAAACGGCGTCTCAACAATGGCTTGTGGATTATGATCATTCTAAATGCGACAATTTTGCTTATTAATGTACCCATTCAACCAAAAGTGAGCTTCATCGCTGAACAAAATTTTCTTGTGAAAATCGGGATCGGTGGCTATCTCGTTTTGGGCCCATTCACTGAACGTGCGATGCGCTTGATGGTCGTTCGGCTTCAATTCTTGCACGAGTTGGATTTTGTAAGATCGCAAACCAAGATCCTTCCGAAAAATCTTCCATAAAGTGGATGGGCACAGCTCCAATTGTTGCACGCGATGGCGGATGGACTCATTCGGGTCTTCTTCGATACTCTGCTCCACAGCAGCAATAGCGTCTTCGGTGCGCACTGTACGACGTCTCTGAGGATGCGCATTATCCACTAGGGTAAACGTGGTTCGAAACCGATCCATGGTTGCTCGAATTACCGACTCTGCTGGGCGATCATGTCGACCGAATATTGGACGCAGCGCGCGATGCGGCGCGCGAACTGAACCATTATTTTGGTAATAAATTTGCACGATTTGCAAACGTTGTTCAGGAGTATATCTATTCATTATGAAATGGCAAACCAAACTGAGCATTAATCAAGTGACAGCTGTCAAAAAGACCAACTCCGAAAAAAGTATTGCCAGATTGAAAACCACACCTCTGAAAAAAACACCCTTTATAATTGAAATATTTTGCTGTTATTAAGTGGTTGAATACAACAAAACGCCGCATTTCCTAAATCATGAGGCTTATCATATTTTTTTCCAATAATCCTATCACACAATAACATGAATTATTTTATGTAAAATAAAAATTTTTTCTTTGTGGCCATTTATTCCTCCTTGGAACTATAAGAATTAATAATACCTAAAACTAAAAAAAAAATTTAAAAAAAAATATTATTAAAATTTCTTTATATTTAGTTTGACATATTTAAGTGAAAAAGTTTCTAGTTTTGTGATAAAAATTACAGAAGCAAATCCCCTGATTCGGGGTTTTGGGTAGCCACTCCTTAAAATATTAAAATATTATGCCAGGACCAAAGTTAATAAAAAAATGTCGAATCTTCATATATTTATTAATTATCTGACTCATTAGTGCCCAGGTCAAGCTTTAGCTACTAGATCCAGAAACAAAAAATTGTAAAAATCATATTTAGTACATTGTATAAACTGCCAAAAAGATTATTATCTTTCAGGATATCATCTTTAAGGGGAACATATTAGGGCTGAACTTAATTTAACAAAAACAAATTTTAAGCAGAACAACAAATAAAATAATTTAATGGAAGGATGGGTAGTTTATAATAAGTGTTTGCATACTGCTACAAATATGAACTTATTTATACTAAGAACACAGTACAGCCAATCTAACCAAGTAGTATTTCAGTATTATTTTTGGTTTTAACGACCAAATACTTTGACCGTCTGGTCAAGAATACTATTTTTTTTAAAGAGAGACCATCTGGCAGTATAGTAGGATGAGTCTCGTTTTCTTTTTTACTTCTTTTCTTCGGTTTCTTTCAGGGTTGAGGGATTCATAATATGGTACCTATTTTATTTTGTATAGCTCTAGGTAAACTGAAACCTTGCTTTGAGGATATCATAAAGATGCCAGTTTTCTGATGGTGGCTTGACTGTCTGAGATTATTATAACGGTTAAAATATTATGCCAGACATTCAATCGAAGAGAATCCAAGATATTTCATACGGTTGGCATTAGATTGGCATATCCTTTGACTCTCTTATATTAATTAAAGATGATGTTATCTAATCCATGATTTTCTTATTTCACACTTGAAAGTTAATTGAATTTTTTGATTATAACATTATATTATGTTTTACTGTTAATCTTTTATTGTATTATTGATATATGTACTCTCCACAAAAGACTTAAGCTTTAAAATAGTTTTATATACAAACAATAAACAAACATTTGGTACTTATGTCATATTATTTGACTATTTCGCATCAGTTACTATCAAAAATTATTAAAATCACTAAAAAAATAAATAAAATCTTTAATGTACATATATAAAAATTAAAAAAAATATACAGATATAGTAGACATAAGTATGTACTACTGTGGGCAAAAGTTAGTAAGACTTTGTTCATAATTTCAAATTTTTTTATAAATTCTTTCAAATCTATTTCGTCCCCTTCAAAGTAATCTCCCCCGGCCCAATACACTTGTGCCAACGTTTTTTCCAATTCTCGAAACAGTTGTTAAAGTCAATTTCCGGAATAGCCTACAGCCTTCAATGCGCTTAGCGATTCATGTTTAATGTCTTCAATTGACTCAAAACGGTAACGGTGTCCACGAAGCGGTTTTTTGAGTTTAGAAAATAGCCAAAAGTCACACGGTGCTAAGTCAGGCAAATAGGGTGGTAGGGTGGTTGCGGAACGATATCAGTCGAATTTTTGGCAAAATGGTCTCGTAAAACCAATGCAGTGATTTTGGAACCAATCGTGCATTCACTCTTCTTAGGCCCAAATGATGTTTTTAAATGGTTTTCACCGATCCTTCCGATATTCCAACGATGCCAGTAAGGTCTCTGACTGTTAATCTCGAGCACCAATTCCTTGATTTTATTGACGTGGTGATCATCAGTTGTTATTGATGGCCGTCCTGGACGTGGTTCGTCGTCAACGCGTTCTCGACCATCTTTGAACAATTTGTACCAATCAAAAACACTTGCTCGCGACATTCTGAACGTTTCGGCACCAGAAATTTGATTCCGCACACAAAATTTAATGGAACTTCTTTGTTGAATAATTTCACTCATTGTGAAAATCGCCGAATGCACTTTTTGTACTTCAGAAAGACAAGCGTATACTAAACACTAATGATTATTTTGATGTGACATTTGGCACAGATGTCACCGACAGTCATACCAACCTTAAAAAAGTAATATTTTGATGAATGGGTTTCCGCGCGAAATTTAAATTAAAAAGTCTTACTACTTTTTGCCCACAGTAGTATGTATGTAGGTATATATTTTGCAAATTCAAAGTTAATTGAACTTTTAAGTATTCAACTACTGTGCCACTTGAATTACGCTTAAAGCATCTTATAAGTAATCATCATGAAAATAATAAAAATATATAAAGAAAATAAGTACTTAAATAACTACATGTATGCTTGTTACTCATGAAAAGAATATTCCGGCTGTTATGACGACGATTCTGCGAGCTTCAATTTAAATAAATATGTATGTATGTACTCGTAGATACTTATGGTATGTGCCGATTGAATGAATGACGCAAGCAATCATTACATTTTATTTGTACAGACATATTTATTTAAATATAATAAAATTCGGTAGAAACGTGATTTGTGTACCGAAGTATTTATCTACCTACCCACTATCCACTTCATTTGTATTTATTTAAAGTAAAATTTATATTTGTATCTTCTAAAGCAAAGTTTTCATTAAAGAGAGCACAATAAACTTGACTTGTGTATATTGAAACCGTTAAAGCTGATTCGGTTCTTTTTATTTTTTGGTTTGTGATAAATTGTTACCAAAAATAAAAAGCAACAGAGACTGCCCCCACACTTAATGATATACCATATGTACATACCGACATACCGAATACAATAGGATGATTAACAGAAAAATATAATTAAATTAAGAAATGAAAATCATTTTTGCACATCAACTTCCTTCAATTGTCGCATTATTATTTTTCGGAATAACCTCAGTGTTTGGCAATGTGTGAAAATTCATTGAACTTATTTACATACGAGTACATACAAATGATTGTAGCTGTTTGTATTTTGTTTGTAATGTCAACACTGGCGGTATGGGACAAGCTGCCGATTATACTGATACTGTTTGCATACAATATCTATGCGACGGTGGTCGCCGTGGGATAGTTGGCACAAGTGAGTGGATGCCGAAAAGCTCAGCCTAGGCCCTCGTGGGCTATTGTGCCATTAAAAGAAAGAAAAAGAAAAAGAAAAAAGTAGTCTTCATGTTATTGATTAACTGTTCCTTTCCTTTCATCCTAATGTAATGTATTTTTAGATCAAGTCATTTTATTTCTACTATAATCTGTTGTAAGCATTTCTTCCCCCTTCTTCTTATTTCTTTCCTCAATCCCTAAAGGGTCATAGGGCATAAACCGTGCCTGCGTGCCATCTTGTTTGATTTTTGACAATCACCTTTAGTTCGCTCCAGCTCTTCCCAATCGTTCTTGCTTCTTTTTCGACTGTTCTCCTTCAAGTCTCCTTCGTCGGCTTGTATTGCGTCCACAGTTCACCAACGAATTCCATTTAAAAACATTTTGAGTGATGCATGTGCCGTCTTTGCGAAGGGTGTGATAAATTCACGTTAATTTTTGACGTTTAATGCCTCAGTCAAAAGGCTCCATATGCAGATATTTTATTTGGCCAATATATGGTATACGGAATATACTTCTCAGGCTAATGTAATATTTTTTGTCACATTCCCCAGTACCACTTGCAGCAGTACCACTAACAACATATTCGATTTGAAAAATCGTAATTTTTTCTCTGTCTATTAAGCAATTAAGATTTCTTTGTGAATCAATAATGATCAATAATTTTCAATACTTATTTAAAAGCAATATTACAGACAGAAGTGTTTTCTGATCTCACAGTACAAAGGCTCTTATTAACTCACCTTTAATGTAATGAGTATTTGCATGTCAAAAAGGCTTAAAAGGTTTCACGCCAATGAAGGTTATTTTTGCTGGATTAGATTTATTCCTGCTGCTCTCATTTAGCTTCATTCTAGGTGCTCTCGTACTTTTTTTACACTAGTTGTGTGAAACTTAGAACACACTGATTGTACTCAACAAGAAGTGTCTAAGGAGACAGTTTCGTGAGTCTGGGCATTACTGATCCACATGTTGTGGTTTTTTTAAATGATCACCACCAAACTTCATACTCGCTTTAAAAATATTTCAAAGGAGTTTGGTCACTTTCTTGGACTCTTAATAAATTCCTAAACACATTTCAATTATTTTTATATTTCTAATATTAAAAAACTGCGTATATTGACTTAATCTAGTCTTACAGGAGGAATATAATCAATATAACATTTGTGATTATTTATTTTCAATTCAACACAAATATTACAACCTTCCAACTAATAAATTTACTAAAAAAATATACGTTTGGTAATTAGTCACACCATCATTATTAGTTAGCAGTTGTGTTAACAACATTTGTTTAATTTATATTTTCCTTATGTTATTTGAAGTATTTTGTCGAACGTGTTTAACTCCGAAAAGGAAGTTACAATCGAGCGGTTTCAGTTTTTCTTATTGCTTTTTGATTATGTTTGTTCGTTTATTTCTGTAGGCTGTGGCTGCTTGGATGTTTAGTTTTACATTTATTTTTATATCTTACATTTTCTCTTCATTTGTTTTTGTAAAAAATATAAAGTTTTGTAATCATTAATCTTTGGTCGGTTTAAAGCAGCACAAACATACACAAAAAATATCATAAAAAACGCAAAAGCGGAAGAGTTTAATTTATCAAAATGTAAAAGTTAAATGATAAGCTGAAGTGTTTCTTTTTTTTCAATAAATTTGTATATATATTTTACATATCTACCTGTATTTTATTCTATAAATAGTTCTACAAATAAGGTTGTATTTTTCATATGTATGCAACAAATGGGGCAAAAGTAATATCATAATGTGTTTTTTTTGCTGTTTTGTTAGAAATGATAAATTTTCACCAAAAAAACTTTTTAAGGTGCAAAAGTGATATTGGTCAAATCCTAAGTTTATGCACATTTTTGCTCGTTTTACGGTATTTTGAATTGTTGCTCAGAAAATATATAATTTCTTCTTGCCGTTTGTTGTGGCAAATGCTAGATTTCAAAAAGCCACAAAGGAAAAATTCGAGCGGCGTCAGATCTAGCGATTAAAATTGCCAAAACGAAAGTTCATACGGTCCGGAAATTGGTGTTTCAAAATCTGCATAATTCCCCGAACTGTGTATCGCTCCATTGCTTATTGCCATATAATTCTCTATCTGACTGCAACATATGGTAAATATCAAAGCACAATGACATTTGACCCCATATGCAAAAATTATGGCACATTCACATTATGAGATTACTTTTGCCATACATTAAATGTCATTTACTGAACATTGAGAGTTGGTAGAAAGAAAAGGGAGGAATGAGATATTTTCAATGGGCAATGACAGATATTTCCTATCTCTTCAATCCCAATTGCAGAGAGATTGATACAATTCCCGTCTTGAATCACATTTCATTTTTTTTTTTCAGATATTAGTATTAATTCTCGAGAATCTATTATTATTTTATATTAAATGCAATTCGTCTAATAATGCATTTAAAAATCAGTTAATATTTGAAGCCGGACAATCGTTGGAAATACAAAAGAGAAGAGGAATGGGTTTGAACTATTATATAATTTTTTTTGCACTGGACTAAGGGATTATATTTACTCTTCCAGCTACACTAAGTTTAATGCTCTTTTGTCTTGAAGTAGATTTCTTAATGGCATTAGCAATATTTTTCAGAAATCCAATGGATTAATTTTGCATTTGAATTGATTTTCATATAAAAAGTATTTGCATTAATCTTTCTTAGGGCTTAGGCCGAGCTTTTCGCATCCACTCATGTTGTGCGTGTTATATTGTATCTATTTGTACATGAATGGAAGGGACGTACAGATTTAGGCCGATTCCGAACGGCGAGGTGAAAAGCTTTTTACTGTCAATTTTTACTCTTATAGGTTTGCCATTGCCTGCCAAGAGTTGGTGCAGTGTAGAAAAATAGTTTTTTCTACATCTTGATATTGCCTATGCCGAGATTTGAACCCCGGACACAATGCAGGACAACTACACCACGGTGGAATTTGCATTAATAGTGCTTTTAAAAATTTAATTTAGGTTCACACCCAGAAATATTTTTCGACCAAACAAGTAAAAATTTGGCGTTACACAAAAATTGGTCGATACTCTATTCTCCTCAAAGGTAAATATGTATATAGAAAATCTAATAATTTTGAGGAAAATCATGAAAAATAAAAATAACAGGAAAGTCACAATATTTTCTCAGAATTAGCCAGTAACTCTAATTTCCTTTCGTGTACAAATATAAGACGCGTAACATGAAAGAATGCGAGGATCTCGCCCCGCAGTCCCCCCATGCGCTCGTTGTTCCATTAAATGAAGAATATTCCAGTATGTCCCCTAATATTAGCATTAACAGCTTTATCATCTGCGAAACTTAAAAACAATTTGTGTGAGAACTTTTTCAAAAGATTTAAAAGATTGTTAATAAATATATGCATAAAAAATAAAGTCAAGGCAAAATCTCGAGATTCTCTGTTAAACTTCTAATAAAAAATCTTTACAAACAATAAAGTAGTCAACGAATTTTTTCACATTATCATTAATCATTGCAACAACATGAAAAATTAATAACAACAATCAAGAAAATAAGAAGAAAAAAATAATTATTCATATATCGAATACTTGTAAAGTTTTCGTCAAGCTGTCAATTAAAAGTTAAAAGTTAAAAGTTCTCGAACAAAAAATAAATAAAACAAAAACATGGATATAAATCTGAAAATCTATTTATTAGCTACATGTGAAATTGACGACTGTCAAAGTTGAAAGACCACACCTGAGAGAAATGAGTCGAACGTGGAAATTAACGCAGGTACCCAACTCGCCTGTTGTGTTCGCTGAAGTCTTTATTAAACGATAAATCTTAAATTAACTTTTAAAATATGTAACTAAGTATATGAGCATTAAAAAGCTTTTAAAATTAATAACATTACATAATTTCCATTAATGCACACACAGGGATTACAGGCCATTACACACGCACACACACACAACCATACATACTCCAAGTATGTAAGTATGTAAATAAATAATAAATGTATTTTAATTTGTAACAAGAAGAAAAACGCTTGCCTGAGTAGCGTTCCATCGTTCTCTCATTTGTTAAGCCCATTTAATGATACAGAGCAGAGGTGGCCCTGCCAGTCAGTCGATCGCTTGACCAAGCTTTATTGAGAATTGGTTCTATTGCTTTTAGTTGTTCTTATTGTTGTTTTCATTTTGGGCGGTAAAAGTGATTAATGAATTTTTTCCCCCCAAAACATTTGTAAAGTGAAAGAAGCAAAGCAAAATATACATACATACACACATACTTACATACATACTTATTTGGAGAAGAAATAAAAAAAATCAAATCATAAATGAAGTTTTTTCGAAAATATTGTGAGACTTTTAATTTGGTAGCGTTATTTGGCTACTTAAAAGTTAATGAGCATTTTTGAGTGATATTAATTTGATCTTTTCTGTTTTAGTCTTCGTCTTCAGATTTTTCTGTGTTCAAGTTCATTCATGAAATTAATTATTATTTTCTACTTACATACTTACACGGATTCTTTGAATTAGCTTTTAAGTATTCCTTTTTTTAAATAATTTTTGTCGCATTTATCTACAGAAACATGAGTGCCTGGGAAGTAGTATTATTATTGTTTTTGTTTATGCCCGTACAAAGAGCAACTGTTCTATGTATTGACCGTACTACTATGGAGTCTAAATAGACATCTGGTTCTATCGAGCGTACTGTGCGAAAGACTGAAGCCCATCGTCAACAAACTGATTGGACCTTATCAGTGTGGCTTCAGGCCTGGTAAATCCACCATCGACCAGATATTCACACTACGCCAAATCCTGGAAAAGACCCGAGAAAAACAGATCGACACCCATCATCTCTTTGTCAATTATAAAACCGCTGCCGCCTTCGACAGCACGATTAGGGATCACTTGTACGCCGCAATTTCTGATTTTGGTATCCCTGCAAAGCTCATTCGTCTTTGCAAAATGACACTGATCAATACCACCACCACAGTGACAGACCTCTCGGCGCCATTTGATACCAAAAGAGGTTTCAGACAAGGTGACTCCCTAACGAAATACCTTGTGTCAACAAACAAAGAGTCACGGCGTCTTGGACAAAATGTTACTGTTGACAATTATTCTTTTGAAGTCGTCAAGGATTTCATGTATCTAGGATCCAGCATAAACACCAACAATAATTTCCGCCTTAAGCGGAGACTAACTCTTGCCAACAGGTGTTACTACGGGCTCAGTAGGCAATTGAGAAGTAGAGCCCTCTCTCGACCGACGAAAATAACGCTCTATAAGTCCCTCATCCTTCCCGCCCTAATGTATGGCGCAGAGACGTGGACATTGACCTTCAATGATGAGAGGCTGTTAGGAGCGTTCGAGAGGAAGATATTCCGTAAAATCTACGGTCCAGTATGCGTGATCGACGTGTATCGAATAAGATGGAACGATGAGCTGTATGAGTTGTACGCCGACACTGACATAGTCATGCGTATAAAAATCCAGCGGCTTCGCTTGCTGGGTCATGTTGAGCGAATGGAAGAAAGCGGTCCGGCTAGAAGGGTGTTTTATTCAAACCACGGTGGAGGAACACGCAGAAGGGGACGTCCTAATCTCCGTTGGAAAGACCAGGTGCAGGGCAACCTGACTGCACTCGGCCTTATCAACTGGCGCCAGCGCTCGCATAGCAGAGGCGACTGGCGAAGCTTTGTAGAGGCGGCCAAGACCGATCATCGGTTGTAGTGCCAGTTAAGTAAGTAAGTAAGTATGTAGAGAATGTATAGAAATCTAACTGAAATATAAGAACTTGGCTTTGGCTATAAAATACTGAGTATTTTAATCAATGAAACCTTTTAATGAAATTGGAAACTTTGAGTGAATCATAGATTGTTAATCTAAATTTTTTAAGAGAATCCTATAAGGCCCATGGTTTAGCTTAAAAGCTTTCATCTGAACCCTAAGTGTAGAGAATATTCTTGATTAGCGTCTTTAAAACTAATACTTTCAGAGGAGCATTCAATGTATAACTACACTATGCATGCCTACCCCTTTCCATTTTGTTCTAAACAGCGCCGAGAAATTACCTTTTAACACACTCAGCATCTGATTTGTGAATAGGGTCAACCCACAACGCTCATAATATCTTAATAGAAGATACACTGTTTTTGGCGCTTTCCTGCTCGAACAAATTGGTAAACCTATAGAAAGATATCTATCTATCTAAAGATATCTGGAGTAGTAGAGGCTGGGTTCCAATACCAGACCAAGGTATATAAATTGATAGCTGGCCAGAAGCTAACAAAAATGTATTTAATTCAAAGCAGCCGCTCTGATCCATGAGTTAGTTCCTGTTCTTCATCCCTGAGATCTCTCGAGGGCTTTTCAGATAGGGTTAGTCCCAAGAGCGAAGTCATTCTGGTAAGAGCATAAAATTCCTTGGAAATTGGACACAATTTCTTTTTCAACATCACGGTTTGGGCACTTTGAAGCTTCGGCTGTCGAAATTGTGTAGGATATAGAACATCGCGGTTAACTATAGACCAATGCACCGAGGGGACAGCTGTTGGCCTCGTAACATCTTTCCTTTCTTTCTTGATTATCTATATAGGTAGAAAGTCTTACTATCCATATCCTACTATGAATATCACTCTATTGCTAGCTTTGGTCTGAAATTTTTCTATATTATTTCTGGCTTGGTTTCTTTTTATTTTCCACACAAATCTCTTTAGTCTAATGTATTTCTCACTATACTAGCTTGATACATTAACATAATAATTACACAGTCCAACAGAGTAATCGCTGCATAAGAAGAAGAGGAAGAATAAGAAGAAGAAGAAGAAGAAGAAGAAGAAAGTAAAAAATAAGTTATAGTACAGTACATAAAACCAATTTGTAAAGTGTTTAATTTAATTTTATACAATTCAAAAAACACAAAAATTGGGGTAAAGATCAATTCTTGTGAGGTTGGTGCAAAACAAGATTTGAAAATTCCATAAGAACCAACTTTGTGTCTGATATAAAACCTTACTTACTTACTTACTTACTTAACTGGCACTACAACTGATGATCGGTCTTGGCCGGCTCTATAAAGCTTCGCCAGTCGCCTCAGCTATGCGCGCGCTGGCGCCAGTTGATAAGGCCAAGTGCAGTCAGGTTGCCCTGCACCTGGTCTTTCCAACGGAGATTAGGACGCCCTCTTCTGCGTATTTCTCCACCGTGGTTCGAATAAAACACCCTTCTAGCCGGAGCGCTTTCTTCCATTCCATTCGCTCAACCCAGCCAGCGGGACCGCTAGATTTCTATACGCTTGACTATGTCAGTGTCGGCGTACAGCTCATACATACTTACTCATTGATGACATATGTATGTATACACTTATTCTTTGACCTTGAAATTCGGGTAGAAGCTACCCGAACTACTTACACAAGCGTGTTGGTCAGTAAAACTTCCTCTTTTAGTAATCCATATAAGCCGTGGTTATGTTGGTAATCGCTGTTTGGCGAACATATCACATCTTTCTCTAGTGATCGGTCTCGATGGTTACATTGAGCTCGTTGCAGAGTTACTTTTGGTCGAAATGCAGTTTTTTAATACTATTTTTTCGATTACATACAAACTTTAAACAATTTTATCATAATGGAGAGAAAAATTAATATTTTCCAATGATGCAAGATCATTTGCATTACATCGCGAATATAGCTAGTGTCACGTATAATTACTTTTCAATTTTAAACGCTAAAAATATTCGAAGCCAGTTCTGCAAGTAAAAATAATGGTATACAGGATTGCTTGTTGTCGTACTATTTTACATACATTTTTAACTTTTTTGTCTTTTTTTGGTAAAATAGCTCATTGCCACCGCGAAAAATTCGACGTGCTCGTCGTTCGAGCATCTCGTGTTCGTTATGAGAGTGAGAAACAGCTTTCTCTTCTTATTCGGCGCAACAATAATTTAGTGGCGTTCGCCGAGCGAAATCTGAATATAAACACGGTCTTACAGTTGCACTATTGTCCATTAATAGGTTAATAGGTCTAGCCTTCCTTTTTTGATTTGGATTCTGATGCTTAGTTTATTTTGAGATATTTTAAATACATGCAATCATATCTAGTAAAGAAATAATTTGCGTTTCTATTCAAACCGTACTCGTAAGTTCTATAAGCTAATTTTTTACTCTAAAACTGTCACAGCATGTTCTTTTACTGAACACCTACCACTAACATTTTTCGAAATACTAAGTTAGTGCGTTAATCTTTTTATTTGAGTATAATGCATTTCAGCTTTAAGGCTTAAGCCTCTAGCTAATAAATGCATGCATTCTCGTATACAATTACACACACACACACACACATATGTATATATATATATGGTTATGTTCGATATTAAAAAGTGGAACAAAGTAATCATTTTGGAAGCGTATTTCAACTGTCATGCACAGTAGCCAACACATTGCTAATTTCCAGCAATTTCCTTGTAAACAAGAAAACACAAAGAGAGGAGATACAGAGACAGAGACAGAGATTTTCTTTACACAATGTAGTGTATAATATTTAAAATGTATACTACGTATTTCTACGGGTAACAGGTAACAGGTTGAATTACGCAAATTACACACACACGAGTACATGACTAGTTTGAATGAGGATCAGTGTCACCTCAATCAGATTGACATAAAAATTGTATACATTTACTGTGTATGTAAGTATGCAAAATTGTTAAATAAATGTACACGTATACTTACACACATTGTGAATGTATCTAACCATCGAAAAAATATGTGTAATTATAGCAGAAAAGAGAAAAAAAAATTGAATAAAGGAAAAATCGCTACAATAAATCTTAAAAATGTGTGAAAAACTTAACAGTTTTTTCGCTTTTTATTTCTTGTCTTATAATGATAAATATTTACCAATAAAAAAAATTAAATTAATAATGTTAAAATTATAAACAGTTCATTAACATTTGAATTTGATTCAAATGTACATTTAGTAAATGTAAGAAACAATGTTGAAAAATTCTCATAGTTCTTTCTTTATTCTTTCACTTTATTTAAGGTGAAAGGTTATTAATCACTTTTACCGCCCAAAGGAAATCATATATGAATGTAAGTTTGGATTTATTTATGTATGTTGAAAAGTTTTCAGTATGACTTGAACGAAAAATTGGAAAAGTTCAATATTTTTTAAAACGCTGCTCAAACTATTGTAAGTTCTAATTAATGAAACTATATATTACTTATAAATTGAATTTTGAAATGCATGCTACACGCAATTCATTTATATTTCTGAAGGCCTAATTCTGAGTTTCCCAATTTGTGTTACGTGAGTGAATTTATAGCAGCTCAAGAAGTAATCAATGGAAATTACAGAAATATCTTAGGGAAAGAACTTTTTTTCTTCTCTACATAGACGGTGGCAGAAGTTTTTTTTTACCAGGAGAGAGGGGAAAGTAACTTTTTAAGATAAAAAAATGTTTAAACTAGCCAGTCCAAAGGTATGTTACATTTTGAGTGATTTCTTCCGTTCCTTTAGGCCGTGGTTATGCTGGTGTTCGCTGTTCGGCGAACAAATCACGCTTTTCTCTTGTGCTCGGTCTGGTGGTGCTCGCTCGAAAGTTGCTTTTGGTCGAAATGCAGTTTTTGATACTACTATCTTGTGCGCAATACCAACTCTAAATGGTATACAAATAAACTGTAACTGCTTTTATTAAGATGGAGAGTGAAGTTAATAATATGTAATGATGTTATTCACAAAGTGAATACTGCTAGTATGATGCATAAATACTTTTCATAATTTTACAAAGAAAATAGTATAACCTTAAAAACATTCGCAGCTCTTTTCTGCAAATGAAAGTAATGGTTTGTTTTTTTCGTACTATTTTGCGTAAATTTTTGTTACATAGCTCATTGCCACCCTGAATACTCGGCGTGCTCGATGTTCATTTCACCGAGCATATCATGTTTGTTGTGAGAGTAAATAAAAGCTGTCTCTTCGTGTTCGGTGCAACAATTTAATGGTATTTGCCGAGTAAAATTTGAACATGGGGTTATTATTGTTATTTTTTCGGGTTTTAACTGCTCGCTTCCAAGCATATTCATATTTTTTTTTTTTAATATAGGTAACACACATTGTGTTAATTGGAAGGAAGGTTGATAGGTGGGAGGAAAAAGGAGGGATAAGTGTTTATGAACGTTTGCTTTATACTTGCAAGGGTCATAATAATTGGGAAAAATTGTTGCAGGGAGCTTATTCCAAATACGCGCGGTACGACAGATGAACGAACTTTCTCTGTAATGCGTAGTGCGTTGGAACACCGTGTCTACGTGGAAGGTGTGAGTTCCGCTTGCTGATCGTGTAGTTCTGTTGAACACACGAACTGGCGGCATCAGCTTCTGCATATCAGAAGAACATCTACCGTTAAAGTAACGGTAGAACAGTGAGACGCAAGCCACGTTTCAACGATGTTCCAAGGAGTCAATAGAGCTGGAAACTCTACTGTCTCCTATTAGCTTTATCTCCAGGAGCTCCAGTTGCGTTCGTGAAGCTCCAGCCCATAGGTGCGAATTAAACTCCAATTTAGGACGTATATAGGTGGTGCAGATCATGCGGAGATCAGTCGAAGTAAACTAGTTTTTACACCGCCTAAGAAAGCCGAGACACTTGGCTGCTTCTTTCGACACTTCAAAAATGTGTTTATTCCAACGAACATCACATTGGATGGACATGCCCAGAACATCAAGAGTCGTTGTCTCCGCAATACCTACCCCACTCATATCTAGGGTGTTAACGGGGGGTTGGGAGACTCGTTTGTGGATAACAGACAACATTGGGTCTTACGTGCATTGAACTCAACTCTATTCGTAAGACCTCACTTGGAAATTGACTGGAGATCTTTACTGAGTGAGTCATTCATAACGTGCCTTTTCCTCTCAATCTCCAAAGAGTTAGGGCAAAGTACAAGTATGTATTGACATTAATTGATTAAAAGTATTACGTACGAGTATAGTAGATGTCGGGATAGATGGAAAAGCTATATTGTAATTAGAATTATTCAGTCTTGAATCGCAAAATATTGATACATATTTCGCTCGAAATGACATATAAGTATACTAAAATATAGTTTATCTAACAAATTCGATTGTTTAAATCATATATTCACCCATATCATATCAATCATATGATCACGAGACTTGAAATTTTCAAAATAGTTTAGCACAACTTTTAACGAGTGGGCAAAATATTGAATTTGATTTGAGAATTGAAACGCAATGAGTTCTAAAATACTTAAGAAGTTTAATGAGTACAACTTCAATGTTTCAGTCGAAAAGAAGGTTACAAAGAAAGTTACTAAGAAATATAAGGTAAAAAGTAAATACCTACTAAAATAATATAATGTCACAATGAAATAATGAATTTTAAAAGTTTGATGCTTTTTGGAAGTATATTTGCAATAGAAGCAGTTTACACGTGCACAAGCATGAGGGAGTGTCCGAGAGAGAATGGTTAAAAACTAAGGTAGTATTTCATTCTTACTACCTCACTTTTCTACCTATCTCTCTCGCCACAATCATTCATGCTTGCTCTCGTATAATCAGCCTCTTAGATATCATTCTTGTTGTTCTTCTTCTAGGCCTTACAGTTCTGAATGAATTAAAACTTTAATTAATTAATTTACTCAAAAAGATTTCTACCTATAGTTGTAAATTTTCATTTCGATATAACCGAACAACTTTTTTCTATTTGCTAATGTTATGTAATTTTAATACAATTCTGGTAGTTGTATCATTAGATATCCACGATATGTGACCCAGACATCGTGTCCTTAAGCCGATTTAGCTGACCCAGATCAGTTCTATGTTCGTGAAACAAAATAATTTTCTCAATACCTTTCTCTTAAAATGTAGAAAAAGATTTATTTTATACAACTTCTGGTTCGAAATAGTAATTTGGGCCGATAAAGGTAGCTGCGTGCAAAGAACTCTTGACTATGTAGTATTTAAGGATTGAGAGTACATAAATACAATAGTATAAGAATTTCTAATATTTTTAGTTAGAAGTAAATTAATTTTTGCATCACTTCAATACGATTTAATATATTTTAAGGGAAACAAGTATATAAAAGTATTCCGAGAAAAATTTGTTCTCCTGAAAAAAAGATAATAGAAGATGTCGTCACTGAAATAAAGTTATCGTTAATACTTACAAATATACTTAGGAAGTAATTGTGAAATAATTTCTTATGCAGTTTAATATTACAAACCTTTCAAATGTGAAAAATGTGGAAAATTTTTAAGCTGGACGAAGCTAGAAAAACTAAGAAATATTAATCTCTAGCCTCTTGCAGTCGCTGTGTCGTAAGTAGTATGATCGGTCTGAGTTCAACATTCAGCACAGTTTCTTGGCTGGCAATGAAAAATCTTCAGAGTAAAACTTGTATAAAACATGCTTCACATAAATTTCTTCGATTCGCCGAAGTAGTGCCTAAAGCACCTTAAAGACCAAAAAATTAGAAAAGGTATAATATACCTAAAATATCAACACTTGTTTAGATTCAGGTTTATTACATTTCGCTAGCCCAATTGGCACTACTCTGGAAATCTATTTCGAGCCTGAGCTTTCGGTGAGAATGATTCATGCAAATGAGGCTGACTCTTGTTTGCGGCTATATTCATTGTGGACCCAGTACATATAAATTTGATAATTCTGATCTTAGACAGTAATTTTTAAAAGACAGCATGGCCACCTATTTGTTAGCTCTAATTTTTAGTGTGGGTATGATGCAGATGATGTACAATACATATACGTTTGTATATAACTTTCACTCCAAGTGTTTGCCATTTATCTTCATTCCTGGCTTTATGACAATACAAAAATACCAAAATACAATACAAAAAGTCCCACTTTTTTTAAAACATTTCTCATCAATGAAAACTTAGAAAAAAATTAGTATAAAAAGCTTTATTCTTCTTTTCGAGTTATAAATTCCCTAAAGAAAAACGGTATTAAAGCAACTAAGTAACTAAGTAAAGCAAAATAAAGACATGAAAATAAAAAGCTAAAACATTTAAAAATATGTTAACAAAATACAATAAACAACTGTGTGTATTTTCTTGCTGCAGTTGTTGTTATTGCTTCGGTTGTTGTTTGCTTTTTGCGTGACATGAGAAAACTCATCAATCAGCGTGAAAGTGATTGTTTGTTTGTACACCTACCACCTTCTTTCAACAGGCGAGTCATAAAGTTTTGTTAAATGCTCGTAATTCATTGCATTGTCACAGAGATTTAGTTATTATTATTATATTTTCTATTTGTTTTTTTGTTTAAATTTTTTTATAGCTTTGATGAAACTATTTTTTATATTGATATTTATTACTTTTATACTTAGTAGTTTTATCATATGAGGAAATAAATATGTATCTACTTATAAAAATTGGGCCGTAGAAAAAGGATCCGCGGTTTTTCGTTACAAGACGATGTTGGTTCTAACAAATACGGCAACACTAGTCCGATTATATCAACCGAACACTGGTTTGAAAGGTGGCATTTTGTGTGAAGACAGTTGTGTAATTTGTCACTATTGTAAAAAGTTACATTAATTTGAAAATTAGTGCAATATCTGAAGAAATACGATATGTGATACTTTTTTATTATAGAAAAGGTTTTACCTGCAAAAAAATGCTGAAAAATTTGAGCGGTTTACGGTGAAGGTGCTGTGATTGAACGCTGGACTTAGGAGTGGTTTGCTTGATTCCGTTCCGGAAATTACGATATCAAAGATTGCTCCTCGTCACTAAAAAAGCCGATACAATTTTGCAATGACAACTACATGACAGTTTGGAAAGATGCTCGATGTTTGGGTAAGTACCACATGAATTAGCGGAAAGGAATTTGATTGACCGAATTACCATCAGTGAAAAGCTGCTGAAACGCAACGAAATCGAACCATTTTTGAAGCGAATCATTATGGGCGATGAAAAGTGGATCCGATACGAGAATATCCAATCATGGTCAAAGCTCAGTGACCCTTGACAAACGACTTCAAAGCATGGATTGACGGCAAACAAGGTTATGTTGAGTGTTTGGTGGAATTGAAAGTGTCTATTACGAGCTGCTCCAAACGGATGCAACGGTTAATTCGGTTCTCTACTGCTCTCAACTCGACCGCCTAAACGAAGCAATCAGAATTGGACAATAGGAAAGGAGTTGTGTTCCATCATGACAATTCTAGGCTCGGAAAAAATTTAATGAACTTGGTTAAGAAGTTTTAAAGCATCCAACTTATAACCCAGATCTTGCACCTATCATTGCCTATCATTTGTTTCGGTGTCGGCGAAACTCTCTTACTGGTAAAAAATTTACCGACCAAATAACGGCTGAAAATCACTTGACCAAGATCGATAAACAAATGAGATTCTACACCGATGGGATTATGAATGAAAAAAATGGCAAAAGGTAATTAATAATAATGGCAAATATATTCTTGATTAAAATTCATTTTCAATAACGACAATTTTTTTTTCCAAAATGTACCAAAAAACCGCGAACACTTTTTAATCACCTAATATTTCATTCTCTGAGTGCGACACCACCTATTTTGAAAGTTTACCCCGAGAGTTACTGTTTCATTAGTATACAAAACAGTTACAGCGGATAAAGCTTTCTGTATACTTAATTTCTGTGTAACTTTCCTGCAACATTTTGTGTACGAATTTAAAAAAAAAACTTTCTTAGCAAGGGTTTAATGTTTTCTTGAGATTTTAATATTATTAAAAAAATAATCGAGTAACGCCTCTTGTTTGTTACTATTACTAGACGAAGATGATATCAAATCCTAAATAACCTGAAAAGTTATTACAAATTACCTAAATTACCTAAAGTTATGACAAAGAAACAAATTTAGCGGTCTTTCAAGACACCATAGGGAAAATTGCTTTTTGGCCTGGGGTAAACTTTTCACCTTTTTTACTGTACTCAAATACATAATAAATGTAATAGGTAAGTAGTACAGTTGTACTTTATTATTAATAATGGATTAAAATATTCAATCAAAATGAAAATATTATTTTAATCTTCAAAAAATATATTTATTATGAAGATATGCAATTTTTACCAGTGATGAACCTACATAAACCAACTTATAGGTAAGCGTTTCTATGAAAGTCAAGCTTAAAGCTCCAACATAAGGTTAGGTTTGTTTTAATTGTAAAACTGCTGAAATTCCATTGCACCTAGTACATTTTATTAAGTATGACCTAAATAAGTAGTTTGCTGAACTGTTGAACTGGATTGGAAATCAAATTGTATCCTCTGAAACGCACCAGCGTTGCATGAAAGTTTTAGGATTCAAAATGCCTTGACAACGATTTTAAGGCAATCATACGAATTTGGTAATCATCTTAGATGCTTGTATGTCGTTTAAACTACCTTATCATCATTCGGTTAAAAAAATTTTTGGAAAGGGGCTCAACTTTGTTTCATATAAAAGGGGGGAAACTGGTACCAAGTGTTAACCTTAAAACTCTAATTTTATCTAGTAAATATTTATTTTTGTTTATTCTGAAATCAATCCTATTTCGCAAATTTTCAAGTTGACAACACCGATTAAAACCATCACAGCGTGTTCGTTTTATCTTTTTTTTTTTATCATTTAATACAATTACATAGTACCTACTACACTCTTTTTATCTATAAATTGATAATAAAACAAGAGAGAAAAGATATTTCCACACACAACATTTTTGCAAAGTTTCAGTTAATATTTATGACTTTCCTTGAACGGAAGTGCAAACTGTGATAATTAAGCATTTGCAAGCCAACAATTTACGGCTTACATCTGATTTATCAAAATTAATGTCCGTGTTTATAGTTTCTACGAACGATAATAAGCAAAATGTTTATTATAATCAATCGAAGTATCAAGTGATGTCGTTATTTTCAGGTGACTATATGCAAAATAAAAAGAAGAAGATGAAGTTTGATGAATAATTAAGGCTAATTTACAATTTCACAAGCAAATATTATAAAGTAATGCTATTAAAATATTTAGTTGTTAACAACACAAATTAACAGACTTAAAAAATAAATGTTATTCATGAAAGAATTGTAAGAAAAAGGAGATCAGTTAAGGGCTAGTCATGTGACTAGTTCTTAAAATGATAATGGCCAGAGAAATGCTTCTAGTACTGGCAGTTTTACACCCTATAACGGTAATAAATATACCACAGTGAAACAAAATTTCAATTTTACTTTTGGCCTGCAATTTTCCAATGGTTTTAATGTAAACTGGGAACGATTTTCATAAACCTAAAGTCAGTTTTTCTCCAACACGCCTAGTTCTCTCACAATCTGACCCTGAAGTCGGAAGATTGGGGTCTTTAACAACTATAGAAAAAAATGCTTGTCCTAACAGTTACGAATTTTACGTGTGAAGAAAAGCTGTTTACCACAATGCGATGAAAAAAGTTTGTGATGATACCGTTCCTTTATTATTGAACCCTCTCCTCCAAAATTGGGAAGACAAGAAGTAAAACTATCAGAAAACAAGAAAAAGAAAAGCGTTCAATAATTCAGATTCGTCATCAGCGCCTTCAGATTACCGTAAAACCTTTTTTGCTGCACTGTGTAAACGGATTGCGTTAACTATAAATTTTCAATAATAATTTATTGTTAGTGAAAAAAAACCTATGTATTTTTCATACAGGAGCGTTAATTTTTATTACGGCTGGCATGAATTTAGCTCTCAGTGTCGGATGGAATCTGTTTACAAACTTACCCAGCACAATGCAATTTCTATTCTCTTGGTTTGTTGGTGTCATTGCGGGGGCAATTGTAGCAGCGCCATTAATAAAACATCTAACGAAACAACAGTTCATGGTAAGTACAATAAATATTTACTTTAATAATATGAATATTTATAATAATTAATTTTTCAACAGCTCCTAAGCAGTTTCCTTGTGATCGTCGCCGGCATTATCAATACCAGCGCCCCCTTCTCCTATGCCGCTGTACTAACAGCACGTTACATGAACGGCGCCGGCATTGGTTTCGCCATTGTACCATTTCTAGTGCATGCCAGTGAGATTGCAGCGGACACCAATCGCCATTTTTGCCTATGGCTGGAACAAGTGGGCGTGTCACTGGGCGTTATGACTCAAGTTATACTTAGCTCACAGTGGTCAGATACGAATTTCTCTGTTTTACGTGTACATGGTATAATTAGTATTACACTCGGGTTAATCGCGTTATTTTGCACCTCGAATATTATTGAATCGCCTATTTTCCATATACGTAAATATGATGACGCTGCCGCAATGGAATGCCTGAAACTTTTACAATGCCCCACAGAGGTGAGTGAGGACAATTTGATGCTAGCGTTTGAAGAGCGTAAAAATTATGTATTCGAAAATGAGAACCTCTCAATGCGGGAGAGTTTCGTGCAAGGTCTCTGGCCGCTTGTGCGTTTAGTGATTTACCGCAGTTTGGTGGTATTCAGTTTCGCGCTGCCTCTGAATGATGCTATGAAAATTGCCACTGTCATTGTTATGGATAATCATCTATTGTACGGTTGGCCACCAATAGTTTTCGGTGGCCTACGTGTTTTGGGCACATTCTCCGGCGGTTATGTATACGATGTTAGTGGACGGAAGCGAATGTCGCTCGCTGCATTGACAGTTATGTCGGCGCTTGCTATCGCTATTGGCGTTGTCTTCAATGAAGGGCTGCCAACGAGCGATTACGATTACATGTCAGCTGTTACTATCGTTTCGTTTGTTTTTCAATATTGCGCGGGCGTTTTTATCCCGAGCTCTTCTGCTTGTTTAGCCGAAGCATTTCCAATGCTTATTAAACCATATTTTATTGCGGTTTGTGTGATTGTGCAGCAAGCTATTCATATTGTGGTCATTTGCGTTTACCAGTACAGTGGACCCAGTATTTCTGTGTACGGTATATGCGTGGGAGCAATTGGAATTGTCAGCGCCTTCGCATTTGCCGCTGTACTTCCAGAGACATACAATTGTACGCTGCAGGAGGCGCAGTATCGCTTTAAGCGATTGTGGTATTGGAAGTCCTATTGAAATTATTATTTGCCTTTGAAACTTATGTGTTTAATTTAATAATAAAAATAAGTATTTTAAGGTATCTTAATTATGAATTTATGGATATGGAAAAACAACTTAGAAGCACTTAGTTGCTAAAACTTATTTTAGTTTAAAATAAATCTCGACTTTCACAGGAGAAAAATAAAATGTCGCTCGAAATTTTGCTTTTTAAAAATCTTATAATCAGTGGATCTGTTTCTGAATGGTATCATGTGCAAATTTCGGATTAAAGAAGTGACCTATCACTGCTATCGGAGCCTGTTTACAACTTTCGTTTGGAACAAATGAAGGAATGAAATGTTTTCAGAGCAATTGGGATCTCTGCTTTCATTATTTCGGGTTCTTGAATTCCACTTCTATTTTTAAAGAAATTTCGGTAAAATCGTTCAAAAATGTATATGAACTAGTGCATCCAGAAGTTTTGGGCAAGGGGGCAGGTAGTGAGATTTGGGTCCTTTAGCTACTTTAATGAGTTAATCAAACCAAAAGCTAGTCCCTTGTTTCCAGTATATTGATTCCGGTTCCATTTATAGTTCCTGGTGCCGAGTTTCTATATAAAATAATCATCCTTAAAACAAGTACTAATTCCTAATTCTTTGAGTCGAGTAACTTGTGCGTAGCTCCCTGTGCCTAGTTCCATATTCATAGTTTCCTTTTTCTGGTTTCTCATAACTTGTTTCTGGTTTCAATCTTCTAAGTAGTTCCTTGTTTCTAGTTCCCTGCTTCTAGTTTAGTTTTTCTGGTTCTTTGTTTTCGATTCCTACCAGTTCCTTGTTCGCTTTTTCTCGTCTCTCAACACTCACCTATAACTTATCTTATATGTTTCTTATTCAGTAATTAATTGGATATTTTTTACATTTTTGCCTCTCTTTCCCACAAACAATTATAAATTTAACTATAAATATGAAGTAATCTCTTATAAATAATTTTTTTTCTTGTAATTATAATAAAAAGCATTTATTTTCCAAATAATTTTTGGCAAAGGGTTACAAGGCCGTTTTGTGGGTTTTATATTATATTGTTGCGCTCCAATCAGAATGACTTGGAAAGCAATTCAACGACCTTCACATTTACTACTTACATACATATATCTTTGAATATTTCATTAAACAATCTACCAATGAAAATCCAACGAAGATATTTTTTTGATTTAAGTATACCATACAACTCGTATACCATATTTCTCGGTACAATTCATGAATTATTACAATGCATTAATAAAAAATGAATATTGCACACATTCATTAGAATTAGTTATGCTAAACGTGATTACATGCTGCTGTTGCCCACTTAGTGTGTTGCTGTTACCCAGTTGCTGCTTTGCATCACGCATGCGCTAAATTGTTTGGTGACTTTGTTTTCTTCGCCTATGTGTTGGCACCACAAAAACTATTGCATAAATAATTGACAATGAATAACAATTGTACATTTATTGAAATGCTGTTGACATTTATTTGTTTACAATTAAATTGCATTGGCAGCCGACCGGGTACCTGCTTGCTCACGTTTCTAACTAGACACCACATACTACATACAAAGAGATCAAATGATTAGAGTCATTTGTTTAATTTGGACAAAAAAGTTATGCTGTCTGCAGCGCTTTTACATAAAATATTGTTGACAAAAAGATTTAACATATACAGTAAATGATAAAAATAAGTACCTACTCGGTGTAAATAGTTCATTTATACCAATAACAATCGTCGTTTGTTAATAGCGAAAATATATACTCGTATATTTTATAAAAAGTAGTAAGTATATATTGTTTCTAATTTTAGTCATACTTAAATCTTTTTATCTGTTATTAGATTGACACTTGTTAAGAATTATGAAAGGAATGAAAACTACTTGAAACATTTGGGATATTAAAAATATACCAGCGGTGAGGGAAGAAATTAAATAAAATCCATAGCTCTTCGGACAAGAAGATTTCAGCCGAAGCAAACAATATGACGGACGATTCGATGATAAAGGCATAGCCAGAATACTTACAGAAATGTTGCAATTATTAAGTTCTGCAAAGGAAGAAAACAGTTTTGATTTTGGTTCAATTTCTTAAAAAAAAAGTTTCCAATGTTATCTACTATCAGCAAATCTGTGACCATATGGAGTACCAGCTAAAGTCGACTTAGGAAAAATTAAAACTTATTATATATTTTTCAATATAAATCCCAAATTGTTGAGAGTTCTTGAAAAATGTTTCCAATTTAGCAATTCTCATACATTTTCGGATTTATAATGGAAAATACTTATGCTATAAGTTTGCATTTTTCTTAAGTCGACTTTGGATTTTATTCATTGTGACCACAGAAATATTCAAAAAGAAAAAGGAAGTTCTGGTCAAAAATATTTTATTTTAATTCAAAATATTTCATGAAAAAATGGAAATTTATGAATCTTTTCTGTCCTTATTTTTTGCCCTGTCTTAACTTCTTAGGTCCGAAAAGAATTTTAGAAGCTAATGGCCCTTCCCCTCTACTTTCTTTCCTTTCCCTTTATCTTTCGTCAGGTCTTACATTTTTCCTTCAATTTTGTCTAACTCTGCCGGCGAAATGCAATAGTTTTGTGGACTAGCTCTCCTTCTTGTCCTTGAATATATTTTCTATTCTCATCAAAACATAGACCAAGTTCTGAAAAATTACAAATTTTTTGAAATAAACCTATTCTGATGTAAAAAATTCTTTTTGAAGAGAAACTCTGTTGAAGCGATAGAGAATATCAGTTTTTTCGTTGCCAATCTTTGAAGATGCTTGCTTTCTCAGTCCATAGCAGTGGTCACATAAGAGACACTGGTCCTCTGGTTCCAAACTTAGCTGTTGGGTCCCAAGATTCATTTTTTACCTGATCGTAAACCAGCAAAGACCTTTCCAAAGTTTAACACTCGTTAACTACTTACTTTACTTTACTTTTAATGTCACAACAGCCCATGGAGGGTCTAAGCCGAGCTTTTCGCATCCACTCATGTTGTGCGTGTTATATTTGTACATGAATGGAAGAGACCTACAGTTTAATGCCGAATCCGAACGGCAAAGTGAAAAGCTTTTCATAGCAATGCAATTTTTACTCTTGTGGGTTTGCCATTGCCTGCCAAGAGGTGGTGCCGTGTAGAAAAATTATTTTTTTCCTTTTTTTTTTGATTTTGCCTGTGCCGAGATTCAAACCACGGACACTCTGCGTAGCAGTCCAACGCATTACCACTACCCCACAGCGACCACCACACGACGTTTGCGATGTTAACCACCTTATTGATAAAGATATGGAAATGAGATCGAGGGAACTTCTTACTCAATCTAATTCCTATACGAGGTGTGATATAAAAATAACCGTTATTTTAAAATTTCGTGAGTTACGTATGTTTGATTTTCGCATTTTTTTTTGTTATGTTGGTACACATGTCTGTTATAAATGTTGGCAATACCAACCATTTTGGATTGTCAGTTTGTTTTTGACAGATAAAAAGGTTAGTCGTGTTTTGGTGTGCTCTTCGATTTTTTACTATTCGAAAAAATGGATCAAAGAAACTGTATTCAGTTTTGTGTAAATAATGAAATTAAATGCGCAAGGACATTTGAAATGTTGACTGTGGCCTTTGGCGAGTCTACTATGAGCAGAACACAAGTTCAATTGTGGTATAACCGGTTCAAGGAAGGCCGAGAAGATGTCAATGACGATGCTCGTCCTGGTCGCCCGAGCACGTCAATAACCGATGAAAACATTGACGCAGTGAAGAAAATGATTTTGGATAATCGTCGAATCACTATCAGAGAGGTTGCTGATGATGTTGGCATATCGTTCGGCTCATACCAAGCAATTTTTACGGATGTTTTAGGCATGAAACGTGCGGCAGCGACTATTGTTCCAAAATTGCTAAATTTTGAGCGAAAACAACGTCGCTTGTGCGTAAGTTTGTGCGCCGAAAACAAAACCGTTATCATGCCTCAACCACCATATTCACCGGACTTGGCCCCCGCTGACTTTTTCCTCTTCTCAAAACTGAAGACACCGATGAAAAAAAAGGGTTTTGCTGCGATTGAGGAGATAAAAGAAAAATCGAAACAGGAGCTGTTGGCGATACCAAAAAGCGAAGTAGTGTTTCGAGGATTGGAAAAAACGCTGGCATAAGTGTATTATATCTGAGGGGATTACTTTGAAGGGCACAAGATAGTTGTTGATGAATAAATAAATACTTTTTGAAAATAACGGTTATTTTTTGATCATACCTTGTACGTGCTACGAGTATTTATACCAGGCTGCAGTTATGTTAAATTGGAGGAGAATTTTAGGAAAATTAAGCAACAGCGGTGATCGCTGTGACGTAGTTAGTAGTGCGCTAGTCTATTATGCAGAGTGTCCGGCGTTAAAATCTCGGCATAGGCAAACAATCTGTTTCTCTTCTCCAAAACACCACCTCTTTGGCCCCTTCCATTCATGAACAAATGTAATACTCAGAACATGAGTGGCTGCGAAAAGCTCGGTCTAGACCCTGCATGGCCTGTTCTGCCATTAAAGGAAAAGAAACAGAAAGAAACAAACATTCAGCTTGGACAGCAAATAAATAATTGATACAGCAGGGATCAAAATCTTCTGCTTCCACCAATGAGACAATGATTCAGATCCAGAGGTTAAGGAAACCAACGATCTTTAGCATGCTATGTTGATGTCAATGAAACTGATATTTATAATAATTTTGATTAAGTTATTTTTGTGAAATTCATGAATGAATATTTCTCAATTCTATGTTTCGATTCAAAAAACTATTTCGTTTTTAGTTCCATAAAGTTGGTCACAGTATTTTATTAAAATTATTTACATAAAAAAAATGCTCCTAGAAAATTTCAAAATATCTTGTTCGATTTTCGCTGTTGACATCAGTTTGGCAACACAACTCATTTAATCGCAATTCAGTATACGCCTGAAACGAGCTTGAGCTGTTTTCAGCGTAGTTACCTTTGTTTCCGGTATAACTAAGCAAAAGCATACAAAACCAGCGAACATAATTACGCCCGCCGTAATACTGAAGACATATGTCTGATATGCATCAATTGTGTATGGAGTGACTGCGTAACCGATGCCATAATTATAAACGCAAATGACGATAATGTGCACGACCTCCTGCACGACAACACAAAATGCTATGAAAAACGGTTTGACAAGCATTGGGAAAGCTTCACCCAAATAAACCGTAGAGCTTGGTGCATAGATTCCATTAAATATTTGCCCGATCATTGCCAAAATACAAACTACGCCCATTTGATATGGTACCAAAACGTTAGACGCATGACTGAAGACAACACCAATGCCAATTGTGAATCCCGCAATTACTAGCAACGCCAATAAGCTGACAGCTTTACGTCCAGCGCTATCAAACAAATGCAGAGCAAAAAGTGCGCCAACTAAAAGTAATACTGCCGAAACAATCGGTATCCAATTGTTCGAATAGCCCATGACAACGTACGCTGCCACTTGGGCAGCATATTGCAGCGGCAAGGCGATTGTGAATGCAACTATGCCACGATAGAAGATCATTTTGATTAGTGGACCCAAACCTTGTACGAAACTGCCACAGAAGGTGATTTGTTCGTTTTCCATGACGTAACTCTTTAGTTCAGCGAGTTTGCCGCGCGTCTCATTTGTTACGATATATGGACGCCGTAAACGTCTTAGGCATTCCAGTGCCTCAGCATCATCGCATTTGCGTAGATAGTAAACGGGTGATTCAATAATCATGAAATTTGCAACCAATGCTAATAAACCAGCAGCCAATGTAAAAATTCCATGTACACGATGTATAGCAAATGCTATCGCGTTTGTCCATTGCGAAATGTATATGATTTGTATCACAATGCCAATAGTCATTCCGAATTGTTCCAGCGATAGACAAAATCCACGATTTGATCTGACTGCGATTTCACTGGCATGCACTATAAATGGTATCATAGCGAAACCAATACCGAAACCGCTAATGTAGCGTGCTGCCAATAATGCTTTAAACAGATACGGAGCTGCAATGAAGATGATACCTTCGGCAGTAATAAGAAGAGCGCTAAAGGCCTGTGAGAAAAAGAAGCAGAAAGTTAAAATACTATATTTTGTAATGAACTAAATTCTTATAAATTGTTCTAGTTATCATTCTAAGGCATTAGGAACTAGTTATATTATTGGAAGGGAATAAGAAATAACGGAAAGAATCGTCCAATTGAAGTACTCTGGATACTTCCTTGTTAATTTTTAATCCGATAAGGAATAGAAATATATTTTATTTTCGTTGCAAAATTTGTCATGAAAACTCGTAGGAATTTAACTGATTTCATGTTAAAAGAAAATTTTGAAATATGTATTTAATTTTTTACAGCATTTTTCTTCCGTAAAATGAATAGATTGGAATTAACCTTAACTTTTCTCTTTAATGTAAAATTTTAAATATTCCTCTTTCTCGCTCTGTTTTTGTTTTTTTTGTGTTGATACATTTAACACACAGGGTGTACTTCTATTAATGCAGAGCATTGTCGATTTGTAATGCATTGGATTGTTAATTGGTAGTGGAAACTTCAAATAAACGGATCTCTACGTTAATACATAGTAACAATTTGTAAAATCTGTTTTACAAAAAAATTGATTTGAAAAATTTTAAGTCTCGATTTAATTTAAAATTGAGATTTATTCTATTTTATCCATTACTATTTAATTCATAGTTGAGTAAACTTTGAAATCTAGTTTTAAAAAACTAGTTCTAAACTAAGTAGTTTAGGATTTTTGTGCACAAATTATTTTTCATCAAACTGAAAACTAAACATAAACTGGCACAAGCTGAAAAAAAATATTTGCAAAAAGATTCAATAACGTTCCGTTTTCAGAGCGATTTGTGCCGTTTTCGTTTAATTTGAACGCGATCACAGCGATATTCTCAAAATATCAGAATTTTCAGAACTTTGGATACATTATTTTTAATGAAAAATAGTTCTATGGAGTTCATTAAAAACAGTTATTTCTTGTGCACTTAACTCTCTAGGGAGTATCTGAAGGTTTTCTCTTTACTTTTACATTGGTTTCTTTCTATTTTGCGCTGGTTAGGAACAATTTCATCTGAACAATTGCTTTTTTTTCGTCATTTCGTTTCGTAATTCTTGTTTTACAATTAATTAAAAATCGAACATACCATAAAAACTCGTTTTGGTAGCACCGTTATCAATGGTGCAGCAATAATTGCACCGGCCGCTACTCCAATGAACCATGAGAATAAATAATCCAGATCATACTGAGTTTCAGTCCAACCAAGACCAAGTGCTAATTGCATACCGCCAGCAATGAATATCAGAAAACCTGCGTACAGTTAATAAGAATTTCACAAAATTTCACATTAGATAAGTCGCGTTTTTTTCCAATTCCTCTATTTAATCTGAAAATAAAGCACAAATCTGCGGGAAGTTTCGCCAATGATCTGTTTTTCGTCGAATACGTGGTGCACTCGTAGCTTCAACAACAGTGACAACTTCAACATTCGGATTCGATTCGTTGTAAATTATAGTTACAGCAGCATTTTTAGAGTCCATCTTGTAATGTATTCCCGAATATCGCTATTTCTGTACTATATCTAGGCGATCAATATTGTGCCACTTAAGGCAGTTTTCACTGGGTATAAGGAGGCTAGAACTTGTCGCGAGAAATGTAATTAATAAACTAAAACGGAATTTGAAACCGCTAAAATTACTTGAAAACATTTACTAAGGGAATTAATTTTTATTTAACTTTTTTTTTTATCATATTATATATAAATATGTATATTTTAGATACGAAATATTTTTTTTGTTTGGTAGCGTGTGTGTCCATAATTGATAAGGTAGTTCTGTGCTGACATTCTGTCCGTCCTCCTTTATCAAATGTAATAAGTTTAGTTAATCGATGTTTTCTATTTTTTCTGCATTGTCAATGATTTTTTATTTTTTTTTATGTATGTGATTCTTTATTTTATGTTATAGCTTCTGTGTGAAGACTTTGGTCACATTGGTATCTAATTTATCGATACCGAAAAGATTTTTACGACATACTATAATGTAGCGAGAATGAATATTTTTTAATGATAAATATGTAATAATTTCCTATTTCACCATTGGATTCCAGTGATTCATGTGTGGGTTGAGGGCCATGTGTACGTAGAATAGCGATAGCTTAGGCGATTACTTTCATGTAAGCCAACTGTTTTACCTAAGTGAAACCTTCTGAGGTGTGAGCGACTATAAATCCATCTGGAGATTGTCCATACCGGAATGCTTTGTAAAATCCGACACAAAGTATTTGTCCCTGTATGTTCGAAACATTTGAAGAATTTGATCAATAGTAATTGATCAGGTATCCACTTTTTGGTTTTCTACAAGTTTGTGGTATTTAAAAAAGAATTTTAATTTAATTCTGATTGCTATGAATTAATATTTATTTATATTTCTGAAAATTTGTACATCATTTAAGGTAAATAAAACATGATCAATTATGTATGTAGTAGATTTCCTTGTGCAAGTTGTACTTATTATTTAATGATTATATTTGAATTTGTTTGGAACGGATTATCAGAGCCTATCTACCTCCATTTCTTTGATATGACATAATAGAAGTTTTATGTTTTAATTTCTATAACGATAGCAGATATTCTCAATGGTTTTCATTACCAAGTTATAAAATTAGACATGATATCAGTTCAATAATTTCTTGGGGCAATGGTTTCAAAATTGCTCGATATAGTGAAGGGTCTTTATTAAATTTCCCAACGATGTCAATCGTTGTATGCCTCGAAAATTATTCTTATTAAAAACATTGAGTTGATAAACGATTATTTTTAGTTTCATATAATGGATGGCCAATTTAGCATTTGGAATTTGAGCTACTGGTCATTTTGACTGTGGCAACTCTAATTCCATTAGTATTATGACGGAAAATTAGATTAATATTTGAGGTTAAGCAAATGGGTCGATATTAGCTTTAACAACTTTGGGAAAAACGAAAAATTTCTTGCAAAATGGTGAATCTTCTACAGAAAGTGTAAGAAAATCTCGTTGAAAATTCGATAGAAGAGAAGCGCTTACCATGCAATTTGTAGATCAATTTATGAAACGTGAGCGTGAAATTTGATCTTTATTGGATAAAATAACACCGAAAAAATTACGGCTATTGAATATTTCACGCACTTCTTTGTTGCAATCACGGTATAAAGCCGTACAAAGTACAATTGGTCCAACAGCTGAAGCCGCATAACAATCCACAACGTTTTCAGTTCGGTAATTGAGCTCTGGAACGCTTCGAAGAAGATGAGCATTTTTTCTGACACAGCACACTTTGAAATCGGTCGAAATTGTCGCATCTGGGGCTCAGGAAATTCATACGTGATTGTTAAGAACGCAATGCACCCTCAACAGGCTATTTTTCTTTTAAATTGAGGAAGGAAGATGCGTTACAGTGAACGAAATTGGTGCAGCCATCGGTCAAGAACAGCTACTAGTTACTTAGCTGGCACTACAACCGATGATCGGTTTTAGGCACCTCGATAAATTTACGTCAGCCACCTCCGCTATGTGCGCGCTGGTGCCAGTTGATAAGACCAAGTCCAGTCAGGTCTCCCAGTACTTGGTCCTTCTAACGGACATTAGGTCGTCCTCATCTGCGTGTTCCCCCACCGTGGCAAGGAAGGGTGGTATGTACTTTCGAATAACAAAACCATATTGAAAAAAAATTATTTCTTTCTAATTTACACCAAAAATCAAATCCTATTATAAGTGGACCATCGAAGATTTTCTTTTGTTTCGAATGTTTTATGTTTTGAAGAATCTCGTAACGAGTTGAAGTTCTCGGAATTATATTTTTGTTCCACCGATTGTTACGGTGATTTCAAAACTTTTTTATATTTATTTATTTTTTTTTTATACATTTAACACACAGGGATGAGGGCATTGTGTTGAAAGGAAGGAAGATTGATAGGTGGGAGGAAGAAGGAGGGAAATGAGAGAGGGAATTCAATCGCACAGGACACCGATATCTTATCTCTTATAAGACAGACATTGTGGCAAGTGTTATGCTTTCACCACAATGAACTTCAGTTTATTAGTGTTGACTATGACCGCATGTAGCGCCAAATGCCGAGCTTTTCGCATCCACTCATGTTGTGTGTGTGTTATATTTGTAAATACATGAATGGAAGGAACGTACAGTTTTATGCCGAATCCGAATGGCGAAGAGAAAAACTTTTCATAGGCAATTTTTACTGTTGAAGGTTTGCCATTGCCTGCTACGAGGTGGTGCCGTGTATAGGTAGTAAAATTACTGTCGTTGATGTTTTTTTTTAATTCTTTTTAGTTTTTATATTTTACTTTATTTGATTTGAACAGTCCAATGCACTGCCGGTACGCTAACACTGAAATTTTACAAAAGTGAATGAAATGAATGAGTGGTCGCTGTGGCGTAGTGGTAGTGCGTTGGACTGCTACGCAGAGTGTCCGGGGTTCGAATCTCGGCACAGGCAAAATCAAAAAAAAAAGTAGAAAAAATAATTTTTCTACACGGCACCACCTCTTGTCAGGCAATGGCAAACCTACAAGAGTAAAAATTGCTATGAAAAGCTTTTTCTTCGCCGTTCGGATTCGGCTTTAAACTGTAGGTCCCTTCCATTCATGTACAAATATAACACGCACAACATGAGTGGATGCGAAAAGCTCGGCCTAGGCCCTCCATGGGCTGTTGTGCCATCAAAAGTAAAGTAAAGTGAATGAAATTTTTATTTGGATCGATAAATCAATTCCTGCTACTTACTTTTTAAAGATAATTTCACTTAAATGTTGCACGCGGCTTCGCTTCAAGTGGTCCATTCTGAAGGTCCAATTTTGGCACATTTTTCACACATTTCGGCCGGAATCTCACAAATGACGCGTTCAATGTTGGCTTACAAAGCAGTATTTAGCTGGTCCCTATAGACAAGAGACTTAACATAGCTCCACAAAAAATAGTATAACGGGCTCAAATCACACGATGTTGGTGGCCAATTGACTACACCAAAACGTGAGATTAACTGCTCACCAAATTCGCCTTTCAATTGATGCATGGTTTCGCGTGCACTGTGGCATGTGGCATAGTCCTGTTGGAACTACATGTCGGCCGAGTCCGATTCTAGTATTTTTGGCCAAACAAAGTGTTATAATCGAACGGTACCTTTCTCCATTGACCATAACGTTGCGGCCTTCATCGTCTTTGAAGAAGTACGGCCCAATGATGCCGCTTGCCCATAAACCGCACCAAAAAGTGCATTTTTCGGGATACATTGCTAGCTGCTGAATTGCCTCTGGCTGGTATTCACTCCAAATATGGTAATTCTGCTTATTCACGTATCCATTGAGCCAAAAATGAGACTCGTCGCTAAATGGAAGTAGCTTGCGAAACACTTTTTTCACAGCGCATGAATTTTGATAATAAATTTCAACAATTTGCAAACATTGTTCAGGCGTAAGTCTACTCATGATGAAATGGCAAACCAAACTGAACATAAATCAAGTGACAGCTGTCAAAAAGATCAACTCCGAAAAAAGTATTGCCAGATTGAAAACCACACTTCTAGAAAAACCACCTTTATTAAAACTAATTTATGAAGAATAATTTTTTTCATAGTAATTTTATTTGTTTTTAGTTCGACACCCTTCAAGCTTGGCAATGAAATTACGGGACTCTATCTCAAAAAAATTGCAGCGCAATAATGTACAAATAATTTCGAAGTTTTTATGATCATTCAGTTGAACAAATACGATGGGCTTTTAATCTTTCGAAACACTTAAAATTTACGCAGCGACTAATATTTAAAATTTTAAAATTTCTAATACAAACAAGTCACAAAGCTAAGACACAATCGATTTTATACCAATGAATGATATCTCCCATTTAACTATTTATCTACGTAATAATACCTTTATCTCCCCTTCATTTCGAACGTAAACCTAGTATTAAAGGAACTTCTTGTCATTACTCAAGCAGAATTACTTACTACGGCCTGCTTAAAATCGCTTGCTTAAAATGTCAAGATATTCTTTGAGCTTATAAATTAAATTTGCATACATAATTATAATTTGAATGTGTTTTTAATTACAAATACTTAAACTATGTGTGTTTTGAACGTGTTGATTAATTTTTATATGTAAACATGAATTATGGTTTTGTCTTCACCCCTGATAAGAAATTTAGATACTTGTATTTACAAACAAGGCGACAATGTGTCATACGTGTAAATGAAGACTACCATATACCATATACTAGGGGAAAAGTTTGTAAGTTGGCACACTTTTTCTCTAAGGTCGATAATTCGGAATAGAATAGGAAAATATGTTAACTTAGGTAGGGGTAGGCAGAGTAAAGGCTACAATTTTGCCGAAGATACCAAGTAGATTGCACTCATGAGGCAAAAGTTACAGCTCATTTGCCGAAATGTCGCAAAATGGCCAAATTCTTAAAACGAAAGAAATTCAAATCGAAAAGTCATTAATTAATTTATGGCCTTGATTAGATTTTTCTTGGGGTTGCACTTCTTTAAAAGGACCTATGTTTGATATTATGGAAGCGTAACGATTGACACAACAATTGGCTCGAAGAAATGCAAACACAATTGGGGTAAAAATAGTGCGGCAACTTACAAACCCATGAGTGCGGTAACTTCCATTTACTCAGTCATTTCTTGTGATGTTCAAAAAGTTGTATTGAATCACGATTTTTACCCAACTGCCATTAAATGTGGTCGCTGTAGCGTAAAAAAAAACAAATAAATAAATAAAAAAAGCAACAACAACAAAATTTATACACGGCACCACCTCTTGGCAGGCAATGGCAAACCTACAAGAGTAAAAATTGCCTATGAAAAGCTTTTCAATTCGCCGTTTGGATTCGGCATAAAACTGTAGGTCCCTTCCATTCATGTACAAATATGACACGCACAACATGAGTGGAGGCGAAAAGCTTGGCCTTTGGCGCTACATATGGTCATAGTCGACACTGATAAACTGAAGTTCATTTTGGTAAAGGCATAACACTTGCCACAATGGCTGTCTATCTCTTTATCGGTGTCCTGTGTGATCACGTTCACTCTCTCATTCTCCCTCCTTCTTCCTCTCAACTATCAATCATCCTTCCATTCAACACAATGCTCTGCATTCATAGGGGTACACCCTGAGTGTTAAATGTATCCAAAACAAAATTCTTGAAATTTTGTTTAAAACGAAGAAATACACGCACTTAACATTAAAACTTTTCAAAAATTTCAACATTTCCACGACCAAATAATATATTTACTACTAATTTTAAACTTGTTAGGAATATAACGCGCCCGAACAACTGTGATGCATCATAGTGCATCACGATTCTTTTCTTGACGGTTTGTGTCGGTGGTACAGTGCTGCCACCTGTGCCAATACATAGTGAAATCACTTACAAACCGCGGCAAGTTACAAACTACTCCCCTACATACGAGTATATACGATATACATATGCATACATTCTTATGTAGTAAAATATTTTACGCTTTAAATTTTATATTTTTATTATTATAAAAGTAACTAAATTCCCTTGACAATACAATCTTTTTGATTTTTTGCGCAAAATCTTATGACTCATCCTGTTCTCATCTAAAGAAATGTACATACAAATGTATGTATGTATAAGTATGTATTCCATTTATGGTTTTTCCATTATAAAATGCAAACTTCTTGTGTCTTTTGCGTTGGAAAATTTATTACTTTTCCTACAGATTTTTCATATTTCTCAGTTTTCCTTTGTTATTTTGTCTGTGACACAATATTGAATGAGAGGTTTTCGTTTGTTATGGTCTTGCTCCAACACAATTTCACTTGATATCTTTGAAACCGCAATGAATTATTTTATGGAGTACGATTTTTTCCTGTGTGATAATTAAGTTGTTACTTGGGAGAACGGTATCATGTTTTTCGGGCACAATTTCGTAAACATTTCCCTTAGATTATATTTTATGTATTACTATTAAATTTTCCTACCAAAATTTTTTTTTAGGTTTGCACGAATCTGAAATCATTCAGATACTATTCATCATACAGTGAGTGTACGAGTATGAATATGTCTGCAACATGGAATACTTTTTAGTTTATTATTTAGTTTCCATTACGATTTACTAATTTTAAAACAACTTTACTGATCTTTTCTTGTGTCACAAATTTTTGAGTAATTTAAAAATACCCAAGGCTTTAAATTTTTTTTATTTTTTGTTTTGTTTTTATTTTAAATTTTTAATGAAATACCAAAACAATACTTTGCATTAATCATTAACAAAAAAAAAACAACAATACGAATACTTACACAGAAAAACAGAAAACGATGTAAAATATTATGTCAAGCTTCCAATTAAAGAAAGCTTACAACTACATACATATAATAACACCATTTCAATTTGAAACCCCCTTACATTATTTTATGGCATGATGGCCACAGATATTTACCAAATATTGTACATACTATGTATAATATTATTTTTTTATAAGTATATATTTGTCAGATATTCTCAATCTTGGCTATTACATACATAGTAGGAAACTTGCCACTAGAAAATTTTTATTAGAAAAATCTTTAGTGGGCTCAGCTCTGGCTCAATGGATAATTAATATAAAATTTTTTACTTCTTAACCTAATTGAAGAGTACAGTAATTCCTTAAGAAACAATAATGCATTATTCTTTTGCTCAATTAAGAGAGAGAGAGAGAGAGAGAGAGAGAGAGAATATTACTGAGGCATTTTTAATACCTTTGGAATACAAAAAGCAAAATGCGAGGGTCTTCTTCTTGAAGGGTGTTTTGTTTCCAAACTTCTATCAGTGTTCACTTCTTATATGTAAGCAGTTGACATTTTCGTTTGAAGAAGTTTATTTTAACTATACCCACTATACCAAGCCATAAAGTTCGAGGTTTTCTGAAAAACCAAACAAAATTGGGTCAAATTTTTTCAACAACAATTTCAAACACATATGTAAGATGAAATCGTTCAATTGCTCGATGATATCATATATTCTTAGGAATATCATAGAAATTAAAGAATATACTACTGTGGGCAAAAGTTAGTAAGACTTTTTAATTTAAATTTCGCGCGGAAACCCATTCATCAAAATATTATTTTTTTAAGGTTGGTACGACTGTCGGTGACATCTGTGCCAAGTGTCACATCAAAATAATCATTAGTGTTTAGTATACGCTTGTCTTTCTGAAGTACAAAAAGAGCATTCGGCGATTTTCACAATGAGTGAAATTATTCAACAAAAAGTTCCATTAAATTTTGTGTGCTGAATCAAATTTCTGGTGCCGAAACGTTCAGAATGTTGCAAAAGGCCTTCGGTGATAATTGTATGTCGCGAGCAAGTGTTTTTGATTGGTACAAATTGTTCTCGTGGTCGAGAACGCGTTGACGACGAACCACGTCCAGGACGCAGGACGGCCATCAACATCAACTGATGATCAACACGTCAATAAAATCAAGGAATTGGTGCTCGAAAATCGACGATTAACAGTCAGAGACCTTACTGGCATCGTTGGAATATCGGAAGGATCAGTGAGAACCATTTTAAAACATCATTTGGGCCTAAGAAGAGTGAATGCACGATTGGTTCCAAAATCACTGCATTGGTTTTACGAGACCATTTTGCCAAAAATTCGACTGATATCGTTCCGCAACCACCCTACCACCCTATTCGCCTGACTTAGCACCGTGTGACTTTTGGCTATTTTCTAAACTCAAAAAACCGCTTCGTGGACACCGTTACCGTTTTGAGTCAATTGAAGACATTAAACATGAATCGCTAAGCGCATTGAAAGCTATTCCGGAAATTGACTTTAAACACTGTTTCGAGAATTGGAAAAAACGTTGGCACAAGTGTATTGGGGCCGGGGGGGGATTACTTTGAATGGGACGAAATAGATTTGGAAGAATGAATAAAAAAATTTGAATTTATGAACAAAGTCTTACTAACTTTTGTCCACAGTAGTAAATACCCTTTTTAGTATCAACCCTTTTTGAAGTTTTACTAATTGTTAATTACTTGGAATTGATCAATAAAATACAAAATATTTATTATTCATTAAAATTTATTGTATTGTCTTCAAAGTAGGGCCTTTCCGAAGTAATATATACCGTTGTGCCAAAGATCAGACAATCATCAAAACAATTTTCAAACGCATTTTGACGCCTTTCAGTTCTCCCCACGAATTCTATTTTCTGTCTTCTATCGACTAAAAACGGGTGCCTCGAAGAGCTAATTTGAGTTTTGGAAAAAGAAAAAAGTGGTCGTTCGATGATATTTGTTGAGTTTTAGCCAGAAATTCGTTCATTCGTTCGTTGATAGAAGAAAATTCCGGTCTTTCGGAACAAGTTAAGCGGCAACGTGTATCATGCCCGTCATGATTCATGAGACACAGAAAGTTCAGCGGCTATCTCTCTCAAAGTTAAATGTCTATTTTCCGTCACCATTTCCTTCACTTTATTGATGTTAACTGCAGTTGAAGACTTTGATGGCCGACCAGAGCGAGGCAAATCTTTCACCACATCTCGACAACTCTTATGCACCTGATAAAGTCTATTCACTGTAAACCTTCTGCCACAGCGATTCAGCTTCAGCGATTCGTCACACGAAATTCCATTTGCAATACAAAATGTGAGATAAATTCTTTGTTCGATATTTTTATTCATTTTAAAAATCGGAAAACACACTTGAGATGAACTGACTGAAAATCGAGCACTTAAAACAAATCAAATGACAGATCGCGCCTAAACTTCACGCCAAACTTAACTTAAAAACATTTATTACAATCCCTTTAAGCGGGCTTCTTAATGATTCCGTCACGATAGATTACAAATTTTTATATAGGAGCTGTAGTGAGACAGAAAATCAGTAAAAGTTCGAGGGCAATTGAAAACCCAGCAATAGAAAATTTGATTGGAAAAATTCAATCATCCAAACATCTTTAATTTACTTTAATGGAAAGGGTAAGGAAATAGTCAACCATAGCCGCCGTGGTTGGTAGTGCGCTGGCCTGCTATGCAGAGTGACCGTGGTTAAAATTCCGGGACACATATAATCAAAAAGTAGAAAAACCATTTTGCACTCTTTGCAAATGGCAAACCTACAAGAGTAAAAATTGCCTAAGAACAGCTTTTCACTTCGGCGTTTGAATTCGGCATAAAACTGTAGGTCGCTTCCATTCATGTACAAATATAACAAGCACAACATGAGTGAATCCGAAAAGCTCGGCCTAGGCCCTCCATGGGCTGTTGTGCCATTAAAAGAAAGAAAGGAGAAGATTTCCTATTTAACCTCTTCACGTATTGATCATCGAAACGAAAATACCATATGCTTTGCAAGTAACTATACTAATCGGATAAACCATAATTGTCGTAGTTAGTATGTGAAGTAATTGACAGAGTGGCTCAGGTTAAATCCAGGATTCATCTAAAAGCAACTTCTCTTGTTTGGGCAATCCTTTTGAATGGCACATTCAAATTCCGCATTAAAGTGTAAAGTGATATTCTTCTGTAAATATAATACACAAATATATATATACACAAATCCAAAGGTTTATTAAAAACAGTGTGGATACGTAAGCAAAATTTGATAAGCCCCCTCGTCCGAAACCCACTGCTTTTTTAAAGTTGAGAACCCCTGCGTTTATGTAAAAAATTGATTAATGCAAAGTTGAAAGACCACAGATACTAAGTGTGAAATGTAGTTGAATTCCCCTACAGGGTTTTTCTGTTTTCCTTTTTAGTTTATTAAGCGATAAATCTTACTAAAGAAAATTTTTCAAATCCACACATGCGAAAGACATTAAAAAGCTTTTAAAATTAATAAAAATTATATAATTTTAATTAACGTATTTTATATTACAAGCAGCAGCAACAGCCAGAAAACAATTACGAGTATGACTCTTTTTTATAATAATAAAAAATAATAGTAATATAATATTTTGTTTTTTTTTTCTCTTAATTTTCTTTCTTTGATTTTGTTTAATGTAGCACTTTAAAAGCTTTCTGTTAATTTCAGAAAATAAAAACCGAAATAATTTAATTTGTGGCAATAAACGACATGGCTTATTACGCTTTTAACTTGGCATGAGTAGCATGAGTACATAAACCTGTTCAAAGTAGCGAAGTCCCTAACTTTGTAGTCTTAGTTGAGGTTACTGCATTATTGCGCTTCTTTAACTTCTTTCTTTTCGAGGGAGCCGCGTGTAGCACTTAACTGCGGAGAGGCGAAAGCGTTCGAAAATATGTAGTAAATAGTGATTAATCACCTCATTCTAACAGGCACACACGCACACACAAACAGAAATATTAATATTTTGCGGTTATAATATTATGATTTTGTATGCACACAAAGTTAATGAACTAAGTATTTTGAACGCTATTATTTTTCCGTTTTCCTAGAAGTTTGGAAGTCCATTAAAAAATCATTTATTTTTCTTTTTCTTTTGAAGCATTCATTTTTAAGGTTCAATTGACACTTTGAAGAAGTTTATTTTTTTTTTTTTTGTTCATCGTTCACATTTGGCCATTAATTTTTCATTGGTCATTTCACTAATTGTTTCGTTGGATCTCAGCAAACTAATTTTGAACGAAGTATCTCTTTTTTTTTGTGTGTTAAATTCTAGTAATTGACTGTAAAAATGTACTGTCAATTGTTGAGAATGTTGTTGTTGTGGGTTAATTGAACAGACAAGTGATTCGATTCAGCAGGTGCAATTTGTTAGTGGGTAGTAGTTGGTACTTAGGTGAATAGGGTAATCCAAATTGCATTTATTCTATTTGGCAAATATTTCGTAATGTAAGTTGTTTGGTGTTTTGTATTGTATTTCCATTATGTCCTTCAACCATACCTGCCGACTCATTTGATTCCGAGTCTGCTTTTTAAGCTGTGATCGAGTACCGGGCTGTACTTCATTTGCATGCAAAACTATAATTACTTAATACATAACTTATTAACAGTTCAACGGCTTTGTCTACACAAAAGATTATGTACATAAGTATCTAAAAAAAACTAAGTGGTAAATCTATATAAAAGAAAACAAAAAATACGATATGTAAATGACATTTTCTGTTTTTTTTTTAAATTTTGGAAGAAAAATTTTGTTTTTATATAAGAATTTAATAGAATATTTTTTTATTACTTACTTTACTTTACTTTTAATGGAACAACAGCCAATGGAGGGGCTAGGCCGAGCTTTTCGCATCCACTCATGTTATGCGTGTTATATTTGTACATGAATGGAAGGGACCTACAGTTTAATGCCGAATCCGAACGGCGAAGATTTGTTTTTACTACTTTATTAATTATAATATCATGTTTTTAAAATTTGTAAAAAATTAGTTTAAAAAAGGGGCTGTGAACGTCAAAAATTCGAAATAAAGTAGCCACTCTATCGTCCGAATAACTTGTGAAAATGGAAAATAAAAAATAAAAAAAGACGGGTTTGCATTGAGCTGTAAGAGCTACTTTCAAAAAGTTATTTGAACAATTCTCCATAAGCTATAATAAATGGCTTAATGAACAAAAAATGAGTTTTTAAGCTAATAATGGCCAGATTATTATCAATCATTTTGTTTATAAGAATAGATATGAACAGATTGCAATGGAACAGCAGTTATTCCACACATTCAAAGTTTGTCGAAACGTGGCAATCGTAACTCTATTTTAGACCTATTTTTATGATAGATATTCTGAGGTAATATAAAATTTAATGTCACCAGTTCGTCGGCTCTGCAAAATTGCATGAATCGAAGAGAATCTCAGGCATTTCACGTGCATACAGCATTCGCACTCATCTGAGAGTTGATTGGCGAAAATAGACTTTAAAAATCAGAACAATAGATGCCCAACACTAAACATATACTTTAGAAAATCTGTGTTTTAAGACTATCCTGAAAGCATGTGGCTAGTTTGTTCTTACAGTTTAGAAATCTGTTTTAAAACGAGATTGTAAAATAATAATTAGTTATTTTTTCATGAAGTTATTTCAAACATTGACTACTTAACCAGGTTTTAAATAGTTTACGTTTAATTTATATTTTGGGCAGATCTAAAGTGTCCGTGGCTACTTGCTTTTTCTTTTTTTTTACTGTTTTTTAGTACAGTAAAATAGTGTTTATTTTTGTTAGTGCAACGCCCATGTTCAATGGTGTTCTCGGAATTATAGTAAAATTACTATAAGATATTTTCTGGAACATACACACCTGGTCAAAATAGTAGGTGTGAACATATTTTTTTTCAAAAAAACCTTGGCTTTCCATATTTTTTATTATCCTTCAAAAACTAAATTAGTTTTTATTATAAACATACTTCAGCGTCATAATAAAACAAAAAAGGTTTTAAAAATTCTAAAAAATAACATAAATTTTGGTAAATTCATCAAATACACAGATTTTGATTTCGACAGAATAATAGGTGCGCCCATAAAACTTAGGAATAAATATTGAAATTTATATTGAAACTATTTTACTGAATTAGTAAGATTATTATATTATTCTTGATGGCTTTTTCGATTCTTCTGGGCATTGACGATATCAACTTCCGAAAAGTTTCTACAGGAATGTTGTACCAAATTTTTTTTTAATATTTTCCCATAACTTCGTTTTGTTTTGGCGTTTAAGTTCTTCCCAGAGGTTATCAATAGGATTTAGATCTGGGGATTGATTTGGCCACTCAAGGACGTCTATATTATGCTCCTGGAACGATGCTTTGACAACTCGCGATTAATGTTTAGGATCATTGTCCTGCTGAAATTTACACAAAAGCGGCATATTATCCTCGGCATATGGTAGCATTAATGTTTCCAACAAATCCTTATACATGAATCTATCCATAACGCCATTAATTTGATGTATCGGACCAATACCTTACCAAGAAAAACAGCCTCATACCATTAAGCTGCCACCTCCGTGCTTCACTGTTTTCTTTGTGAACCGGACGTCGAATTCTTTGCCTTTCGAGCGACGAACGTTTCTTTCCGCATCGTTACCAAGCAAATTTATTTTTGTTGCATCGCTCCAGAGAATATTGCGCCATTTTTTTTCTCCCTGTGAACTGCACCACGTTTTATGAACTAATGCAAAGTTCTACCTCTTCTTCAAATTTGCAGTTCTAAGCAGAGGAACTTTGCAAGCAATCCTACCGGGTAGATTTTCGCTTACTAATCGTCTTGGGACCGTTCCTGATGATACAACATTCCCAATTTCGCTTGCAATTGTTCTGCTTATGTAACGATACGATTGTCGATCACTAATTAAGTTTTTTTAGGTGCTACATGCGTTTCAATAGCTTTTTCTGGCTTGAGAGCATTTGTAATGAACGAAATTCTGAGACCGTCCCATCGATCTGGCAATGAATTTGTAGGTTTCTCCTTTGTCTCGGAGCTGACAAGAACAAGTCTTCTCTCCTCTGTACTGCAATGAAATCCACGACCCATCTAATATTATTAAAAATTATAATTAAACCTTTATTTAGTTCACTTTCATCGAAATCTTACCTTCTGGAACTAAATAACGCTTTAAATTTATTCACTTTTAATTTAAACCAAAGCACACCTTTTTTATTGTCCAGATCAATTTGAAGGTTGAACAAATAAACAAGCCGCAATATTTATTGAGAAGAACTTTTGTTGCGGGGATTCCCCCATTTCATTCCAAAACAGTGCGGCCATTAAACTTCCAAATTTGCCTTTTGATTGTAAACCAAGCCAATTAATTTTGTTCGTACATTTTAAAAATTTTTGGGTTTACACCTATTATTTTGTCCAGGTGTGTAAATACAATGAATCTTTAGGCATTCGCTCCCTTGATGTTATTTTTTACTTCTTCTCAAGATATTGCCTTTTAATATTTGTAGTTTGAGATTTCTTTAAGATGAGGTTCGGAGCTAGTCTTAGATCTACCCTTAAATAATCGTTATATATTTTAATTTTCTGTTGAGCCAAGAATAATATTTTTAAATGCGATTTCTATGATGGAGTTGTCAATTTCATTTGATTTTTTTTTTTATAATCTTCAAAGTTTTTCAGCTCACTGAACGCTGACATTTACTTATCTGCTATGGTTAAGAGTTTAGTTGATTTTTTATTCTACTTATGCACAACAGATTGAGTCTTCTTTTATATTGTAGATATTTCTCTGGTTTCTTTAGAAATTCTGCTGGAATTACAACACCTTTTTGCCTAACTAGAATTTATTGTTAACAAAAAAGTAAGATGTAGAAAAAAAATTGCTTGTTTAATTCCTGCTGACATAATGTGTTAACATAAAATTTAATGTGTTTTATCTAAAAATCTAAAAAACCAATTCTTTACTAAAGCTATACAAAAAACTAAAAAATATACACGGCACAGAAAACAACTAAATTTCTCAAAAATGAATTTCTTAGAAGAGCATTTAAAAGAAAATTAACAATGGTCGTTTCTTTTTTTGTTTGTTTCATAAACCGACCCGAACGGAATAAATATAAAAAAATAAATAAATGAGAATATGTTGAAATTTTGTTTTGTTTTGTTCTTGTTAGATATTAAAGGCAAAGCAAAAGAGAATAAAAAACACCGTAAAACTCTTTTCAACATAATTAGAAATAAATACAATAGTTATCGCTCATCTAATTTTTTAATCGGAGGGAAACTTCTTGTACTTCGTTGTACAAAACCTAACCGCATTTCTTGAAGGTACTTACTTGTTTAGAGATATGCCCTAAAAGATAAAAGGGTAAATTAATACGTACATATTTATATGAAGCACATGTTTCGAAATTGTGAATAAAGAAAACATGCACTCACACACACACAGACACATACTAAGTATACATAAACGTTTATGGTTAAAAATGAAGGTACTTAGTTCGGGCAGAAATCGGTGCTTATATAAAACACAAAAACAATAGTAATTAAAGAGCCAACAAAGTACATTCATACAGTGACTAGAAAAAGTTTAACAATCTTGCGAGTGGCGGTTTTATATGTTGTTTAAAATTTATTAAAAAGGTGTTGGTTGCATTAAATGTGCACAGTTATTAGAGTTGTAAAAGATTATAATTATCTTTATTTTCTCAAAAATGAAAAAATTATTAAAGTCAATTTTGTATTAGGTTGGGGTTAGGTTGATGGTTAGGTTGATGGCTAGGCTGTCCATGGACTCCATGGAGACCGGAACGGTCTATTGTGTTACTACATGATTACACCTACAGTTTAACGATTGTTCCGAATGGCGGGGTGACAATTGGTTATCACTTGGTTCTTTTGGCACTGTCAACCAAGAGTTGTACTTATACACTCTCTTATAATTCTCATTATTTTCATATCGATAGGAATATATTTTGGTTATGAATGAGACTTAACCACCAGCAAAAGGCATGAATCGAACGCACAACCTGACGGGAGTTTTGTAACCGCGATTACGAAATTATATTCAACGACTCACCTGTATGAGGAATGCTTACTAACTCCTCTATTAATTTTCAAAATTATCAACTTAAAAAGTAATATGCTGATTTTACAAAAGTGTTAGTTTCTATATTCCATGAAAATGCAAATTTGTTAATTTTGCACAATTCTTACTTGCTACTTACTTGCTACTGTTTAATTTTAATTTCGTTTACCGCAAATGCAATTTGTCACTTTTCAACCGAAAACGTCAAATACGATCATCTCTTCGATATCGTTCAAAATATTGTACTTTTGCGTACTGTTGTTGTTGGAGGGTTTTGGTTACTTTCCGTAACTCGGGTGAGAGTCTTAAGCGGTACCCACTAGACTATCGAGGTCATCTATTGTTGTATTACCTAAGTAAATCATTATTCGTTTTCAAACAGGTGAATAACTAATCAGTATATAAAAACATTTTTTCCCCAATGATAAATAGATGTTTCCCCGAAAACACATATAGACTAATAAGTAATTTTTTAAAAGGCGTTTAAGTGAACGATTAATATTTTGAGGACTTACAATTTGGATGTCGGAGAAAATGTGGGTTATTGTAAAGAGCTACAAAATATTGATTTTTGGCACGAAACCTTCATCTCTTCTCTCAATCCCTCTATTCGGTGGTATTGGTCAGAGATAGTTTTTCGCATTTCCTACTCTTAATGTTGTTGTTTTTGGTGGTTAAAGGCAATTGAATTTCTTTTAACAAAACATAAATGTGAGTGGTAAGCAAGGTGAATTAAACAGTAACAGTATTAAGTCACCTCCGAGAACTAAAATAATAGTCAGGGATGTGAACCAACATCATTTTGCAGTTTGGTTCAGTTCAAATATTCACGGTCTCTCTGAACTACTGGTTTGGTTAAAGAACCGCTGATTCGGTTCAAAAATAGTATGGTTCAAAAAACCCTAAACTTAGTATTTCATAGATTTTTTTTAGATACATAGATTTGCTGACAAGTGTTTTCGTTTTTACTTGTGCATACTTAAAAGAAAGACAACGAAAAAAAGAGCTAGCCGGGAACAGAACCCAGATCCCTTGCGACGAAAGTCTAGTACAATAGAATTTTTTGAGTCGATCGAATAAATCTACATTTAGATACAATCACTTTATTCCATCGCATGAATTAATAAAGTTTCATATGTTTTTGTTGAAACTGACCCATTTTCCTCAATTTGAAGCAACGGCACTTCATCTACATCTTGACTACCACTTTTGAAGTTTACAGATTAACTTAAAGCAATAAAGGTAAAAGAAAATATAGTGCTGCATAGAGTAATAATGGGAATATAGTATATCTTCGGATTGAACCAAGCCACGTTTTCGCACAAAACTTCGTTTTTTAACCCGAATTGCGTATGTTTTGGTTCAAAAATGGTTTAGTTAAAAACCGGTTTGTATCTCGGTTAATTGTGTCAAAGTGCATTCTGAGATGTCTTCACCATATTAGATACGCCTTGAGGAAAGCGATGATTTCCTTTTTTAAAATGTACGCAACCAATAACTTCACCCACAGAGTGTTTAGTTAGTGACTTCTTAAAAGGTTTATGAATGAAATTCATCAAGCATTTCGTTAAGCGTTGATTTATTTTCATATTCTAGTAACAATTTGATAATACAAAACTCACTCCAATAACCAAAAAATTGGGCCGTACCACTGACAATACCATCTTGACAGAGACTTTGTCTTTCTTTAAAAAAAAAGCAATGAGTGGAAAAGCGCAATATCTTTAAATCAAAAAATTAGTTTTCCAACAAATACATATGGTAAATCCACTTTACACACATCTCTTAAATGTTTCCTTTTCATTTCAAATTTTGTTTTGAAGTTTGCTCTTTTTCTCCTTTCTCCTATAACTGACGTTATCTGATTATTCGTTTTGTTAGTTTCCAAGCATTTTCTAGTCATTTTCTAACTTTCAAACGAAGAAAAGTGGGTTTCCATTTACATACATAGTAGGCGCGTCGTTCAATTGAAAACATCTCAAAAAGTTAAATTAAAAACGAAAAATATTCTCGCGTGTCATGCAATTGGTTTTTTTAGCTTTCGGTGTTTTTGACATTGCGTGTGAATCTGAAAAGTATATAACTTCTGCGTATATAACTAAGAATATTGAAAAAAATATAAACATACCACATAAACAGTTTATACCAAAACAAAATTAATCCGAAAACTGAAAAAAATGTTAAATTTCAAAACAAAAAAGCTGAGAAAAAAATCATGGGAGTAATTTGTGAAGCATTTTATTTTTGATTTTTGTTTTGAAATTACTGCGTCTTGCTCCATACACATTGACGACGGCAGCTACATGACCACATCTGTCAAATTATTAAAACACACGTTTTTATGGAGACGACACGACAACGTTGACCACCGACCACAATCGTAGCTGTCGCCAATTTAGATCTATTTCTAATTCGACAAGTAACAAGAGGAAGAAGAACAGAAAGAGTGAAGAGAACTACTTTCGTTCGTGCTGCTGCTGTTGCTTTCACTGTGATCAAGTAGCTGAGTACACGGCGGCAATTGAATGAGACGGCAATTCGCAGTCATGTGTTCGTGTAGCTGCTGTCGTCAATGTGTATGGAGTATAGTACACCTACCTACGCGTAGATACATACATAGATATTTTGATTGAAAGAGAAGAACAAAACGATTCTTCAATTTTTAACGCTCCCAAATAACTGATCCCAATTATTATTGTATATATGTAATATTTGAAAAGCACAGAGCAACAAAAAAATATAAATAAAATTATACGGTGAACCTATATGAGTTATACTATATATGAGTTTTTTTGTACTTATGTGTGAACAATGATCAATTCGTTTTGGCCGAAACGTTAAGGATACGAGTATTCGTTGTGACAAGAGAATGAAAAAGGTTTAACAGGTAAAATTTCTAGAAATTTATTAAGAATGGATTTTTCATTTTGTGTTTTTGTTTTTGTATAATTTATGTGCATTACAAATAAATTTCACAGGAAGCTTCAATGTATACTATATATATATATTCACAATAAGTACATACGATAGCATTGAACAGTTATTTCAGCAATATCTCGTAAAATGGGAAACGTAAATGTTTTCAGAAATAACTCTGCTAATTTGTTCTTTGGACAACATACTGCATACACTATTCAGATCCTTCAACTCGCTAGCTTAATAACGCTGTGAAAGTTCAAAATCTAGGCTTCGAGGGTATGATGGCTTATCTTACCTAATTTAGCTCCATGGAATTCAGTGGGGTACATATTTTAGATGGTCTTCCTTAAATGCCCTTGAAAAAGACCTTAATATCATACTCTTCAAATGGGAAACGGTTTAAATCTTTATATACTTATACATCAGTGCAGTAGGTAGGGGAATTATAAAGGGTATATACCCCTTTCTTCTTCCCTTCCCTCCTCCCATGGCCCATCTTCTTTTCTTTTTTTACAACAATTTACAATCCATATAAATTTTTTTCGATGTTTTTTTAATCATATTTCTATACCGTTATCTCGAGAAGTCGAAAGAGCCATCAAAACAGAAACAAATTTTTATAAATTAATGTTTACTTTATTATAAAAACTTTATTATTGACTTTCTAAGACAAGAGAATATTAAGTAACTGGTAAGATTTAGAAATATAACACGCACAAAATGGGTGGAAAGAAAAGAGAAGGTGAGATTTCACATTGAATGCAGAGCTCACCTCAGGCTTTTTAACAGTTGACGATTTCAGAAGGATTTCGGAAAATCGGAATCAAGATTCCAATTGTCTGATCCGTGAACGTACAAGTCGTCACGCATTACACTCCGACATATTATGAAATTCGGAGTAAACTACGCGACGATTTTTTCGTTCACGGATCTCTAGAGTAATGAAAATGAGATATATTTCCTCTGCGAATATCCTGCATTTGATCCTAACCCTTGGAAACCTTGTTCTATTTGGGACTAGTTTACTTGCAAAAACCTCGGATAGATTAAGGGTAGGCTTGGAAGTAAAACCATGTTAGAAGATTGTCTCTCTTCATATGTCGCAAACAAACATACATAAATACAAATATAGTTCAAGAGAGCTTAACGCTCTTCGCTTGACAGATTTCAACTAAGTACAGTAAAATAATACAACGTCTAGGTAATCCTAGATTATGATCTCAAAGTGAGGGAAACGCCTATGCTTAAATCCGAATCTAAAGTATTCAAATTTTTTTCGTCAAAAGATATTTTTCTTGCCGCAGAAATAATTAAGGCAGTGATTTTAATTCTCAACATCACCTATGACATTAGGTTTTCGAGAGATTCGTATCAAATTTGTATAAGCCTAAGAGAAACACTACCCTTGATGGCCGAAATTGTTTTTGTTCTACAGTGTAATTTATAAAATTTTTGTAATAAAATTTTTAGTTTCGGTTCTTCTTTATCAGCGAGCAACTGAAATGTAAGATAAGTTAAAAGACCTTAATCGTTTAAAGTCAAATGCATTATCGTAAACGCAACCAATATAAGCGAATGCTACTGTAAAACTAGAAACAGATGATTCGGAAGGTGTAGTATATTATGTCGTAATGTTCTAAAACTTTGTATGAAATAGTTATAAAAGATTTTATGGCGATTGGGAAGATATGAAACCTTGTGAATACCCCAAATATGGTCATGCATAAACAGCATATAAAATCCCATCAATAAGGGCAGAAGAAATACTAACTCAGTTGAAACGAATTGCATACGAGTACATATTCCTGTTGTAAACTATGTAAAGGACAATATTCAAGAAATTTCTAGGAAAATTGCAACAATGGGGAAAACAATGACTAAGAAAAATAAGACTCAGTTGTACTTGAAAGCAAAAAATAAAAATAAGAAAAATAATAATATGAACTGAAGTGAGCATAGAGCGTAGGCGCCAACCATGCAGGGGTCTTCTACCTACTACCAGCAATTGACTACTACTATTTCTTTGCCTTGTGTAAAATGCTAGTCTTGCCTTGCCTTACCGTACATAAATAGGTGTATAGTTCACCTACGAGTCAGGTATACTTCCAAATTATGACGATGACAAACAATGAATTGCTTTTACGTTTGATCTATGGTACTGATAATGATTTGTTGTAGTTTATCTTTTTACTTCAGTCAATTAGTTGGCCAGTGAAAGAGTCACGCATTCAACTAAAGGCACTCAGTCAGTTCGGCCGCCAGTGTAATGTGCATGTAAGTTCTATTGTCGTCTCATAGCATATTCTCTTTCCTTATTGGTAAATCCATAAATCCACATGTAGCCCAAACTTTGCGTCTACTGTTTAATGACGACACTATTATTTCGTTTTGGTTTATTGTATGTCTGACACCTTGTAGTGAATCTTCGAATCTTTTAGTATATTAAATATTCTTTCGGTCAATTGAGTTTTGGCGTTCTGTTTCTCTTGCACTCTGTTTTTTACACTGCAGGTGAGTGTTTTTGATCTTTCATTTTCTTAGTTTTACCATAGATTAATATTCGATTGGAGTTTTGTTTGTGAGCTGACGTTCTCATTATTGTCAACAAGGCAGCAACTGGCAGCCAATGATGGTGAGAGCAGGTTGGCAATGTTGCCGTTGACAGTGGCTGCGTCAGCGACACTGGAGATTATGTTAATTCATTGTCGCTGAGTTATGGAACTTTTATTTAAATACACATTTAATTGGTCATTTAGATGATAATGTCTATGAGAATGGACCTAATGTTAAGGTTCTACTAAATTTTATTTATTTTTTGTAATGATCTTCAACGCCGCCGTTCATTGGCAAAACATTAAAAGACTTAAACTTAATTTCTAAATTTTATTGCATGGTTGCCGTATAACTAGAAGCACTATAGAGATGACAGATCTCTCTTCTAAGACTTATATTTGATATGGAACTCAGCGTTACATGTATTTAATTTTCCTTAAAAAAAAACTCTAAAGCTGCTTTTAGTCAAAATTTTCTGAGTGAAAGTTATGTTGAATCTTCGGTAGATCCGAAAAGTAGATTCAAGCTTGGTGTAGATTCATTCAATAGAACGGCAACATCTTTGCGAAGGATATCTTATTGTTTGGAAGAGTTTTTTTTTTGGTATAGTAAAACATAATTTTCCCTTTCTTTTCGTTCGACGTTCAGGGTATATTATAGTCCTCACATTTCTTCTTAAAAAAATTATGAATAACTGAAGCGAATCCAGTTATTACCAAAGAATTTGTTTATTCATTCATACTACGATCATTGCTGAGATATTTGTGAGGCAGAGAAAAATTTAAAACTCTGTCTTGAATATAATGCCCAAATTTCCTGTAAATTTTTATTGTGAAAATTTTACAATAAGAATGTTTGTTAATTTACTCAACCGTTTATTCTATGAGATCATGTTGAGAAATGGTCGGTAAAGAACTTAAGCTGAGGGAAAGAGGAAAAAGGGCAAGTGAGATTGGTAGGGTGGATGGGAAAAGTATTGGGAATTTTATAGCGCATAACTTGCTATCCGGCACTAAATATGTATGTAATATTTCACGGCGAAAACAAACTGGACAAAAAAGGGACGAAAGTCATAAAAAACGATAAAACGAGGTTGGTGGCATATTTATGTAACAGACTGTATGCATGCTTTTAACATTAGGTTATCTGGATTTGATTTGTCGTCAATTAGAGGCAAATTATAACAGTAAAAATTATAATTTATTATTCTTATTTTGAAGTTTGGTTAACGCCACGAATTCGCACGTTCATACATTTTAATTGTTTTTATATTCTCTAATTCTAAATATTATAATTCGTTTCAAACTATACAAACACTAAATTTGGAAACATGAGTCTACAACCATCATCATCATATCTCGTGAATTTCAGTCAAAACTTTACTCAATTGGCGGTGGCATCAGACACATGCTACAGTATTTACTGTATCGAAAACGTTGATTCGGACCTGCGTAAAGTCTACACCCGTAAGACTGATAAAATTCGAATCATTGAGCTCTTCTTCGCCTCTTCACTTGTGGCTTTGGTGACACACAATGCGCCGCAAATATTAAAACTCTGGAATTATAGAAAAAATATGGAAATATACCATTATTACTTTTCAAGTAGAATTACCGCCGTGAGAATGAATCGCACACGCATTGTCATTGTTGTTGCACAGTCCATCACCATTTTCAACATTCAGCTAATGAAAATTAAGCATATCATCAGCGATGTGGGAAACAATATTAACGGCATATGTGCACTGGCATCCGAATCGGAAGAGCATGGCTTACTAGCTTATCCGGGCAGCTCGACACAGGGCATAGTTAAAATATTTGATACGTTCGCATGCAAAGCTAAAGTAACATTTAGCGCGTTTGCAGCGCCCATTGCGGCTCTTGCTTTCAATCCCTCAGGTACTGCGGTAGCGGTCGCTTGCGAGCTCGGCACTGTGATTAATGTGTTCTCCTCTCTGGATGGCACTAGTCAATTTAAGTTCCTACGCGGATACAAGCGTTATGTGACTATTAATTCGTTAATGTTCAGCGCCTGTGGAGATTACATAATATCGTGCTCCAACACTGAAACGGTGCATATATTTTATTTGAAGACTGCGGTGCCGGAAAGCAGCGGTACTGTTGAGTACTTAGCTAGAACTGTCGCTGGTATTTTTCCAAGTGACGTTTACAATGTCCTTTTACAACGCTCATATGCCACAGCTAAACTGGCGGAAATGAGCTGCAAACGAATTGGTGCAATTTCAATTGTACAGAAACAATTAAGGCTGTTAATAGCTGCCGAAGATGGTTTCTTGTATTCGTATTCTGTGCCCAGTGTTCAGGATGGAGAATGCTTATTAATTCGAAAACATAATTTGCATTTGGCTGAGATGGATATTATGGTAGAATCGTTACACACAAATGACGACAACGACTATGATATACTTACAATTTCTGCTGATGGTGCAGCTGGCAGTGGTGGTGATGCTGCTGGTGGTGATGCTGCTGGTGGTGTCGATGCTGATGGTGCTGCTGGTGATTCTCCTGTGTATGATATGTCCGGAAGTGTCTATTATTAAAAATCTGTTTGACTCAGCTTTGCTCATTCTAGTTTGCTGTGATCAACTTTTTATGTACTATCGAATGACGTATCTTCGAATTTTATTTTTTTGTGATTCTGTTTTAAATTTTAACTATATTTTTAATGTACATGTCCTTACTAATAAATATACTCATATTTTTTAAGAAATTGTTACAATCAAAAAGAAAATAATTCAGTGATTCACTTTTGACCAGGGTTGGTAGAAAAACTACATTTTTAAGTTTTGTCCACACATCATAGATGGCAAGAAATGGTTGAACCCCGTTTTTTGTGCTTTAAACCGGATGTTACTAAGTACCGTACAAATATGGCAGCTCTTGTAAAATCGAACTGATCTTTCTTTTTGGTGTTATGTGCATACCATACATACCACGCCCAATTTTTCCACTGAATGAGTTATTTCTAATTTTTTTTTTTCGTTTGTGCAAAACTGGGGCAAGAAAAAATTTGAGTACGTTAAACATTAATTAATATGTTTTTTTAATTTTTAAGAAAAAGCCGTTTTAAGCAACAAGGTTTGAGGGCTCAGAGTATTCCGGTTTGAACCGGGTTAAAACCGGTGGCAACCCTACTTTTAACTTGAAGGTAGTCACAAGCTACAATTTTCGGGAGATATACATAGGTTATATATTCTCTTTGTGAAACAAATTTTACAATCGAAACAACGGTGGTTTGTTACTGTTGCTTCTGCCGGCTAGCAAAAATGCAGAACATGGAGTAGCAGAACCATGAAATTGTTTTTCTTTTAGGTTTTTCGTATGTCTAAATCACTCTAGAACTGCTTCATTAACTAAAATATTGAACAAAGCGTTCAATATTTGAACAATGCAATATTAAATAGCCTCTTGTCATAGAACGCAGAAAGCAGGAAAGTGTAAATATTTTTTTAAAAATCGTTTTTTCTAAAACAAATTTTTTTTACTTTCGTGGATCTGGCAGCCATCTGATAATTGAAGTCTTTGTATAAAGCAAAATTTAACTGTACTTAAAGAAGTAATTCGAATATAGATAAGTCATAGGTATTTATAATTAAGCATAAGGTCGCCTGGTGTCACATTCGTAACGGATCATATTATTGGTAAAATTAAATCATGATCTTGAGTTTAAATCGAGACCTCCAACTACTCGTGGTGGCAACACCTGAACCACAAGGCTACAGAGTATTCCTCATAGATGGTTCAAAATGTGATTTGTTGCACTGCCATAAAGGCAAAAAAATATTCCTGATTGGATGCGTACCCAGGTGTCTGGTTGGTTATATAGTCCTGCAAGATTCTCAAAAGCAACTATTGATTTGTGATTTAGAGAAAGATAAGATCTTACAGAGAAAAGTGTATAAGAACGAGATTTTGGCAGTGAAAATGAGTCTGAAAATTATCGTCATTATAATGCAGGATCAAATCTTCATTCACAACAACATTGAGGATATAATGATGGGCAGATACATGGACATACCGCGCAATCCGAAAGGTATCGGTGCTCTGGCTGAAGAAGCTCCTTATTTCGCTTATCCTTGGTACGAAAATACTGAAAATATGTCTGTGGAAACATTAAATTCTGTGCAGATAAGGGATGTAAGTGCAAAAGGGAATCGTGTCATGACGACAATTTTCCAGGATGGTTTGCCTAATATTGCGGCGATTGGCTTAATTAAAACGGGCGAATTGATAGCTATCGCCAACACGGAAGGCAAATACATTCGCCTTTTCGCGGTGAAGTCCGGTCATATGATCACTGAATTCCATCGTGGATGGACGCAAGTAGCTATTGATTCACTGTATTTCAGCGAATGTAAGAAATACTTAATTTCAACCTCAAACATTAAAACGGTGCAAATATTTTTGTTAAATCTGCTGCCAGATTCACTACACTCTCAACAATCCGTCAAGGTGTTGCCGGAAAAGGCACAAGAAAAAGCAACTGAATTTTTGAACTCGAACAGTTCATTTGCAAAGGCTAATCTCATATTGGAACAGGAAGGAACTGGAAGTGTTTGTCGAATAAAAATTGTGGGGAATCAAACTAGGCTACTGGTTGCCTCGCCTAGCGGTAACTTGAATGTTTTCATTCTGCCCGAGAAGAAAGGCAATTGTAAATATCATGAAACATTTGATTTACTATTCAGGGAAGAAAAGAAGACGGAACTTAATACTTTGGCAGCACATGAACTGATACAGATTGATGATTCAACTAAATCGGAGTGTTTACTGTCTAGAGCTGCTGCCAGTTTAAGAAAAAAGTTTGCTTCAGCGCCGACTTCAGGTTCTTTGAATTTTCCATCTGGAAGTTCTTCAACATTTTCAAGGGAGTCTTCACCTCCAATTAAAGCCTCTCCAAAATCTGCAAGCCTTGCAGCTTTACATGCAGCTTTTTCAACTTCTGAAGGGGCGGCGTCAGCTTTAGCGACAGGTTCTTCAACATCCGCAGTAGAAACTGCTGTGACCAATGCATCAGATGAGGAAGAAGAGACTAGTGTATAATTTCTATTCATTCTACGTCAAGAGCTCTGTGCTAAATTGTATGTACCTATAAATAAATATTCCAAAAAACTTAGAATTTATCTCTAGTTCAATCAATTTCCTTTCTCACCTAATCGATAAGGAATTCGGGGAAGATTGTTTGAGAATTGTATACCAATGGTGTTGTAGTAATGTTAGCTAATGAGTTGGCTAAGCTTAGAGAATTTGAAGATTACATTAGTTTTAAAATCTACTTATGACATTAGATCAACACACTTTGAATTTTACTAGTATTGGCAAAAGCATGAGAACTACATCTGTTTGGCATGTCCTTTGCTCTTGAAGTAGTGACATTATCCCGCACAACTACGCTTTTGTGATCCAGGAATCACTAAACCATAAAATTCAAATAAAATTGACCACAAAGTTTGAATTTTCAGATCATATTTTTTACTTATAGGACAATCTTAGTTCAATGCTAGTTCATCCAGAAAAGCGTAGCGTACGAAACAACAACGAAAAATGCCAAGGCAACTTTTTACTTAAGTCTGCCTCTCGAAAATCAATTAAACTTAAATTGTTTTCATACAATTGTGAGCACCCCTAGGTGTATATGTGTATAAGTATGTATATACATATATGTATGTGTTTAAGAAAATATAACTGTTCTTGAAGAAGTAATTCGAATTTAGATAAGTTAAAGGCATTTATAATTTAGCTGTTCATTAGATCGCCTGGTGTCGCATTCGTTTCGGATCATATTAAGTATTTGCTTAATTTTTGTTTTGGAAAAATTAAATTATGAGCGCGGGTTTTAATCGCGACGTCCAACTACTGGTGACGACAGTACCATTACCTCATGGCTACAGAGTATTCCTCTTAGATGGTTCCGACTGTGAATTGTTGCATTGCCATAGAGGAAAAAAAATATTCTTGATTGGCTGCTTAGAAATGGAAATGCTAGTTGGTTATATAGTCCTGAAAAATAACCGGAAGCAATTATTGATTTGTGATTTAGAGAATGATAAGATCTTACAGAGTAAAGAGTATAACAGCGATATTTTGGCTGTGAAAAAGAGTCCGAAAACTATCGTCGTATTAATGCAGGATCAAATCTTCATTCACAATGACATCGAGAATATAATGATGGGCAGATACATACATGTACCGCGCAATCCGAAAGGAATCGGTGCTCTGGCTGAAAAGGCTCCTTATTTCGCTTATCCGTGTTTCAATAATACTGAAAATATGTCTATGGTAACATTAAATTCTGTGCAGATAATGGATGTAAGTGAACATGGATATCGGGTCATATCGACAATTTACCAAAATAGTTTGCCTAAAATTGCGGCGATTGTCTTAAATAAAACGGGCGAATTGATAGCTATCACCAATACGGAAGGCAAATTAATTCGCTTATTCGCGGTGAACTCTGGTCAAATGATCATAGAATACTATCGTGGATATACGCCAGCAGCTATTGATTTACTATATATCAGCGGATGCGAAAAATACTTAGTTTCAATTTCAGACAGTAAAACGGTGCACATATTTCGGATAAAAATAACTCCGCCGGAACAAAGTCTCTCTGAACGCTTAGTCAAGATGTTGCCGCCAAGAGCACAAGAACTAGCAAGTGGATTTTTTAACACGACTTCATTTGCAAAGGCTTATCTCATAATGGAACAGGGAGGAAGTGGATGTGTTTGTGGAATGAAAGCTGTTGGAAAACAAACTAGGCTACTAGTTGCCTCGACTAACAATTACTTTCATGTTTATATTCTGCCCAGGAGGAAAGGCACTTGTAGACATGTGGATTCATTTAATTTGCGATTCAGAAATAGGGAGGAACTTGATACTGTGCCAACAAGAGATCAGATACAGATTGGTTATTCAACTAAATCGGAAAGTTTGATGTCAAGAGCTGCTGCCAGAGTGAAAAGTAAGTTCACTGGATACGCTTCAACTTTTTCCGCAGTTGCCCCGGCTCCGACTTCAGCTGATTTAGATTTAGAAGCAGGTCCTTCAACTTCTGCAGCAGCGGCTTCAGCTTCATTTGCACGTTCATCAACTTTTGCAACGGAGTCTTCAACTTCAACTTCAACTTCAGATTCTTCAGTTTTAGCTGCAAGTACTTCAACTTCTAGTGGAGCAACTGTTATGACCTATTATTCAGATGATGAAGAAGAGACTCGTCTATAATTTCTATTCATTCTGTTTCGAAAGCTTTATGCTAAGTAAATTGTATGCACCTTTAAATAAATATTCCAAAAAAGCATAGAATTTATCTGTAGTTCAATCAATTTCATATCTCAACTAATCTCACCTAAGCTTAAAGAACTTGAAGATTACACTAGATACTAACTTTACTTACAGCATTAGATCAACATATGGTACTTCGAAATTTACTAGTATTGGCAAAAGAATGGGCTTATAAGATAACTATATCTATTTGACATATCCTTGGCTCTTGAAGTAGTGACATTATCCAGCATAACTATAGCACTCATGTTGGGCGTGTTTTATTTGTACATAAATGGAAGGGTCCTACAGTTTCACGCTGAATCCGAACGGCGAAGCTCTTCTTATGCAATTTTTACTCTTGTATGGTTGCCATTGCCACCCAAGAGGTGGTGCCCCATAAACAATTTTTTTTTCTACTTCATGATTTTGCCTGTGCCGAGATTTGAACCCCGGACACTCTACGTAACAGGTCAGCGCACTGCCAACTATGCCACGGCGACCTTCATACTTATAGTACAGTCATATTTCATGCCAGTTCATCCAGAAAAGGGCACGAAAGTGCAACGACAAATGCCAAGGCAACTTTTTACTTATGTCTGGCTCTCGAAAATCAAATAAACTTAAATTGTTTTCATACAATTATGAGCACCTCTACTGTGTATATATGTATATATATATATATATGTATATACATATATGTATTTAAGAAAAGGTAACTGTACTTGAGAAGTAATTCGAATATAGATAAGTTGAAGGCATTTATAATTTAGCTGTTCATAAGCTGTCGTATTCATTTCTCTTCACATTATTAACTTAATTTTTATTTTGGAAAAATTAAATCATGAGCGTGAGTTTAAATCGCGCCCTCCAAATACTGGTTACGACCATACCAGAACCTCAAGGTTACAGAGTATTCCTCATAGATGGTTCAAAATGTGATTTGTTACAGTGGCATAAAGGCAAAAAAATATTCCTGATTGGATGCGTACTGAGGTGTCTGGTTGGTTATATAGTCCTGCAAGATTCTCAAAAGCAATTATTGCTTTGTGATTTAGAGAATGATAGGATCTTACAGAGAAAAGAGTATAAGAGCGAGATTTTGGCTGTAAAAATGAGTCGGAAAAATATCGTCATATTAATGCAGGATCAAATCTTCATTCACAACAACATTGAGGATATAATGATGGGCAGATACATGGGCATACCGCGCAATCCGAAAGGTATCGGTGCTCTGGCTGAAGAAGCTCCTTATTTCGCTTATCCTTGGTTCAAAAATACTGAAGGTATGTCTGTGGAAACTTTAAATTCTGTACAGATAATGGATGTGAGTGAAGAACGAAATCGTGTCATAACGACAATTTTCCAGGATGGTTTTCCTAATGTTGCGGCGATTGGCTTAAATAAAACGGGCGAATTGATAGCTATCGCCAACACGGAAGGCAAATACATTCGCCTTTTTGCGGTGAAGTCCGGTCAAATGATAACTAAATTCCATCGTGGATTGACGCAAGTAGCTATTGATTCACTGTATTTCAGCGAATGTAAGAAATACTTAGTGTCAACATCAAACAGTAAAACGGTGCACATATTTCTGTTAAATCAAGAGCTGCCGGATTCATTTTCCTTTCAACGATTCGTCGGGGTGTTGCCGGAAAAGGCACAAGAAAAATCAACTGAATTTTTGAACACGAACAGTTCATTTGCAAAGGCTAATCTCATGTTGGAACATGGAGGAACTGGAAGTGTTTGTGGAATAAAAATTGTGGGGAATCAAACTAGGCTACTGGTTGCCTCACCTAGTGGAAACTTTCATGTTTTTATTCTGCCGGAGAAGAAAGGCAATTGTAAGTATCATGAAACATTTGATTTACGATTCAGGGCAAAAAAGAAGGCGGAAATTTATACTTTGCCAAATAATGAACTCATACCGATCTATGACTCAAGTAAATCGGAGAGTTTGCTGTCTAGAGCTGCTGCCAGTGTAACAAAGTTTGCTTCACGTGCTTCAAATTGTGTTGTATCTGCCTCAGCATCGACTTCAGCTGCTTTAAATTGTGCAGCGGGTTCTACTTCATCTGAAAGTTCTTCAACTTCTACAAGGGCGGCGTCAGCCTCACCTTCAGGTTCCTCAACTTCCGGTTCTGCAACTTTTCCAGTTATAACAACTGCATCAGATGAGGAAGAAGAGACTAGTCTATAATTTCTATGTCAAGAGCTTTATGTTAAATTGTATGTACCTATAAATAAATATTCCAAAATTATCTCTAGTTCAATCATTTCCTTTCTCACCTAATCGATGAGAAGTTCGGGGACGGTTGTTTAAGAATTGTACACAATAGTGTTGCAGTAATCAATGAGGTGCCTAAGCTTATAGTATTTGAATAGATCAACATACTTTGAATTTTACTAGTATTGGCAAAAGCATGAGAACTACATCTTTTTTACGTGTACTTGGTTGGCTCTTGAAGTAGTGACATTATCCAGCACAACTACACTTTTGTGATCCAGAAATCACTAAACCATAAAATTCAAATAAAATTGACTACAAAGTTTGAATTTTCAGATCTTCTTTTTTACTTATAGGACAATCTTAGTTCAATGCTAGTTCATCCAGAAAAGCGTAGCGTACGAAACAACAACGAAAAATGCCAAGGCAACTTTTTACTTAAGTCTGCCTCTCGAAAATCAATTAAACTTAAATTGTTTTCATACAATTGTGAGCACCTCTAGTGTAAATATGTATACATATATTTAAGAAAATGTAACTGTTCTGGAAGAAGTAATATACACAAATAAGGTATAGGCATTTTAAATTAAACTCGGGAAAATCAAAATCACGATTCTAAGTGGTAATCAAGACCTTACCAAAACTTAATTGGTGGCGTAGTACTGGAAAGAGTAGTCGGTTATGCATGATTCTAAGAAGCAATTGTTGTTGTGCAATTTAGAAGAGAATATGTAAGGCGTTGCAGGCAAAAGAGCGAGATTTTGGCAATGAAAATGAGTGAAAAATATCGTCATATTTATGCATTCACAACAACATTGAGGATATAAGGAAGGGCAGAATAAGCTCCATATTTCGGTTATCCTTGGTATACAATTCCGAGCAAATAATAGATTCCAAAGTTGTCATAATGATAATTTATCAAAATGAATTTGCTTAATATTGGTTTAAATTAAAGTGGCAAAACTCATAGCAATAGCCAACATGGAGGGGAAATTAATGCAAGTTTTCGAGGTGAAGTCTGACCTAAGTATCACAATTATCACAAGTGATTAGTGATTCATTATGGTTCAGTGTATGTGGAAAATAGTTTAATATATATATTTTTGTTATATTAAGTTTAAGTTTCTGTAGCTCAAATACTGCTCGGGATGTTACTGAAAAGAGCAACGAAACTTTTTTCTGCAAACAGTTCATATGCAAAGGCTTATCTCGTCGTGAATCATGAGGGAACTGGAAGTATTTGTAGAATAGCAACTGTGGGTAACCAAAATAAGATACTGATCGTGACACCTAATGCTAGATTGTATAGTATGTGTTTTTCATGCCCAGGTGGACAGGTGATTGCAATCAATATACAACATTTAATTTGTCATATGTTTACAAAATGAAGGAAAAAGTAAGAGTTTACTTACACTCTTTTTCATGAAATGAAAACATGTAGATCGCTAATGAAAATGATGTTGATGATGAGCCAGCACAGGTGACTCGTATGCAAATGACTCAACTTCGAGAGCAAAGATTCATCATCGCCAGCATAAACTTCGAATTTCACCACTGGTGCCTGAACTTGAACGGGACGTGTTCTTAATTCAACTTCAGATATTTTATCTTTGACTTCAGTTGCTTCTACTTCAGCAGCAGCTGATGCGTTAGTTAGATGTGGTTGATACAATTCTACAATTAATTTTCAGTACCATACCATGTATGTATGTTAAGAGCTTCTGCTAATCATAGAACTGATTTTCGTTTCAATTAATATTTATTTTCCCAAATTTTCTGTGAGGGCCCGAGGAGAGGTCTTATGGGAATTTTATGTCAAAGAACAATTGTATTGATTGTGAAATTCGGTATGCTTCTGATTAATTTCAATTTTAATCTGATTTTGGTAAGCTTTTTGATATATTATTAGATCTGAATGGTCTTTGAAATTGATCTACATTTTAATATAAATGCTGTCAAAAAAGTATGTGGAATTGGTCAATAAAACCCAAAATATTTATTATTCATTCAAATAATAAATATTTTAATTTATTTTATTTGTTTGCTCTCTCAAACGCCGCATAACGCCCAGATAATATTCTTTATTTACAGTTTGACCTTTTGGCAAGAATTCCGATTGCACAACACCGCGATAAACAATCAATATTACCTTGATTTTAATCAACCGCTTCAAAGCTCGACCGCTTTTGAATGCACTGTAGCACTCATATGCACATGTTTTCGACAAAGACTATTCAGTGTAAGGCTTCTGTAAAATGTTCAGCAATCCGGCACACTAAATTACATTCGCAATACAATACAAATTCTTTATCTAAGCCAACTTAGCGCCGAAAAGGATTTGTTTTATCATTTCCCTTAACTTTTGTGACAGAATGTATTTAGAGTGTTGAAGTTTGAGTAAAACTGTTTTATTGACTTCAATAGTTATGCATACAAAAATATTTATTAAACATTAATAGTTTACTTTACTTTACTTTTAATGGTTAGTAAAAGAAAATATAAATTGTAAGATGATATGAAAATGCGATCAAAACACTGATTCATTGAAGTTTATGAGGTGAAAAATACTTAGTTTTAACTTCGCATATTAAAATGGGACACATATTTGTGTTAAGCCAAGTACGAGTTTTTCCCGCTCAGTGGATCATCGTACTCTTTCCCAAAGAATTACAAGTGAAAGCATCAAAAATGATGAAAACAAAGACCTCATATGCAACAGTTTACGTGGAAACGGAAAAGGAGGGAATTGGATGTATTTTCGATGTATTTCGAAGCTCCTAGTGGCAACTTACATGTATATATTATCCCTAAGATTAAAGGCGATTGCGAATATCACCCAACATTTAACTTGCGATATAATTCCAGAAAGTGGCCTATGGTTACTTTTCCACCAAGAAATCCCAAGGAGATCGATGATGGAAATTATGATCCAACTAAATCAAAGGGTTTGATTTCTAGAGCTGCAGCAATTGTATCAAATTTAGCTGATCGTGTTTCAACTTCAGCTGTATGTGCCACAACTTCGGCTGCACGTGGTTCGACTTCGGCTGCTGCATGTGACAAGGCTGCAGGTACATTCATTTCAGATATGAAAAAAAAACAAAATAAAAATAAATTAAATAGAAAACAAAAAAATAAATAAAATGCAACAACAACAAAATTAATACACGGCACTTATACACCCCTTGGCAGGCAATGGCAAACCTACAAGAGTAAAAATTGTCTATGAAATACTTTTCAATTCGCCGTTCGGATTCGGCATAGAACTGTAGGTCCCTTTCATTCATGTGCAAATATAACACGTATAACATGAGTAGATGCGAGAAAATTAGCCTTTGGCGCTACATGCGGTCATAGTCGACACTGATAAACTGAAGTTCATTGTGGTAAAGGCATAACACTTGCCGCAATGGCTGCCTATCTCTTTATCGGTGTCCTGTGTGATTGCATTCCCTCTCTTATTCTTTCTCCCACCTATCAATCTTCCTTCCATTCAACACAATGCTCTGCATTCATAGGGGTACACCTCTATCAATAGAAAGAAAAAAAAGACAAAAACTTTGTGGTAGATTCATGATGTTTGAAACATATAAGTGAAAATAGTGTAAAGTAAATGAGAATAAATATACAAAATTTTCACTTTATGGTATTTTAGAAAGGAGCTAGCACAATTATTCCATTACCACAATTATTCCATTGTGTGTTAAAAATGTTTTTAATAAAAGTGTTTTTTTTATAAATTGTATGCATTAATAAATATTTTTTAAAAGTTTACATCTATTAAATTTTTTCTTCAGTTCATCAGTGATTACTAAAGCAGGGAAATAGAAAATGTATGTCACTGTTTTGGTGCTTACATTAGGCATAGAGTTAATTTATCTGAAAACTTTAGATTACTATCCTTTACCAAAAAATTTGTTGGTAATGTTAATTTCTTGGTGTTGGCAGAAGAATGAACTACTTTTAAGTTTTTTATCTGGACCTAGCGCTTTAAAGTTTAGAACTTACCCAGCATGCTCCTTAGTAATCTCACAATCACAAATTTACACTCAAAATTGAAATAACACTTGTTGATGTCGTCTTTCCATTTTGCATTCAATTCTCACATTCAACCATTAACAATTGAGCCGTCTATTTACCAAAATGATTAACTTCTTAAAACTTACAATAAAGAAAAAATGTGGAAATATCCTTTGCTATGTATATTCATACATACTCATATTTTTGAACTTTTTTATGGTATGTACTAAAAATATTGTAATAATAAAAAATATTTTGCTTAACATTTTAAAATTTAAGCATTGAAGAACAAAAACAAAGTACATATTTAAAAATTTTTATTCAATTGAAGTTAGTCAGTTTGGCATGTGAACACAGCTTAATTCATAAACAATGTTTACGTTTTTTTCTAACTCAATCGCATTGAAATCACTGGGGCTCAGTTGAATGCAAAGTATCTATGGCATTTACACTCTCACTCCAACAACACTACACAGAAGAGAAAAAGCACACTCCAAATGAATGAGTGAAACTATTGAGTGTAGTTGAGAGCATGAGTTCGTTTCTTACTTCCTCTTTTCATATAATCTTCGCATACAATTTTTGTGAGACTCAGTTGTTTAACGCCGGTCAATGTGACATCATCGTAGTAGTATCGAAAAACGTGAGCGCATAAAAAGCTGAAAAGAAGCAATAATAATAATTGAAAAAATAAATAATAAAAAGTGAAAAATAACGTGTTTGAAACTTGATGCAATAAAGTATGTTATTGAATTATTTATACAAAGTGTTTTTATAGCAGATATTTTTCTAAAAAATATAAATTGTGAAGTACCTACACGCTGTATTAAGGTCAGAGTTATACAAATAATAATAAATAATTAAAGTAATAAAGAATTTTTCCCGAGGAAAGTAATAAAAGTAAATTCAAATTGGTTAATTGTGAATTGATGAGAGCAGTGCAAATTTGAGCTGAGTGGAAATTGGTGAGCGACAATTATAAGACAATACTTAAGTTCATTATTATTATTATGTACAAATAGTAACTAGGAATTTTATCTATTATTATCATTATCATTATTACTTTTAATTTGAATATTCTTCTAGTAATTTTTTTTTTCTTTTTTGTGTTTTTTTTTTGCATCTCTTGTAATCTTTTTTGCTTTCTTAATAGTTGTTATAAAGTATATAAAATTTTCAAGCTAATCGTCTGAAGAATGGAAAACACACTGAAGTTAAGTTATTATAAACATCAAAAACAACAACAGCAAATGATAGTAAGCAAAAAACAACAGCAACAACAACAACAACAAAATAGAAGTCCATTGAAGTGCTTGGCTGAAGTATGATGGTTGTTGGGGTGGCTACGGCTGCTCATATAAATACATACATAAATATGCACGTACATATGTGCATATGAATGTACATACATATGTATGTACATACTATATGTAGTAAACCGCCATGGCGTGTCTTCGTTGCTTACTCTTCTTCATTTTGCGTGCACATCCATCAAGGTGTTGCTATTTTTTTTTTACTCTCAGAAAAGAATTTATATTGGTTTTTCCAAAACCCGAGCCATTCTGTCTGTCACTGAACTGGTCCTCTTCTCCTATATTTTTCTTCTATAAAAACAAAACAACAACAACAAAAACGCAGCAGTGATTTTCAACTAAAATTTCTTCTTACTCTTTTCCTTCATATTGTTGTTGCTATTTTATTTAATGAATTTTGCCTCTTGCACTTTGCATTTGAATATTTTTGTTTTTGTTTCCTAGTAATAAGTTGGTAATAATATGTGGTGTGCTATTGTTGTTAATGCAGCCTTTGTAAATTATTGGTTTTGTTTTTGGATTTTGTTTCATTGAACTGATTTTTCATTCATATCAATCTGGTTTCTAATGTGTTCGTTTTTGGTATATGCTACAGAGATATTTCAAACATTTGTTATTTTTTCTTCTGGATATTTTAGCACGTACGTATGTACGTATTAATAAAATTATATTTGTTCTGCTTATTATCTCTAAAATGTAAACAAGTTTGTTTTATAAGCATATGTGCAAAAATATCATACGAGAGCTGATCTAATAAATAACAAGTTACGAGTATATTTCTAAACTTAAACAACAGAACATTTCCTTAAAAACTTAAATTAGGACTGCATTGTATATCAATTCACACACATACATATGATTTCTTTCAGAAAATGGATAGGCATGGCACTAGTTAAATGACGGCCATGTTTGATGTGGTGATTATGTATTGTTAATTAAATATGTGATAGCATTCACTTAGGTCTTGGCCGCCTCGATAAAACTTCGGAAGTAGCCATCAACTTGCTCGCGCTGGCGCCAGTTGATAAATCCAAGTGCAGTCAGGTCCCCATGTACCTGGTCTTTCCAAAGGCGATTAGGACGTCTTCTTCTGCGTGTTTCTCCACCATGGCTCGAATAAAAACTCCTTCTAGCCGGAGCGCTTTCTTCCATTCGCTCAACATGACCCAGCCAGCGAAGCCGCTGGATTTTTATATGCTTGACTATGTCAGTGTCGGCGTGTTCAGCTCATACTGCTTATGATTCCATCTTATTCGATACACGTCGTACACGCATATTGGACCGTAGATCTTACAGAGTATCTTCCTCTCGAACGCTACTAACAGCCTCACATCATTGATGGTCAATGTCCACGTCTCAGCGCCATGCATTAAGACGGGAAGGATGAGGGACTTATAGAGCGTTATTTTCATCGGTCGAGAGGGGGCTCTGCTTCTCAATTGCACACAGAGCCGGTGCCTATCTTTTTTTCGGGTCTTTTACAGAATTTGGCGCAGAGTAAATATCTGGTCGATGGTGGATTTACCAATCAGTTTGTTGACGATGGGTTTAGTCTTTCGCACAGTACGCTCGATAGAACGGTAGTAGAACTAGGTATATTAACCTACTAAATATGAATACTGCTTTTATCACTATAATTCAAAAAATTTATACAATACTCGTATACTTATAGGCAAAGATTTTCTATTACTTGTTATCTGGTTCCTCCTCTGTGGAGCTGTCATAGTTTTAGGGTTTGATTCGATTTTGATAGAATTAGAAAAATTATTTAAGTTTACTAGCAAAAGATCATTAGAATTTAATCATATAAAATTTTTAAAATCTGATATAAAATTCTTAATCTACGATTGTAAAAACCATTGAATGAGTAAATTTAGATCAGTTTTGTTGTTAAATGATCGCGGCCTTTTCTGAGACGGGAAGCAAATTTTTTGGGTCGCTAAACATAAGTAATTTTTTTTTGTGCATTGGCCAGTTTATTTTCTATAAAATTTTTTCTATATTTTTATTATTATTAATTGACTTAATAATTCAAATTACACCGCGGCTATCATTGTTTATATTGCAGTATTTTTTTTTTTTTTATTTGAAATTGAGCTTTACTTAAATGCTCTGGGTAATATCCGACCGAAACCGAGTTTTCCGAAATTTTTTAACATTCATTGATATTATATGTACTCCTCCTATCTACACCGGATTTAGATAATAAATATAATTTTATATAGAGCCTGTAACTTGAAGAGTATTTTTAAATTATCTGACGTAACTTGAGCTCCTTTGTCAATTCAGGCCAAAAATTTCTTAGCATTGATGACTTAGTTTCAATCAAAGTTGGACATAAATATCCAATTCATATCGAAGATCATGAAACCCATAAAGACGACATTATTCATAACTCATATCTCTACCTAAGTATCTACATATAAATATGTAGGTATATATCTTTTCTTTACTTTTCGCACTTATTTCTGCTCATTAGCCAAATAGCTTGTGTGGCTGCTTTTTCACAGTCCATCTGTAGTGCTTTAAGTTGGAATCACGAAACAGTGTCATATCCACAATTCCACAATTGTGTTGAAGATCTAATAACGGTAAAATGCTATGGAGAGTTCAAAATTATTTGAAGATTTTTTGAAATACTGAAATACATGCATTAACAAATTAGAAAAACAAAGTAATGAATGATGATTATTATTTAATGCCTACGACACCTACGCACCTTCTTCACCACCAATCTTCATCAAAACATCTGCAAAAGCAAAAAGAAAATCAGATATAAAAATAAATACCGTTTCTTTTTAAATAGCAATTATAATGGCTCAAAAGTACATAATTCAATGCACTAAAAATAACAAAAAGAACATTGTTGCCTGCATTTTCCACCAAAGTATCAACTATTTATGCATAAGTATATGTACATACATATGTAACATATGTAAATGTTGATTACATATGTGCATGCATTTACGTATAAGCCAAGCAAAAACATAAGTAACGATTGCTTCAAAAACTTGCTCCTATTTACAATTTAAAAAAGAGAGGACAAAGAGAGTGAAAATATCTCACGGGTGTTTTCCACTGACCAATCGCAGTTATTTGTCAGTTTTGAGTAAGAGTAAAAGCGCTCTCATTATGCCTAATGGGAACATATAAAAAACTCTCCGAAAGTTTAGAACTGCTTGTAAACATATACCAGAAAACTCTTCTACATAAAAGCTGAGATTTAGCACATTCAGCAGAATAAATTTAGTTTATCAGCACACCACTGTACATCACATCTGAAACGTCACTTGTGCGTTGAATTTAATTTTTCTTTTTTTGTTGTCATGGTTCTGTTGAGATTTCTCTTGAAATGTATGACTGCATCGGTGTGTGTCTGTTTGCCTGCAACATAAATAAACGCTAATTTGAGTTGCTGCAGTGCGGCAAATGTCAGTCAGCAGTCGAGTCAGTTAACGGCTTAGGTTGAATTTAAAGATTTCGCATAGTTTTTTTTCTTCTGTCCCAGTCAGTTCCGTTGTGTGTGTCCATTTGACTTATTTGGGGGGCACAAAGATCTGTGCCTATATATTTTTCTACTACTTACTATTAAATTGCTAGCTTTTGCTTGGCTGCTAAGTTGACCCTATTATATTGTTTGGTTTTTTGCATAACTGCATAACAATAGTACACTGTCATTTTGCAATGTATGTATGTATGTATTTGCTACTGGGAAAATTTATTTATAATATGTATGCATGTTTGCCTACCTGCCTGTCTAACTGCTTGCTGTATGAATGCATGCCTGCCTGCCTGACACTATTTGCCTTCTAAAAATAAGATTAAACCGATTTGATATAATTTTTTATGTTGCATGACAATTGTTATTACATGTGAAATGTAATAAATTGAAGTTCATTAAACTTTAAAATTGTTAGAAACTGCACTTTTGTGTGATTCTACATATTTATGTATGTACCCTACAAAAGCTTTTTTGTTTTAATAATTTTGTTTTGGTTCTACTCATTTCGATTTGTATGTAAATAATATACTTTTTTTAAAGTCTTGTTGGTAAAGTATAAAACCATTAGTCCAAGAAATGAACCTACATATTTCATTCGTTTCATTCATATTCTTTACGCATATTTTGTTTCATTTCTGTTCTGTTCCAGTTTTAAATCAATGAAGAAAATTGGAAAAATTATCCTCAAGCTATCGAATCCATTATCTGAGTCTCTAGAATAGCTGAACAAATTCAATAAAAATATATTCAATAAAATATAGACTGTCAAGGTTCGTAAGGTTAAGGTATTTAAATTACTCATTCAAAAATTCATCCTTAAAAGTTCCAGATATACTTAGTACTAACATATTTAAATTTTTGTGCATCTCAAAATGTACTTCAGAGCATTTGATGATAATGGAACATTTTATTATCTTTAAAAAACCCAGAAACCTGATACCAAAAATTTTAATATTAATCGATCATTGAAAATCTAAGCTTAATTTTTCAAAATCTATCCTTCAGATTTTTAATAAAAAAAACTGTCGAACATCTTTTTTTAGACTGAATTCAGTTTGAGTGTGACTCTCATTGATATGATAGAATCAATCATACTCAAAACAAATCATACTTAAGCATAATAATAAAATAATTTGTGATAGATTTTCTTATCAATGACGAATTTATGAAAATACTTACGAATTTTCAAAAGTATCTGTAAAATTACTTTGGCTGCAATGTTTTAGGAATGTAAAAAGATATTCGGCTCACTCAGAAAACACCAAGACTTATTGACTATATGATCTTTTCGACTTAAAAATTTCACCATTTCTTTGTTTATTTCATTGCACCAATCCATCAACTAATTAACTACTAAATTTCTAAGTTAATTTCGAGATTCAAACTTGATTAAAGTACCTGATCATTTTATTTGGGGTTAGTTTTCCGAAATTATTATCCTAGAAAATCTATCCGAAGTGAGCTAAGTACTATACACAGCCGCTCTACAAAGTGCACACCAACAGACTAAAGCCTTGAGAGACAGCACTTGTTTTTTGCTTTTTCTATTGGGTTCTTTGCTCTGCATCTTTTGCATATGAAAACGCATCAACTTCAAGTGTTGCATGCGCGGCAATTTTTCAGTAAAGTATTGTACATATTGATGTATCTAGTATGGAAAAAATGTATGTTGTATATGCATGGTGTATTATTCTGTTGTTTTTATTGTATAATTTTTACAGCAGCATGCAACATTCTTTTTGCCACATGTCACAAAAAAAAAACCATTTAATAGTTGTTGCCTATACAAAGTGTCTGTAGATATTTCTAGAATGCGTATATGCAACATGTTCTCGTTGTTGTTTTTGCTAGATGCATCTTTTTTGCATTTTATTGTTGTTGTCGTCGTCGTCATCTTCATCATTGTAGTAGAGAAGAAGGATTATTATTATTATTATTTTTTGCTTATTTTTGCTACAAGTGCCGTTTCTTGTTCCACTAAAAAAAATTTTTTTTTAATTTTCATTTCGAATTCTTTTGATGTTTTTACTACCTTGCTACGTTCTTATTCTTTTGTTGATTTTTTCATTGGATTTCGCATTTTCACATGATTTTTGCTCTTTTGTTTTCATATGCAATTTTTTTCATATTTTTGCATTGCATTTATGGAGCAAAAGTTTTTGTTTCCCTTTCGTATGAGAAATTAATGAAATGGGGGTCAGCTGTAATTCTACGTGCTTGTGCGTTTGATTCATTGGAATCGATTCGATATTTGAGTTTTTGAGCTCTGCTGCTAACTCTACCTTTAGAAATAACACTGTTCACTTGTATTTTGTCTACATTTATTAAAATATTTGTTTTTCACTTGAGTACAAAATATTGTCATGGTTGCGTTTATTTTAATTAAATTTTTTAATTGCAATTATCTTTGTATAGCAAAAAATCGTCCAGAATTCTGCCAAGTCTGACTCATGCTGCAGCTCCTCGTGCTTCTACAAATAATAAAAATCGTTATTGAATACCTTGAAATTTGATTTCTTGTCATTCTTAGTGTCGGTAGAGTGCTTAAAAATATATGTGTATTTCTTCTCGCGCATTCATTACTTTTTTCGTGATAATGATAAGAGTTATTATAATCTGCTTGCCTTATTTCCCAGGGAGGAATTATATAGGTGTTCGCTGTTTAATTAATTGAAGCCTATACTTTTTGCTAAGCTAATATCAGGTGGTAATATCTAAGAGAAGTTAATAAACTCTAAACTGGATCAATGTTGTAGAGAGACTGTAAAGTAACCTATGTACATAGACATTTAAATTAAATAAGAGAAGTTATATATATGTAGTTCAATTTATTTAGGCTCATTTTAAAAATTTTGAAATAGTTTCTTTTTTGAAATTTGACTTAAAAGCATTTATACCGAATAATTATTTTTTATACATATATTGTTAAATATCGACAATGATAGAATTTGAGAAAGTTTATGTAAAATTAAAAAATACAATGCAGAAAAAAACACCGTTTGAATCAGAGAATATATGTAAATGATTTATTCCATACAGATAGGCAATAAAATCGCCCGAAAACGTATTTAAATTTAGGCAGACCAATTTTTTTTTCGTCAATATAATTCAAGAATTAAAGTTTTTTCAAATCTTTCCCCAGCTTTCCACGTTCATGCTACACCGACGTGTTGGGCAGTCCTAGTGCATGAAAAATCATGGGGTCACCAAAAACTATTCATATTATTTGTTTTGTATCAAACAAATATTATATGACTAGGAAAGATTTATTAGCAATTACAAAAATTGGTTTACAAAAAATTGGTTTCAATCGAGTCCAAAACTGAAAGGAACGACATAAGGAAGGATTTGCGTCTCCATGTTTTACGAACACTTTCCTGCACTGGGACTGCCGAACACACTGTCGCACCACCGAAATGAACCACATTACATATATATGAACTGAAGTAAGTATACTACTGTGGGCAAAAGTTAGTAAGACTTTGTTCATAATTTCAAATTTTTTTATTCATTCTTCCAATACATTTGTGCCAATTCTCGAAACAGTTGTTAAAGTCAATTTCCGGAATAGCCTTCAATGCGCTTAGCGATTCATGTTTAATGTCTTCAATTGACTCAAAACGGTGTCCACGAAGTGGTTTTTTGAGTTTAGAAAATAGCCAAAAGTCACACGGTGCTAAGTCAGGCGAATAGGGTGGTTGCGGAACGATATCAGTCGAATTTTTGACAAAATGGTCTCGTAAAACCAATGCAGTGATTTTGGAACCAATCGTGCATTCACTCTTCTTAGGCCCAAATGATGTTTTAAAATGGTTTTCACTGATCCTTCCGATATTCCAACGATGCCAGTAAGGTCTCTGACTGTTAATCGTCGATTCTCGAGCACCAATTCCTTGATTTTATTGACGTGTTGATCATCAGTTGATGTTGATGGCCGTCCTGCGTCCTGGACGTGGTTCGTCGTCAACGCGTTCTCGACCATCTTTGAACAATTTGTACCAATCAAAAACACTTGCTCGCGACATTCTGAACGTTTCGGCACCAGCAATTTGATTCCGCACACAAAATTTAATGGAACTTCTTTGTTGAATAATTTCACTCATTGTGAAAATCGCCGAATGCACTTTTTGTACTTCAGAAAGACAAGCGTATACTAAACACTAATGATTATTTTGATGTGACATACCAACCTTAAAAAAATAATATTTTGATGAATGGGTTTCCGCACGAAATTTAAATTAAAAAGTCTTACTACTTTTTGCCCACAGTAGTATTACATTATATTCTATTCATGATTCAGTGTATTTAAGAAAATTGTAATAAAAATCTCATGCACTTACTTTTGGCATTCTTAAAATTTTGTGTAAAAATCAGAGATTTGTGAATTAGCCATTATTTAAATAGACGGTTCTGGTTATAGACGCGTAGAGAGTTCGTTTCAAAAGAGTTAATACTAGAAAATAAATTTACTCCCTACTTTCAATGGCCAATTATACTTCTATATACATATGTACTTTCCATTACCATTCACAGTTATTAGTCACAAATGAGCGGGATTTAAATTCTCTCACCTCTCTCTGTGGAATAGAAATACCAGTACAGTTGAAACATACTGTAGACATACACTCGATCTGTACTAACTAGTTATTAAGTAATAAATAAATAATATCAACTACTTTTTCTAACTGGATTTCTTTTGTGGTTTGCTTTTTTGTTTACATTCTTCTGCTACTGATAAGTATGAGTTTCATTTAACTTGATTTATACATCCCATATATGTTTTCTCTAACTCTATTTGGTTTCTTTTGTTTTTGCAAATTTTTTTGTACTTAATTGTTACGCTTATGATAAGCAGAAGTATAAAAAAAAGTATAGCATTTCCATTGCGTCTCGTTGAATGAATTTTACTATTAGTTAGGTAGGTATAATTAAAATAATTTTTTTGTACATATTTTTTTTTATTCTGATTTTCTTTCCGTACAATTTGATTGATACGATTTTGTAATTGTAAAAATACGTGCTTTTTTTATAATTAATTATTTGGTTAATACTAATTTTTCGATTATTATCTATTATGTTATCGTAATGTCATAATTTAGTGTCTGTTTTGGTTGACAAATTTCTTTTGGGTTATAGCTTTATCTTTTATTTTTTTGCGCATGTTTCTATTTTGTTTTTTGGTAGTTAATATCGTGTACATGAACATGTTTTCTATCGTTAAGCTTATTATGGAGTCATATATAAAATTAGCTGAATTCATATCACATTATGTAGATTTTATGGAAATTTTTTTTATATTTATGTGAAAATTAGTGTGTACTGTCAACGGATCTAGAAGAAAAGCTCCCTAATGAACAGAGTCTTTTCATGTTTCAGAAAACCGAATGGAAACTTTAGTTGCCAGTAGATAATATGGACACTTTGAAATAATCCCTTCAATCAGCAAAATGCATTCTCAATGCATAAAAAAAAAAAATTTTATATGAAATTATTTCACTTCAATATTATTTCATTGTCAAACTAAGGTTATGTTACGGTGTCTATAGTCGGGCATACTTAGGCCAGGACACCCCATTGTGATACCACATTGTGGAACAAAACTTTCCATAGTTTGTTTTGAAAAGTTTAACTAATCTAAGAGATATTTTGCTTCAGAGCTATTAAAACGAGTGGAATTTTGAATATCTATAAGGAATTTTACACGAGTTAAGAGAAAGATAAACCATCCATATTTGATGTTATTTATCTACTTATATATAAGTATATGCTGAATATGTACTATATACTGATATAAAAAAAAACTTTCTTGAAAGTAGTGACATATTTATTTACTTATGTATGTATGTTTTAAAAATTTGCCATATGCTAAGAAAATGATTTGCAGAGGTGTGAAAATGCTTTCTTTACATACTACATTCAGGTGTAAAATTATTCAAGATTTTTTTTTTTCCTAAATACGTATTCAAACTTTTAACATAAAAAATTTCTCGTTAGTCGCGAACTGATTGTGTCAAAAAGGTTTTACTTTTCGGCTTAAGCTAAAATTTAAGAAGTGCCAATTTTATTGATAACTTTAAAAAAAAAACACACAAACCAAATAATTTTTTCTTATGTTTCTCATTTTTTTTTCATTTTATATAAGTGTGCATTGTGGGCGTGAAATTTAACAAAAATATTAATTTATTTACCGATATGTCGATATGTAATACCATATATGTAGATAGGTGTAGTTTCATTCATACAAATTTGGCAGCAACGTTAAAGAGTAGGTATGTTTTCTAAATTGGTATTTTGTCTTTTTTGTTTTTTTTTGTTTTTAATTTTAATTTTTCTAAAATTTTATTGATCATATCAAGAAAAAATATTAGATAATCGATATATATTTTAAGCTACTTTTATGTATAGAATATAAGTATCTACGGTATTCTTATGTAAGGTAGTAAATATAGACGGAAGTAGCTATTTGTTAATTGAAGATAATAGAGGGATTCATAAAGTGGAGTAAGTATAGAGATTTCTTATGTAGTAGATTCTCCGTTTGAAACGCTAGCTTTTATGATCTTTTACTTTACTTACTTTTAATGGCACAACAGCCCATTGAGGACCTAGACCGAGATTTTCGCTTTTCGCATCAACTCATGTTATGCGTGTTATATTTGTACATGAAAGGAAGAGACCTACAGTTTAATGCCGAATCCGAACGGCGAAGTGGAAAGCTTTTCACAGCAATTTTTAATCTTGTAGGTTTGCCATTTCCTACCAAGAGGTGGTTGCCGTGTAGAAAAATTATTTTTTCTACTTTTTGATTTTGCCTGTGCCGAGATTCGAACCCCGGACACTCTGCGCAGCAGTCCAACGCACTACCACTACGCCACAGCGACCAAAGAACGAATAGTAAAGCGTACAAAACATTCTTAAACAAAGGATTTAATACAAATCGAGTTTCATAAACAATCAAGTCTTAACTTAGCCATAAATCTTAATACAATTGGCGTCATCAAGATGTAATAAATTCTCTAATTTTCATATAAAATTTTACAACAGTACGATAATGCGACATGACACCTTGACATCATATATGCATAGCTTCTTTAAAACTGTTATTGTTTCCAAAATCTTCAGTATAATCTTACTTAGAGAGAGTCGTTACTATTCTAATAATCTCATAAAAACCCAAAAAAAGAGAACTCTGTTTTAATCGAATACTAACGAGTATACAAAGAATGAAGATTATCAGCAATAAGCAATGTATTCAACGGATATGGAAATGGTAAACGGCATTTGATCGTTACAAACCAAACCAAAACTTAATTTTTAATCATATAATATCTACTATTTATGATATTTAAATGCATATTATAAGTCAAACAAATAACAAAAACAACAACAGGTGAATACTGGACAATGTATATATTGAATGTCGTTTGTTTATTTACAGTTTTGTGCATGGTGCATGCAATTATCGTTTATGATTAATATTTACATAAATATAAAGCTCCTTCAATTCAATTCAAAACGGGTTAACTCAAAGATTCTGATTTTTCATTCAACAAATTTCTATGATTTAAATTCTTTGATCAATCCAAAAACTGTATGCAAGCCAAAAATCGTAAATTTTGAGTTATATCGTTTTGCATTCAAAATGTATTTTGAGTTATAAACAGTATGTATTGCATTGAAGCAGCGATATGTAGCTACAATGAATATGCATGAGATACGATAATGTGTCAATGAACTTTATTGAAGAAAACCGAAAAAAAAAACAAAAACAGAAAATAAGGAGGGGAAAAAAGCTGCTTAGAATGACAATATTTAGAGAATTGTATGTGACAAATGCGCCAAGCTCGTTTACATTGTAATTCAATACAAGTTTTTGAATACTAAAACTAAAACTTTAGTTCCCGCTAATAAACGAAAAACTGTGGTAAAGCTTCAAGAATATTGTATTTATACTTTTACATACATATATAGTATATAAAAATTATGCACAATTTGAATTCCCGAAAAATCTTTACCAAAAATGTGGCGGCTCAAGTTCTTTGAAATTTACATAAATTTGACTGTCTGGAAAAAAGCAACAATCTCCTCTTATTTCTTTAACTTTCTGGTCATACAGTAGAATTAGCTTAGGTGTCTCTTCTTCTTCTGTAGTAAATGAAGTACCCAGCAGTGTTCACACTTTTAGGATGTGTATTGATGTAGATAACTTTAATGTGCCCTTAGACACTGAAGCGATTTCTACTGTATCATATATCATAAACATCAGCGAGTGTGTTCCTTTTCCTCAGCATGAAATTTGCCGAGAACTTCGGTAACAAAAACAAAATAAAACGAATATAAAAAAGTAGATACTATATAATTTTGCACATTAAGCATAAAAATTCGCTTTCATTTGAACCAGTGAGTGAGCCATGCGAGAGAATGAATATAACTCGTTTTATATTTCGCATAAATTAAAAATTAACTACAAGGAAGCACAAAGCGAAATCTGAGGCCCAAGTAAATGAGGCACACAAAGCAAAATGGGATTTCAAAAAAAAAAAATTAAATCAAAGAAAAAAAAAAATTTCTGCTGATACACACAAGAAAATAAACAAAGAAAAAGGTAGCATAAAATCAGATTTTATATGCGAGGAGTTAATGCGATTCCTGGAAATATAAATTCTGTTTCTCAATTGCTATGCTATATTGCATGAATTTGAGTGTGTCTGAATGTGTGTTTTTATTGTACGTATTTAAGGATGTTGATTTGCGTGGTCCCAGGGTGCATCGAAAAAAAATGGGCAAAAAATATTACCGACGAAATTACAAACGATACCAAATTATTGATGCAACCTGTTGCCGTAACCCAAATCAAAGTAAATTTTAAGACAGAAAAGTGATAAGTTCCTCTCGGTTTAGTAAAGAAAATATCACCTAATTTTATGAGGTGATTTAGTCTTTCAGCCCTGCTTCTCACCCCTCCACTAGCTAAATATGGTATTAAAATTAAAAAATTAAAAATTACTTATAAGTGCTTGTTGTATAGGAATTGATAACGAAATTGAAAAATTATGAAGTAACAACTTTGATTATGCTCTCAAGAGTCAGAAGAATCTAAGCGCGTTAGTTTGATTTTACATTTGTCAACTTTTAAAAGTAAATTTTGCAGCTTGATAGCAAAAGGAGATAATATTCTTTTCTGCTCCTCCACTCTTAAAACTCAAAAAGTATTATAGTTGACACATGTAAAAGGGAAGTTAGATTGTAATTTTTTCTTGGCGAAAACCATGATTTTCATGAATCTTCTTTGGCACCGAACACGAAGTGAGAGTCACTCACTGTCATTCTGGGGGTATCGCCTTCCATTGATGTCAATGTATCCAAATCAGACCAAGCAGACCGAGGCTGAGAGAAGAATACGAAAAATGCTCGCTAAGTAAAATTTCCACTATAACCACGGACAACTAATTTCTGAGCGTAGTTGTTCAATAACATTTGTAAATTGAGTTCAACTTCCTGTCTCAGAGCAAAAAGTCTGAACACTGTCAAGTGAATATTTGACATAAAATGTATTCACATTGAGCTCAACTGTTAATAAAGTAGTCGATTACAAAACAGAATTTAAGGTAATCCAAAGCCCTTACGTGTAATGTCAGGATGTTGGATCAATACTTATCATGATATTGCATTGAAAGCAGAAATAAGGATCTGTTCCTATTACTAGTTATCTCAATGATGTTAAGGAGCACTAGCAGATTCAAGAAGAAGAAATTTTATCCCTCAATCTCCACTCTTTGTAAAATGATTTTTTTGAGGGTATATTACAACTATTAATTTTTCTAAGAATGAAAGCTTCTGCCACCAGCAAGGGACTATAGTGATGGTTTCAATCAATCTGAGACTATTGTCGGTGCCACCGACAACGCATCCAGATAGACCTCCTGCACTTGGTCTTATCTTCGCTGATGCCAAGTTTATTCCGCTTTTTCGCGGTCGTTCGAAAATTTCATGTTCAAAATGTAAAATATCTGCTACGATTTCCCAACCTAAGATTTATTAAGAAATAAATCTTGTATTTTTTAAATTTGAAAAAACTCGTAATTTTTCAATACACCCTGCTGTAGCATCTACTGGACAAGAATACATGTATAGTAGGTATTTAAGTATGTTTGAAAGGCATTATATTTTGCATATAAATTAAGCTTTATCGCAAAAATGCCAAAATATATAAAGGCATATGCTGCTGCTATTTTCTCCAAGACACTGCAGCATGATTTCGACATTCAATTGAATTATGGCTTGAAATAAAAATTTAAAGCTTTTTTCATTAAGTTAATATTTTTTTGATTCATTGAAGCGTTTATGAAACTGTTTTAAATGCATTATTCTTCTCATATAAACACTGACACTGGCACTCACAATGCATTCTAGTATTTTCATGGTCAAAATATTAAATACAGACAGTGAATGAGAATATTAAAAAACATAGGTAGGCACCTCTACTACACACAGTACCAGAGACAGACAGAATATCTATCTTCTCCACACCACTAAGTATTTATTTAAATAAATAAATATTTTCACTAGAGAACCTTGTTAAGTCGCTGAAATCATTAAATTGCGCTGTATTGGCTTAACAGAGGAGGGATGGGGTCTGCTGGCATGATCTTGAACTGTAATGAATGATAAATAAAGAAGGTGTTGTTTTTATGCCGATGTATCACACTTTTGTTTTCGGTTTTTTTTTCTTAATTCTTTATTATTGTTCAACACAGAATTGTGACGCGCGTGAAGAAGAAAACACCATACCAAGTTACATTAAGCTATAAAAAATATAAGAAAACTTTAAAAAAGTGTTAAGTAAATAAGTTAACAGACTACTAAAAGTTTATATTCTTTCTTTGTGTACTTTGGGTTATTATTATATTTAGATAAATCAAACAAAAAATGTTAAAATAATATTTTGGTACCTGTTTGCAATGAGGAAACATAATTAGTAAAGTTTTTAAGAATTACTCATAGATACAGTAAATCTTATCATTTTAATTATTCTGTTGTTTTATTGTAGATATGTTTTAATAAAAAATTATCGTTTTGTACATGATAAATAATTATTTTATCATAAATTTAATTGAATTAAATACTTGGAAATAATAATAATAATTATATTTTATAGCTTATTCCAAAAGAGAAAATATAAATAAACAAAAGAGAGATATTAACTTTCTTCTATTTCTCTCACTCACTCTCTCAGTGACTCTTTACTGAATCGAAACTTGAGTTTATTCAGAATTGTTAATATTTTCATTGATATGGAAATATTTCTCATAATTTTTATTTAACTTAATTACGAGTACAACCCCCAACTGACTCTTTTTCCATAATATTTATAAAAATTATTTAAGCTCGGTTTTATTTGACAATTACTCGTAGTTAATTATAACTAACAGCGATAATTGTGTAAGAAACTACAATATTTCTTCTGCGTGACTTGATATCGGTTGATTTAATGACCTTCTAAAATATATAACAAAGTCAAATAGTTTGAGTTAAGGGAGAGACGCAGAATGAAGACCCAGCATTTATACGAATTTTGTAGCCTCATGGCTAAAGTGTGTCCATTATATATATTTGCTTGGCTCATCGAACGAGAATTTAGCTTTATTAAGAATAGTCAATAGAACCTAGAAACGTTTTAGAAAAGTTTATATTTGTCTAGCTCGTTTAAAAAACTTTTTATTCTTATTACCAAAATCATTATCAGAATAAAAGTTATGGTGAACAAGGAAAAATCTAAACAAAAAAAAAAAATCGTAAATAAATATAAGTTAAATGTGATCGAACTGAGTTGACTAACTCATCATCGACTCATCTCAATAGATTTTTATTCTCATTATAATAAGTATTTTATATAAACTAGAGATGATGGGATCGAGTGCGTGTTTTTGGTGCCTTTCGCTTAAAGTTGAGGGGTTTGAAAAATCCATACATCAAAAATCTCCAAACAATAACCAAAATTTCCAAAATAATATTATACATAAATTTTTAATTTAACTTAACTTAAATTAATCGATTTTATAATTCGCCCTTGTACTTTTGCAACCAAGCTTATAAATGAAGGTATATGTAACTTACATTCCTATCTACAATATCATATCATACATATGTATTTCGTAACGTTGTGTAAATTTAACCTTGTCTAATTGTGCCTTGCCACCGCTGCCCAACAAATAACATGTCAACTTTTATGCAATATGTCAATGGCTTTTTTTTCTATTTTTCTTTTAATGTCCAGTGACCTTAAAGTTTAATTCATTTTCCATATATGTATGTACTGCAGACATAAACTCAGTTCAAATGCACTTTTGCTGTCGCAAGTCTTTAAGTCAAAGACCTAAATGACGTACAATTACATATTGTAATATTGTCTGTGGTGTGGGCGGGCGTTTATTGCATGGTTTACTGGTAAGCTGTGCTGTGTGCTGCACTGTGGCGCATTTGCTGCTTCAAAAGTTTCGGCTTTATTTGTATATGGCATTAATTTACCATTAAATGCAAGTAAGCGTCTTAGGTTTTTTTTTGTTTTTTCTACTTACTTCTCCTCTGCTTATTATGTTTGGGTCTTTGAGATTTTTCTTATTTTATGTATTTTTTGTTGTGGTGATTTGCACTTTTTGTGATTTTTTTCTATTTTTTTTTCTGTTTACTGTTTACTTAAACAATTATTTGCTATTTTTATATCTAATTTGGCCTACATTTCAGCGCGAGTTCGCATATTTTTTTTTTTCGTTGCTACTATGCTTATTTTCAATACAATCACATGTAAATATCTTCTGCACTTGTTTTGTGCTACACAGTAGAGTAGAATTAGATGACGATGACTTTTCGTAGTATTTTTCTTCTATTTCTATTTTGTATCCATTTACGTTGGACATACTCGTTTATTTTCTATTATTATATCTATTATTTCTGGTTTATACTGGGGCTGGTTGATGTGACTGACTGATGCCGTAGTATTGAGATGCTCATATTATTGATAGTATTGATGCTCATATTATTGTATAGTTAGCCAATTAGTCAGTTGGTGAAGGTTTGTGGGATACAAAATCCATCGATTGTGAGCGATTCACCGGTACAAACCCAAAACTTTTCCTATCCCTTTGCTCCTTACTATCACATATCGTTTTCAAAATAAGATTAACAAGCACATACGAGTACTTACTTGTTGTGCACTTACTACACATACTTTTTTATTTATTTTTCTACTATTTTTTATACTTATATACATTAACTCAGCTGAAGGAGTATCAAGTTAGCTCTTTACTACAGTAGTTGCAAAAGTAAGTATCATACCTATTCTTTATTTCTTCTCTATTATTTGCAACTTTATTCAGTTGCTTTTACAGTGAAAGGGAAATTACACACAAAAAAACAATAAATAAAAAAATAGAAAAAGATTTACAAAAAAAAGATATAGAAGTATCTTCTCGGTACAATAATTGTATGACAGTCTGATATTGCAGCAGCAGCAAAAACAGCAACAGCCATTTTTGTAACTCGCAGTCTCTGTTGTACAGATTTTCAGCCTGAGGTTTTCTAATACAATTTTTTTTTTAGTTTCGCTTTGCTTCTTTTATTTTATTTCGTCTTTTTTATTTGAATTTTGCTTGTTTTTTTTTACGTTGCTAGACTTATTTGCTTAGTACCATATAGTTGCTGTTGGTGCTGCTGTTTTTGTTGCTGCCACAAATAATTGCAAATAAACATACAGAGGAAGACAATAACGCGCAAATAAAAAATACAAAAATAAAAGAAGAAGAAAAAGTAAGTGGAAAAAAAGAAGAATTTCAGTTTCATTTTGAACTTTAAAGTTCAATGGATCGTTGCTTGTTGTAGTAGGAGAAAGGGGTGGCTGAGTTGTTGAGGGCGGAATAGACAAACAGAATAGTAGGAGGTTTTTTTTAATTTTGTTTTGGTATTTTGTCTTTGTACAATAGCAGATATAAATAATAAAGTGAATGGCTTTATATGAACTTTGAGCGTATGTAGGTGAATGAAAGTAAGAGTAGTTAAATTTGTAATTTCTGTGTAGCTTTGATGCTTACCGTAACTTTTGGAAATATTGTATAACTTTTGGTATTACAATTCTATTTTTTGGTTTCTAATAACACTGAAAAGACTTGCAGGTAAGATGTAATTGGTTCAATGAAACTGAAATATGGATAACATATGTATGTACGAGTATGTGGTGGCAGTTTGTGTAACATAGGCTAATTGTAGACTGAAGCACGGATTTCTTGATTTCTTTCTTAGTCTAGAAATCTTCAGTTCAGTTCAGTTCAGTTCAAATTATGCAAATTTTGTATCATTAAATCCAAAACAATGAACATTATGCAGACTTTTTTCCCCCTCCATGTTGTGGATCCTTCAGAATTATCAGCCGCTTTTAATCCCTTTAAAGAATAGAAAGTAAATGCAAAACATGGTTACAATGACCAAAAATAATCTTAATTCTAATACAAATTCTATACGTATAGACTTAATCACTGGAATTATGTTTAAAATCTGCTTCAAGAAGTTATTCCCCATAGCACTAATTTAACAATATGCTGTGGAAAATTTTTCCCACGATTTTGAAAAACTTTTCAGTCACCCATGATTCTCATATTAGAAAAGAATTCAACTTAAATTGAAATTTAGATTTATTACAGCACTCATCTATTTAATGACTTGCCGAAACTACATATAAAGTTTCCAATCACTGTAATTTAATTGAGACATGGAATATTACTTATTCAATTGATTGAAGCTTGAACTTGTTTCAATTCCAAATCATTAGGGTTTGATTGAGAGACTGAAATCACGATCCGGTAAATGATTGGAGCTTGTATGGTTTTGAATTCCCAATTATTTTATAAAACTTTGAGTGAGTGATTACAACTTTTTTGTTGGAGCTTGAACTTGTTTCAATTTCCAATCATTAGGATTTTATTGTGAGATTTAAATCACTGTCCGTTAAATGATTGCAGCTTATGTTGTTTTGGATTCCATATTAGGTATAGGATTGCATTATTTGTTTAATATATTTAATTAATGGTAACTTGTATTTAATTGAATTCCCAAGCACTGTAATAAGATTGAATAATTGGCATCTCTTTCAATTCGCAATCGTTGCGATTTAATCACAATATTAATGTATTTTTTCTTTAAATGATTGAAGCTTATAATTTGATTTCAATTTGATTTGAGTGATTGAAATATTTTTCATATAACTACTTAATGTAAGCTTCTTTTATTTTAAATTCACAACTATTATGATTTGATTGAGAAATTCTAGTCAATATTCTGTAAAGGGTTGGAGTTTACGGGGGTAGATCAATAAGTATCCGTGTTAGGAATGAAGAGGCAAGTTTTTCACAGTTTTTCATTTTTTATTTTTCAACGTAATCTCCTTTTGGTACAATACAGTTTTCCCAACGTTTATGCCATTTCTTTAATCCCTCCAAAAAATACGATTTGTCAAACTCTTCAAAATACGCTTCTGTCTCGACGATAACCTCCTCGTTTGAGCTGAATTTTTTTCCCCCGAGCCACGTTTTTATGTTGGGAAACAGAAAGAAGTTGCAGGGAGCCAAGTCGGGCGAGTACTGTGGGTGCGGCTGCAATTCGTAGTTCAATTCATGCAATTTGGCAGCGACAATTCCGTATCTGCTTGTTGTCCACCGTAAGCAATCGCGACACCCATCGGGCCGACACCTTTCTCATGCTTATCATGTAAAATATTAATTACCGTTCCGTACGACACTCCTACGGCCTCTGCTACTTTGCGCTCTTTCGTTCGGCAATCAGCGTGAATCATGTCGTGGACCCTTACAACGAGTTCCTTGGTAACCACGTCTGCCTGGACGCTCCTCATCAAAAACAGATGTACCACCACGTTTAAATTCGTTGAACCAATATCTTACGGTTGTCATAGATGGTGAAGGGTCCCCATAGACAGCATCCAACTTCGCTTTTATTTCTTCGCATGTTTTTCCATCCAAAAATAAAAAGCGAATTACGGATCGATGTTGTTCTTTTTCCATTTTATCGCGAAACACCAAACACATGACATATTAATGGCTGCCAAATGAAAACTAACCTATGAATCAGTTTGAAATTTAGTCTGGTGTCCATTCATGTACAAATATAACACGCACAACATGAGTGGATGCGAAAAGTTCGGCCTAGGCCCTCCATGGGCTGTTGTGCCATTAAAAGTAAAAAAAAGTCGTGTGATTGATGGCAGTATACGACGGTAATGCCAACTTCCCTCAGTAACGCCACCAGTCTTCACACGCGGGTACTTATTGATCTACCCTCGTATGTTTTTTTCAATTTCCAATCAACTCATAAAACTTTAAGTGAGATATTGCTAATATTTTTCTCTTTTAAGTGATTGGAGCTTGTTACATTTACTTTAATTCCCTATTAACGTATTAAAATTTGAATGATATAATGTATTTTTTCTTAATTTTTAAATATTGTGATTTGATTGTGTGATTCTAATCTTCTTCATATACATACTACTGTGGGCAAAAAGTAGTAAGACTTTTTAATTTAAATTTCGCGCGGAAACCGATTCATAAAAAATATTATTTTTTTAAGGTTGGTATGACTGTCAGTGACATCTGTGCCAAATGTCACATCAAAATAATCATTAGTGTTTAGTATACGCTTGTCTTTCTGAAGTACAAAAAGTGCATTCGGCGATTTTCACAATGAGTAAAATTATTCAACAAAGAAGTTCCATTAAATTTTGTGTGCGGAATCAAATTGCTGGTGCCGAAACGTTCAGAATGTCGCGAGCAAGTGTTTTTGATTGGTACAAATTGTTCAAAGATGGTCGAGAACGCGTTGACGACGAACTACGTCCAGGACGGCCATCAACATCAACTGATGATCAACACGTCAATAAAATCAAGGAATTGGTGCTCGAGAATCAACGATTAACAGTTGGAATATCGGAAGGATCGGTGAAAACCATTTTAAAACATCATTTGGGCCTAAGAAGAGTGAATGCACGATTGGTTCCAAAATCACTGCATTGGTTTTACGAGACCATTTTGCCAAAAATTCGACTGATATCGTTCCGCAACCACCCTACCACCCTATTCGCCTGACTTAGCACCGTGTGACTTTTGGCTATTTTCTAAACTCAAAAAACCGCTTCGTGGACACCGTTTTGAGTCAATTGAAGACATTAAACATGAATCGCTAAGCGCATTGAAGGCTATTCCGGAAATTGACTTTAACAACTGTTTCGAGAATTGGAAAAAACGTTCACACAAGTGTATTGGGGCCGGGGGGTATTACTTTGAAGGGGACGAAATAGATTTGGAAGAATGAATAAAAAAATTTTAAATTATGAACAAAGTCTTACTACTTTTTGCCCACAGTACTATTTGATTATTTCATTTAATATTTTATTATTTGAATAGAAGAATGCAATCTCTCGGATTTTTTATGATTCTCTTCTCTATTAACTTAGCAGCACAACTAAAATTTAAAGTTATTAGAACCTTATTAAACGAATAATTTGACAGACTAGCAATGGAGTCTGAGAAATCTAAAGGTTTTCTTTACTAATTCCATTCATAGCATATGAACTAAATTTGTAAATGCCCTAACATGATAATTTGTTTCTAAATTAATAATTTGTTTCTTGTTTCTAAATTCTTTATACAAGTCTCAGCAATTGTCATTCACCTTAACCCAAAATAATGCTCATAAATTATAATATTATATAACATTACCACATACAAGAGGCAACTAATGTATTCTATCGCCTCGGCCTCAGCTAATATATCACACAGCAACAACAACACCATCAGCATCAGCATCACCATCACCACCACCACAACTATTTACTACATACATACTACGGGTGCTTTCTGACTGAATTTTGATATTGTTTGGTGTACTATTTAGGTTAGGGTATGTTCAATGACCTTCATTCAACGATACCAATTAATCTCTTAAATTTGAAATGCTCATAAATGTCTACAAATTTCAATTATAATTTTATTTATACATATGTACATATATCGATTTCATAACAAAAAACAATTCCAATTTAGAGTGGCGCGGTGAGTAGATAGCAAACAAAACTGTTTAAATGGAATGAAATTGACAATTGACAATTAAATTTCGCATGACAATTTTATTTTTTCATACAATTATGTGGTTCAAAGTGTCATAAAACTTGTCAACTAAACTTGTAACCAGTAGAGAAATGTGTGGGAGTTGTAGGAGGGGCTGATACTTTTGAAGCATATTTCACAAAAATTTTTTAGACTAGAATACTCAAAATGTGGCTTTGAACCCTCCTCCTACCACCTCTAATTTCCAGCAGGCTAGAATATTTATTTGCAAGCATAATGAAAATGTAAGAAATATGTAGTTAGTCAATTTAACTGCTGTACATACTCTAATAGACCTACTGCCATTTTCTATTGGGTATCTGAAAAAAAGAAAATGACTTCATAATAGCGCTACAAATTGTCAAAAGAATAAAAATCTACAACTATAAAATACTATCATACTCTCATATGCATGAATTCGATATCATTAATAAAAATCATACACAAATGTAGAGTTTTTTCATGATGGCTGCTGGTTTAGTTTGGTGGCTTTTGGCTGATGCCATAAAATAATTTAGCAAGCGTTTAATGCACAAGTAAAATGTCATGTTTCAATTTGACAAGCGCAAAAACTATATTGATGATGGAATAATAGCAATAAACAATAACAATAGATATCATGTTTATACTTAATGTTAAACTGCCTATTATGATAAAAAAAAAGCAAATTGCGTCTCTGTCGCTTTGTGAAAAATAAGAAAGTCATCATCGTTTTGTGGTGATGGGGCATGTGTTTCTTTGCGAGACCAAAATTAATGAAGTGTAATTTTCTTTATGGTATAGTTCGTAGAGTAGTTTCCTTTATGTTATATTTTTGTTTTATTTTTTTTTATTTTCCACTTTATCCTATTTGTTGTACATAATTTGTCATGCGTTTAAAGTAAAAAGAACAAAAATTAAATAAAATAAATAGCTTAAGCGCCAGCGGCAATTGTGTTCACACAACGCTTGTATGATTAGCTAGAGATGTGCTGATTTTGTATTTTTGGATATTTCAAAGTAGCAATCAAATGTTGAAGAGAAGCTGTAATTGCTGGTGGTAGTAAAAACAAAAGAAGCAGTCACTGATGGTAGTGGGGAAAAAAAGAGCAGCTACTGATGGTATTAGAGTAAGAAGTAGAAAAAAAGTTGTAGAAAATAGTAGTAGAATATAGTAGTAGAAAATAGTAGTATAAATAGTAACATCGCCCATCGGAAGGAAATGTTTTAAAATATTTTCAATCCACATTTTCATTTGGAAAACAAAATAGAAAAAAATAAACTGACTGGAAAGTGTGGCTGAAAAGAGTGAGTGGAAAATATACCAGGAAAGTGTGACACCGAGAAACTATGTTAATACATCAAAAATTGGCAATAGGTGGTTGTAGTAAAGTGAAAAGTAGCAATGACTGATGGTAACAGAGTGAAAAGATAAGAGTAATTGCTGGCAGTAGAGAGCAAAAAATTAATGACAGATAATGTGTAGTGAAAAGTAGCATTATCTGATAGTAAATGAGTTAAAAGGTATCGAAAGCATATGCAGTAGCTTAAGTCAAAGTAGCAGGAAATTATTTATTACTTTGATACGTGCTTACGTGGTCGCTGTGGCGTAGTGGTAGTGCGTTGGACTGCTACGCAGAGTGTCCGGGGTTCGAATCTCGGCACAGGCAAAATCAAAAAGTAGAACAAATAATATTTCTAGACGGCACCACCTCTTGGCTGGCAATGGCAAATCTACAAGAGTAAAAATTGCCTATGAAAAGCTTTTCACTTCGCCGTTCGGATTCGGCATTAAACTGTAGGTCCCTTCCATTCATGTACAAATATAACACGCACAACATGAGTTAATGCGAAAAGCTCGGCCTAGGCTCTCCATGGACTGTTGTTCCATTAAAAGTAGAGTAAAGTAAGATACGTGCTTAAAATATATTCTATGCTAAAGAAATAACAGTGATCTCTGTTCTAGAAATACAGAAATCACTGTGATTTTCGTGATTTTCAAATTATAATTAAAAAGTTTACAATAAAATTCATCCCTGCACTGCAATTCGTGTGAAGAGATGTAAAAATGGGTAAAAGGGAAACTGAAACTCAAAATCTCATTTATGTATGATAAATGGAGCTGATTACCTTGGGAGCAGCAAAAGTTGCCCGGTTTACCTACCATCTACAGTACATGATCATCATCATAGTCAGCAGCAGACAAAACAAAACAACAACAACAAGAATACATCATCAAGTGTGAACATCTTTCGAAAAGTGTAGATACCAAAAGTTGTAAGCACTAGTTCATTAATGTTTCACGCTGCCTGCAGTTAAAGAAGTGCAGTATGAGTGCGAATAATAATAATTTAGTATAAAGAAGTGAAAATATTTTTTTGATTTGTAAAAAGAGCTTTTGGCGCAGTGTAGCTCACTAGTGGGAAAATAAAATAAATATTTATAGTTTGTATGTAATGAACACAAAGGTCTTTGAAGTTTTGGGCTGTGGCAGATCTATGGTAAGAATCAGAATAACGATTAACTTTGGCAGACTTGTTCGATAACTTTAGAATTTGAAATATTTAAGTTGCAGTTCTTTGATTTCCCGAAATTTAATCAGAATCCAGCAAGTCTCATGAAATATTTGAGTTTCAGTTCTTTGATTGCCCGAAATTTAATCAGAATCCAGCAAGTCTCATGAATTTTTCATAAATACGTAAACAACTCCAATCCAATAACATCTCTAGTTCGCAAACCAAGTTGCCTTTAATGATTTTTATTTCTTCGACAAATAATACTCATGAATAACAACATCAACAAATCAATAATTCTGTATCGCAGAGAATTCATATTTGTATATTTTGAGCAAAGTAATCAAATAAAAATCGATTGAACCAATTTCTAATATCAAAAAAAAGGAGCAACTCATAAAAAGAAACGTGTTCTATTAAATGCACTACTTCATAGATATACATTTGCAATAGAAGGCGAAAAAAGGAAACAAAAAACAAAAAACAAAAAACAAGTAACTGACGTTGGTTGATGACGCTGATGTTGGGCGTTATTTGAGATCTGAGCCAATTTGCTTGGCGGCGTCTATGCCTAAGACTGAGACGAAGACATTGACGACCGATATTTATAAGTAAGTATATATTTTTTCTACCTGCCTCCTTTGCTTCTCTTCCTTTGGTCGTTTCTTTCCTTTCTGTCAAGAAAAAGAAAAATTATATCTTTGTGGTTTGAGGCGCACAACAAGGAGGCATAAACAAATGTAACTAGTTCACCTACAGTCAAATACTTACTTGGTTTTTGTATAAATAAAAAAAAAAAAATTTAAGAAAACCTCAAGTGTCGTGTTTTTTCGTATTTTGTTTTGCTGTTGACTGAACTTGATCTTGATTACGACTTTTTCTGATATTTGATTCTACATAAATACTTGTGTATTAAGTGAGTCCTACTCAAGATATTTCTAGTTTTATTGATTTTTGATACATTTTGTTTTTGTTTTCTCTTACTAAAATACTATACATAACTAAATTAAAAGTAGTTTTCAGTTATTACGATAATAATCTGTAGTTACTTAAGTATTACAAAAATATATTTCTAATTAGGGTTAATTGAAATTTTATAATAGACAAATAGGTTCAAGATTTACTTACTTTAGCTTGTAATACATACAAATCACTGGAAGTAGTGAAATCTTTGGCATTGCAACTATAAATTGAATTTATTGCCAAAGCTTAAATTTTGAATATAATATGTACTGATTAATCTTTAAGGCAGTAGGTCGCCGTTGCGTAGTAAGGCGCTGGCTTACTACGCAAAGTGTCTGGGGTTCAAATGTCAGCACTGGCAAAATCAGAAAAGTTAAAAAACAATTTTTCTACACAGTACCTCTTAGGCAGGATAATGGCAAACTTAAATGAGTAAAATTTTCTTAAGAAAAGCTCTTCACTTCACCGTTCGGATTCTACATAAAACTGTAGGTCCTGCCGCTTCGTGTATAAATATAACACGCACAACATAAATGGATGCGAAAAGCTCATCGGAGGCCTTCGGGCTATTGTGCTATTAAGAAAATATTAGTTTTTTAAATTCTTCTTCTTCCCGTATCGTATCTGTTATCGCAAAATATTATTCTTTCATGATTCACTGCTTTGACAGATTCCTTATATAATCGTTTTATTTACATCCTCGCTTTAGCTTAGGCCTCTTAAAGCCAAAAAGAAGCTTATATTTTGATGCAACTAGTTAGAAATTATGTTTTCGCATGCTTTTACATGGATTCAATGTTTTATAAAGTAAATTTGCATTACACTTTGTTCCAAAACCCAAGTTTGATTTCTTATTACATCACCTTCGAGGTTCTTCTTTTTTTTCAAGTAATTAATGTAAAAATTATGCAAAATCTTAATTAAAATCCATTAAAGAAATAAATAAATATTAATTAACTAATAATTTATTTTAATTATATGAACCATTCATAAAAACTATAGCCACAATACTTTACTTGAAGTACCTACTAAAAGCAATAACAAATATTCATATTAATAAATAATAAATTAACTGAAAATATTAAAACATAAAATAATAATTAAAACAAAGCTGGCTGCTTATAATATTATTCTTAGTTTAAAACCATTTCCCTTTGTAATACAATAAAAACTTTATTTCAAAATAAAGCCATTATTCGTACTAGAAATAAGAAACAGTTAAATGAAATCCGCGAAAACAAACTTCAATAGCATATGTAATGAAGAAGAAGAAGAAGAAGAAGAATTTGCTATGGCTTTTGTTTTTTTATTTTTATAGTATTCGTTACTTGTATTACTCGTCTACAAGTTTACCATTATGCTGCTATCAATCAAACGCTTAGGATGACAACAAAACAAACTGACAAACCCTGACAGTTGATAGATATGGCTGTGTATCTGTTTTTATTATTGTTATTTATTTTATATACCTAACTCACTCTTTCTAGCCCCTCGCTTTCTTGCCATTTTTTGCGGTTTCTGCTAAGCATTTTAATTAGTCTTGAGAAATTTTACATATACTATATATTCATGTGTATAATACCAACCAGGCACTTTTGTATTGTATTTACCAAGTATTTTGTGGTTAAACAATGAAGTGAATTGCTTATGCAAATTGTATTAAATGAATTAGCTAGAAAATGAATGAAGCAGAAGGAAAAGATGGCTAAAACAACACAACAACCAAACGAAACTCAATTGATTTCTTTATAGGAATATTTTGCTTAACGAATTTTGATTAGTCCTAGCTTAAATTCCAAACACATACATAAATACATGGGGAATATAGAAATTCTTGAATTACGTGGAGGTGATTTTTATTTTTGGAAACTAAAAAAAGTAAAAATAAAAACTTTTTTTTATTTATTTTTATATTAACGTAAACTTTTCTCTTCTTTTTCTATTTATAGAATTTTCATAATCATCCAACAATTGATTCATATTCGTTTGGAATATTTCATATTATCTGGTAAGAATACATTTTTTTTATTATTACAGATTAGATTTTTTATAACTTGTGGCGCCACGGAATTTTATTTTATATTTATCATTTGGTTATCATTAAACAATGAATTACTCATATTATATTATGCAGTAATTGCTGTAATTTTTTTAAGGAACAATCTTTTATTTTTAAAAATATTTGTATTAGCTTACGAAGGATTATTCATACTCTCTTTACTGAAGAGGTGCAGTTTTACTACTTTTAGTTAATGTGTTAATGTATTTACTTTGATTTGTGGAATTAGTTATACTTGTAATTATGTTGTTCTTTTTCCATCTTAGTTTAGTGGATTTTGCACTGTACTTCATACACCCCACGTTGGGCGCGTGTTGTGAAGTGTGGGATACTATCAGATATATGAGTTTATAAGTCGATTTTGTTGTTGATTGGATAGATTTTCGATTGCAGCTTCCATCTAACATTAAGTCTTAGCTATAAGCTAATTTTTGAGTATTTGCCTCACATTGGGCACTAGTCACAACTTCTACGTTTCAATAACTACATATTTATTGACTAGATTTTAGTTAAGCTTTTTCTATCAATTTCTAAACTTATAGTTCTTATATTTTTTAGTTTTCTGTGTAACATACCCCAGGTTGGGTGCCAACAAAGATTATATTACAAGGTGCTTTGATTTTTAAGGAACTCACACATGGCAAGATGTAGGAATATATCTCTTAAGCCTTCGCTAGTCGTTCTCTAGTTGCCTCTACTGATGAAATGCTATGCATTGTGTGAAATTCGTTGGGTGTCAATCACTTGAATTGGAATTATCTGTGAAATTAGATGGAAAAGTAAAAACTAAGTACGTTTATCACATTAAGCTCTATCTTATAATTATATTTATGCAGATTTTTTTATTGTTCCTCTTTTTTTTTTTGAGAAACTAAATTATCTATGTATAATTTTTATGTTAGTGAAGACCTTCACTTTTTAACATATTTGGTTACATTCAATTTTGCTTTTAATGCCTTGCAATTTAAATTTTTTAATTTAAGCATAACATAAAAATGTTCATTATCTTTTTTATATTTTTATTATTTAAGAGAAACTATCTCGATAGAGTCAACTGATTTTTAAATACTTTGCATTTAAAGTAAACTAAAAAAAAAATTGAGAGGTGTGGTTTAGAAGTACCCAAATATAATATAAAACATTTTCGGGTTAAGTTAAAGTTAAGATTTAGGTTTTATTCTTAAAAAATAAACCTATTAAAACAAGACAATATTTTTTGACATTTTTAACAACACAGTGAAGCACTAAAACACTGCAATTAACTAGAGAACTGAAACAAAGGTAAACTTAAAAATTTACCACTTAATAAAAGAAAAAGTATTTTATGAAAAATGGAAATAAAAAACTTTCTAATTTGACAGGCAAAAAGTGCAGTAGTAAAACAAAATGTGTAGATAGCAGTGGAAATAACAGCGGCAACGACAAATCTTAAGGTTTTACAGCAACGATTGCTGTCAACATTAAGCTGTCACTTTTTGTTGTTGTGTTTTGGCCGGTTATAGCCCAATGAAAAGCTGGAAAAAGTCAACAACTTTTAACACTTTACGTCATTTTCACCAACCTCCAAACACCGACCACTGTCAAAATGCAACGATAACGTTTTTTGAAACTTTCTTTTCAATCTCAACAGCAAGCAGCATACTATGAAACAATACAGTATTTAATATGCACTTCACACACACACACATATGCAATTATGGTTTTGTTTTATGTGTGCAGCGAAGAAACGTTGTAAAATTATATTAAAATAAAAACAAACGTTGATTGTTTATCAATAAACCTGACCACAGCTTTAAAAAAAATTAGCTTAACTATCCAATAATTTTGTATGAGCGTGTATGAGTGTCACTGTTTCTTTTTGTTTTTGATACAATTCAGCTGTTTTCTATTTAGCCCAAATTTATGATTTAATTTCTTCTTTTTTTCCTATTATTTGAAGTGTTTTTTTTCTGTTGTTTATTTTCTGAAACGTGTTTTCATCTTAAGTCGGCAAAATATTAAACGTGACAATTTGAACTTTAAAAGTAGAGAAAAAAAAAGAAATCAAGAAGAAAATAATACACTCGACATTTGCTATGTGTGGGAATTGAACTCACTCACGATGCACTAGTAAAAAAGCAAAGAAAATCTCTTGTTGTATTACTGTAACCCACTCATAATTATTATTATTATTATTATTATTATTATTACTAAGATTTTTGTTGCTTCAACAAGTTAATGCTGTAGCCGTGGTTGTTATTATAACAGTTAATGTTGTTTATTTTGCTGTTGAGTATGGTAAATATAATTTACTTTACAAAACTTAAATTGTCAAAAGTCAAAATGTCTCATTTTTACATCAACAAAATCAAAAAGCCATAATCCAATGTGACACAAACACATACACAACACACACACACACAAATCCATTGGCACTTACACAAGTGAAAGCGTACGTAATCATTCTTTAATGACTTTACCATTTTTATGTATTACATTTGTGTAGTGTTTAACGCATTGTCAAGTTTCAATTGAAGTTTTGCTTGTTTTTTTGGCTTTGCTTGCTTTCTTCATATTGCTCTTTGATGCTTAGGAATGAGTTGAAGACTTTTGCTAAGGGTGTACTAGAAAATATGAAAGAAGATAATTATTTTTTGAAATATTTTACATCGCAACCTTTCATCAACTCGTGTTTAGTGTAAACATTTTCAGCTTGCAAGGTTTTCCACTGTATCTGAGTTAATTCGAAGGTTAAGGTTTAAAACAGTGATACCATTTGAGCTTAAAGCTTTGTAGCTTCAAGCTTTGCACTTGTGAATATTAGATCTTTTAACTTGGTAAACTGAAAAGTATTGACTGAATGTAAGGAAAATTAGAGCTGAAAGCTATAAGACAATGAAAGCTTAAATTTTCAAGCTTCCAACACTTCCGATCATTGAAATCGACTTTATAAACTTAAAAGCTATTGATATTGATTAATATACATCAGCTGTAATAAAGATTAATGGCAAAATAATTAACACGTTCATAGAATAGGCAGATCATACGATCGTTTCGGGAGCCGTGACATAGACCTCCGAGTCATTGAGTGAAGGTTTTCACCAACACGCTGCCTAATTTTGCTACTCGAAGTGATGCAAAAACACTTACTACTTATTTGTTCATAAATCTATTTCTTGATTACCGCCCTATGTGAGGTACCTACTCAAGAAAATTAAATGAAAAATTATATATCACCACTTCCTAAAGCTGTTAAAAATTAACTAAAATTATTTCAAGTACATAGTTCTTATTAAGAAAATACTAATGGATGAGCACTTGACGTTGGATTGTGCAACATAGTAAAGTACCAAAAGTAGAGCGATTTCTGCAAAAGCTCATTTCAAGTAGAGCTAGGTAATCTTCCTCTCATGAACGATTATAATATAGAACTAGAACTCCAGTCCCTGTTCAAAGCAATGAATAAAAACTTTGTATTTATTTGATGAAGTTTAAATATTATTGTCTGTACTTAGGTCACAATTATGATACACGGTAGAGTGTCCAAAGGGGGACGACGGGTTTTGAGGTAAAACTCTCTTCATCCTCATTTATTTATAAGAAAAAATCGGGTGTTTTTATGCCCAGTGTGACTCTTTGCTGTGAAAAAAGCAGATCCAAGTAGTTGAGCAAGTAGGTTCCTAACTTATCGCTTTCTCCACCAATTCAAACTCTTCTATCAGCTTTTCTTGCAGTTTATTTCCAGATGTAAATGATAAAAGTGAATTATAAAAAGTTATTTTTTCATTACACCTTATTTGCCCACATAGCGTGCATGATTTTTATTATAATATCAATTAAAATGCAAAGTCATCTTCTTTACTCTGTCTCTCTCTCTCTCTTCCAACCTCACAGATATCATGTTAATAATGAACAATGTGGTATACATGTCAAAGAAGAAATTATCCCGTTTATTGTATGTATTAGCTTCTTAAGAAGTTTATTATCTGGTAATTAAAAATAATGCAATTTCGTTCAGCTTTCCATTCACAAACCGGACAGCTTTTCGGTAAATTGAAAGTGGCGATTCTCACTTTAACGATTAAGTTCTCATAAAACTAACTGCAAATTTAACTCAACTATTGTAATTTAATTGAACTTAAACGTCCATTCAGTTGCATTTAATTAAGATTCATTTGTGCATCCGATGCTACAGTAACGCTACTCACACGCAAAAGAAAACTGTGATGAAGCAGAAAGAAGCCTAAAGAATTAGCCAGAATAAACACTACAAAAAAACGCAAAAGGATGCAAAATTACAATTATTATGTGCATATGTGCGCCAAGAAAGAACTGCGCATAAATGAAAAACAAAAATAAATGTACCCATATCCGGCCATAGTCAGTTGCTGCAATAGGCAGACACACAAAAGAAATCGCAATACAATATTACAAATTACTAGGCACAAATACACAACCGCATGCATAGACGACACATGATAGAGAGGACCTGCATGTCTCAGATATTGATGTGCGATGAACGAATTGAGAGACACTGCAGATATCTACAAGTCACTGGCTTTCTTTAAACGCTAAAACACATGCGAAGTTCGGCCATTCGATCATTTATTCGTGCACGTTGCGGGAGTTTTACTTTTGATCTTGCCAAGCTTAAGAATAGTATCTTTAACTGCACATATATATTTTAGTACCTATTTTAAGTATTGTATTTGCAGTGGTAGTTGTTTGCCATATGCCTGTGCCTTTAAGCCGTAACACATTATATTGACTGACTGACTGACTAACTGACTGACTGACTGGTTTGTCCATTATTAGGTAATTATATGCTCACATGTTTGTTGACTGCTCTGCATTGCATTAAGTTGAGTGTGTATGCGTGTGTCCGTAGTGCCTTGAAGGATCTTTAAAATTGCGGTGCAAACACTTGTTGTAAGTAGGTAGGTATAAATAAATTTCGATAGGAAACTGAAGTTTACATATTTTGTTGCAAGCTGCTCTTTGTACGTTCTTAATTTAATTCGTTTTGGTAAGTACAGAAGTTATTAAGTCTCGTTAGATTAGTTTTTATGTAATACGCTGCAGTGCCACTCCCATTTTATTGAACCTATTTAAATCAAGTTTTTGAGTTGAACTACTTTTTATTGTTCTGTAATTTATTAGATACTTCGGTTTATATTCAAGCGACCGTTTATGTTCACGCGAAATCTTAAGAACAATACATTTGTGTATACATACTAATAATTAAGTACTGACTACTTAATCTACTATGGACATATAATGTGAGAGTATATAAAAAATTTAAATTTGTCAGGATCAATGAGTATGACAGTTAAGTATAGCTACATATTTTTAAGAAGTTAAAAATTAAATAGTTTAAGTTGTAGGTTCGCTACGTTCAGGAAGAGGTATTAAAATTGCGGTGCAAACACTTGGCACCCCTTTTTTACCCCTTTTCCGAATATCCAATTAGATAAAAGTTTGGAATTTCAATACTAATGAAAATATGCCCTATGTATATTTCTGCCTCACTTTTAGCCGATTTATTACAGAAGTTCTTCTGATCTAAGGCCGATAACTATTTCGTTCCGATTATCTATGATATGAAATATATGTATGTATGTATATCAGATACCCAGGCCTAATGCTAAACTCTTCATCTTTTTTATATGGTTTTCCAAAATAAAATTTTATGTTCCGATGTCCTATTCTTTCCATATAGTGGGTGGAAACCTTCTGATCAGGTTGCTAGGGTAGTGGAATCAGTCTACTCCTTAGTCTAGTAAGCTGACAGACTGATCTATCACAATAAATTCTGAATAAATATTTTTCAAACATTGATTTTTTCGAAAAATTTTATAATGGTTATGATAATGTAGCAAATCAATATGCAAAATTAACAAAATTTTGTGTATACTATTTTAGACGGTTTTAATTTTATTTTTAAATGCATATAATATATAAGGAATAATTTAGAGATTATCAAGAAATAGTGTTTATCATACCTACAAATTATTTTAAGATTATTATTTCAACAGTTTTAAGGTCAATTTTAAGTTTTAACAATTAACCGCAGTCGTTTAGTTCTTCCATTTCATCCAAAATTATTTATGTCGGATTATGGAAATTTATTTCAGAACATCCAGAGTTTTTGGTAAATATTATCAAATCGATGCATATGCTTATAGAATAAAGTTAATCAACTTTCTCATTATCTTCTATATTCTTTTCTGTTTTGAAACTCAGTTGAAAAACTAAGTTGGGTTAAGAGATTATTAAAATATGTTTTTCCATATATATTTTTTTAGAATTAAAGCTGGTACCGCTAGATATTTCTTCCCGTTTCATAAAAAGAAGACACCCCTGTTTTGACAAATTAACTGTTCCTCAGGCTTTATAAAGGTGCTGCCAGCGTGCTTGAGAATGTTTGTTTAATCAGCAGATATTCTTTTCCACTTCATCAATTTTCGGACTAGCCTGATCAATGTGAAACTCATCAACTTTCTGTGTTGGATAATTATGTCTGCTATTCCAGTGGAAATACTCAATTTTTTGCAAACATAAATTCCATACATTGAATACTTTTTTGGAACTTGCCAGATAGTTGCTGTCATAGACTATCAATTATATTGTTATAATAAATAACTTGTAAATTAAGTTAATTTAAATCCTCCTCTCTAGACTTAGTGAGAGTTATAGATTACCCACCCATTTTTTCAATGTTTTTAAGTTATTCCGCACACAATAAGTTAGTTTTAGTTCCAGTCAGTTGGGCGACCTGCATTAGACAGCCTACAAATGTTAATAAAATTTAATTAAACCTTTAAGTTATTATCCAAGCTTTTTATTTTACTGTAATTAAAGCATTTCTCACGCTTTAATTATAATAATTTCTTAGCTCATACTTTATATGTTAAGTAAATCAAATACGACAGCAAACAAAAGAAATTTAAAAAATTTAACTTTTTATTAAAATTATTTAATCTTCATAAGCATTTATTATTATTTATTTATTTGACAGAAAGAGGAAACAGTGTTAATCTTTATGCAATATTTCGGAATCTGAAATCTCAACCCAAGCTGAAAAAGGTCCCCTTAAAAAATATAAGTTTTTAGTTAGTTATATTACATAGTATGGCGTTGCTTTCACGCATTCGCAAGTCTCAACTCTCCTTCGTTTTTTTTTTATTACTATTTATTTGTTTTAATTTCGACGCAGTTTATTGTTGATTTTTGATACCCGTTAACATTTTCAAAAAAAATTATGTAAATTTATGCTTCAAAAAATATTTAGTACAAAAATGACATAAACTTTAATTTAAAATGAAACTAAACCACAAAGAAAAAACAGCAAAAAGACCGAAATAAAAACAAAAACAAATAAAAAAATTTTAAATAAAAAAATTTATTTCCAATTTTTGAGTTTATCATATGCCAGTAGCACTGGCGGATCAAGAGATTGTAATTGTGGGGACTTTCTGTTTATCGTTCCTTAAAAATTTGGTTTTATTTTGCAACGAACACAATGTATGCGTTATATGAAGGTTGGTAATGCGGATTTTTAACCACAAATCTTCAGCTCCCCTCTTTGGATCCGCTAGTGTGTATGTAGTAAGTACATTACTAATGCATGCCACTTATTGCCTCACCCCCTCCCCTCCCCCCCTGTCATTTGCATTTAACCATTTATTTTATTCAAACGAAAGAAAAACGCTTTACATATTCATGAGATTTATGTTTTTAAGATAAAATAAACGGAAGTTGACATGATGGCAGAATTGCCGGAGAAGGAGAGAAGACATGATTTGGTTTAAACGACTGCAAGTCTACAAAAACCTCGTATAAAACACATACAAGTTAAATAAGCTTAAAAACGATTAGCTGTGCTTTAATTCTGCGGCTCAAGGATTCGTTGGTGTATATTTGTACTCAGATTACATTAGTGAATTCATTTCCTGGCCAGAGTCATACTACCAAAGGTTTAAAGTGCCACAACTTTAAAAGTGCAACTTTTCGACCTCGACTGTGTAATTGCTTAACTACCGAACTATAATATCAACAACTAGTTTATTCAATTTCAAACCCTTGATCTTTCGACCACAACAGTTCAGTTGAATATCTACTGAGCTATGATAACCTCGAGCTCAGTTTATTTTGAACGTACTTACTTTTTGACCATTGTACAAACTAACAATGCAAAAATCATCAGATTTACTTGTCCACTTTTTCTTGTACCAAAAAGATAATTAAGCTTGGCCGCAATTAAGATAATTCATCATGAAGACATTAAATCTCGCAAACTATGCGCGAGCGAACCTGGTCAATCTGGTCAATGACCGTTGTATATAATTTGATAGTAGCGAACTTTTAAATTAACTATTAATTTGCAAAAGGAAAAATGAAATTAAAAACAGAAACCAAAAAAAAACAAAATACAAAATTTAAAATTCAGAAAACTTTTATGATGAACAGAAAATGGGGAGAGATGAGACACTGCAAGAATGACCAAAACACTGTAAAAACAAAACAACAATATTTTACAGTGTATACAAATGTAACAATAACTACAAGGTTCAACTATGTACGTAGTTTCCCAACCTTCGTATAATTTCATTACAATCACTAACAACAATAACTTTTGCCACACTTTATATCATGCGTTTAAATATACACAATTTATGTATTTTTTGCAAGTACTATCTACTACGAATCTACCTAGAAATTGTATAAAAGTGGCACCAACTATATTGCAACAGCTCACAAAAACAAACCAATAATATGATAAATGAAGAGGCGCCGCCAGTACCCTTTCTAACCCGTTCGTGCGCTGATCTCTTGGCTGCTTTAGGCCTCCTATTTGTAACTAGTTAAATGAGAAAAAAAAAGAAAAACACAAATGAAAGGCAAAAAAAAAAGAAAAATTATATGTTACTAATCGATACAATAAATATTTACTCATTTTTCTGTATTAAGTGAATACGCAATTCTTTATTTGAACGCATGCATACAAATCTTCTGCCTCGCTCATTTATGTTCACTCGGCTGATTTTGGGTTAAAAGTCAATGTATTTTGTGTAGCGCAAATCAGAATAAGGCAATAAAAATAATGCAAAAACAAAACACATTAAGGTTTCTCATCGTTTGTAAGCATACTTGTGATTATTGAAGGAAATCAATTCATATTTTATAAGAGAATTGCAATGTGATTTTCAGTCAAATCACAGTGATTGAAAAATGTTATCCATTTCACTCCCATTCAGTCATTTTTTTTCGAAAATGAAAATAATTTAATCAAAATCTTATGTATGTAAATAAAAAAAAAAAATCCTTAACCGTCCTTTAAAAATAATCAAATCAAAAGATCGAAAACAATTCAATACATAGTAAATGTGAAAGAAAATTGCATTCTCTCAATCAACGGAAATTTTTTAATGATTGAAAATTAAAACAAATGATAATGATAAGAACAGTGAATAGTTCAGGTAAAGGATATTTTAAAAATATTACCTTTTTATGGAATGCCCAACACTGTTATAGAGAATGATTCTCACTTTCTCTCTCTTTCTCTCTATCTCTCTCTCTCTCTTTCTCTCTCTCTTTCTCTCTCTCTTTCTCTCTCTCTTTCTCTCTCTCTTTCTCTATCTCTCTCTTTCTCTCTCTCTCTCTTTCCCTCTCTCTCTCTCTCCCTCCCTCTTTCTCTCTCTCCCTCTTTCCCTCTCTCTCTCTTTCTCTCTCTCTCTCTTTCTCTCTCTCCCTCATCCTCTCCCTCTTCCTCTTTCTCTCTCTCCCTCTTTCTCTCTATTTCTTTCCCTCTCTATTTTTCTCTCTCTCTACCTCTTTTTCTCTCTATTTCTTTCTTCCTCTTTTTCTCTCTATTTCTTTCTCTCTCTATTTTTCTCTCTCTCTCCCTCTTTCTTTCTCTCTCTATCTTTTTCCCCCTCTCTTGATTGGTTTGTAGTTGGCAGCGGCTGTTGTGAGGATGTCCCACTTTTCCTTCTCTCTCTTGATAATCTGTTTTGTTTCAAAATTGCTCTTCTTGATGCTACTCACTCAAATAATTTTATACAATTAAACAAAAAAGAAAATCGCTTTCAAAAATCACCAATCTTGTCAATACCATATTTGTAAAATTTTCTACAAGAATGAAACAAGTAGAGAATACCGCCAAAATGAGACTAAATGCAGAAGAAAACGAACAAAATGAGTTACTGACCAAACACAATATAAAATTAAAAACAACACAACAACAAAACATTTACGACCTGCATCACAAAAACATTCATTGCAATCAGCAACAAAACAACAGCTTCAACAACAGAAAACTTAAAGCTAATATCTATGTACAGCCACTACTACTAACAACCAATGCCACTTCTGCTGTCATAAGATTGAAGAGAAAGTGTACATAATTAGTCTTGACCAAGATGCAAACAACAACAAATAATATTGTGCATATGCAGTATACATTTATGTATCTATCTATTTATCTACGAATGGATGGATGGATGGATGGATAAGATCAATAATCGTAGTTGTGAATAAATGAGTGCATGGTTGTAAATTAGACATGAGACACAAGTATACATACACTCGGTCACTCGCTTACTTATTCTCTCGCTCGTACTCGTTCGGATGTGTACATATTCAGTTACTCACACATCTACACTAGTTGCACACCGGTATGGCGGTATGGCGTACGCTCACTTAGTGGCCAACATCAACATTAGCAGATGAGAAGTTTTTTCCCATATGATAAGTGAATAAACGAAGGAAGTGGCTAATAAAAAAATAAAACAAAAAGAACAACAACAACAAAAAATGGTCACAAATGCACAGCGCGCCTGCGCAACATGCGGCAACTTGGAAATTGATTTTCATATATTTTATTTACATACATACTTCATATGTATGTACCTATTTATGTATGTACATAAGTATGTATGTATGCATGTATGTACATACCTACTCATTGTTAAGTGGGCCTCTTGCCCCCATGCACCCCTCCCCCTTCTGTCAAATTGGCACTTTTACTCCACACAATGCCTACTACGATTACTATTAAGTATAGTATGTAAGTATGCATCAATTGCAAGTCTTGAATCTCTAGAGGAAGCTATTCTACTCGTACATCAGTGCCAATGAGGCTGCGCCAAGTCTATGAATGAGGCTGAGACTGAGTCGTAGTAAGGCGATTTTGCCAAAGAGATAACATCTTTTTCTTCATCTTCTTTAATACACATAGAGACATAGTACATAATACATATGTATGTAGCTACCTAGTTACATATATGTTTACCCTATTGTTGTTGTAATTGTATGGCAGCAACAGCCACCGCGTATATTTGTTATTTGTTGTATTGTAGTGGTGCTGGCGCTGGTGTTGTCCCGACCGCCGATAGCAAGGTGTTGTTTTGCAAATTTAGTGTAAAGCGTCTTGATAAAATTCGTGATTAATTAGGTGAGAAATTAATTAAAATAAAAATTGTTGGGAAGTTATTTCTTGGTCGTAAAATTGATGGGGCTTTTAATGTGTATTTTTTACTTATACTGCTATAACTACATATTTCGAGAGCGGAGAAACAACAGACACACAAACATACAAGACTTTTGTAAGTGCTTATATAAATGCACCTTAGTGTTCAAATGAATCTTTGTGTAAAAATATTTTTTAAAAAATGTAACTGAAATTTTTTGTTGTTTATTATTTTGTTTACAAATTTCTAAACCCTTTCCTGCATCATAAACGCCAGAGTCACAATCATGTGATTATTGATATTTTTTAATAGTACTGAGCCACACTTCCCAAACTATCCACCATAAAATTGCTTATTTGTTTTCGAGTGTAATGACATCTTTTGAAATTAGTATGCATGTGTAGACATTTACTATTTTAGTATTTTTTTCACGTAGTTACCGGCACATCGAAATTAACATAATATGTACGTGCATGGATTTTTGTTTATTTGAAATTTTAAACAAATTTCTGTTTTGTTGGAGAAAGTACTTAAATATATATAAGAAACACAGGGTTTAATTGTTAAGCAGATAAGGTAAAATAATCGTAAATTGTGCACTCAAACCAAATTTAGCGTCTGTAATCATGTATAGAAATATGGGGGGAAGCTGACAATGGAAAGATGTCAGCAAATTTATTGTCCATAAATCATATTTGAGCTGTTGCTTTTTTATCTTTATATTTCAGCTATGCAGATCTTGTAGGTGCTGATAATAGGTATCCTGATAGCGTAATAAATGTCAAAAATCTTGGAAGACAAATTTTTTCAACGAAACTCATGTTGTATGATTTTTACCTAACCTTACAATTTTCTATCGATTTCTCCAAAAACTTCAAAACCGTAATACATTTTTTTACACGTACATATATGTATAAACTATCAGATTTAAAAACTTAATATAAATATTTATAAGTATATAATATCACCATATGTTTATATACAATATCTTAAAAATTAACACACACAAAAAATGCCACTGATAAATAGTACAAAATATGAATGTCAGTAATAATTTTATACTTTCGAGACCCCTACGTTACCTGAACAACAAAACCCCAATCGGTTGATATTTTTAACGACTATACTCAAGTTATGCTATAGGGAGACGACAAATAGGTTGAAGAGAAGTTTTTGCACTGCATTAACCTAAATTGAAGTTGACACCCCAGATTGTGTTCAAAGACATTAAATATGTTATTCAACATATTTCGTGTAAACTAGCTAAAAAAAATCTTTAGTGGAAAAATTCAACGGATTAATCCTTTCGGAACTGTTAAAAAATTGGACGAGATAACTCAAATTCAAGTCTGAATTCGGCACCTAGTTTGTAGTTAAAGTTTTTCATCAAAACACGTATTTTCACATCTAAGGCGCGCTGGCCCCGAGAAGGCAAGGCAACCATTACAACAAGATATGTTAAATCGAAATTATGTGTTTAATAGTGAGAAGTTTCTGCTTTACCAGATTTTCCAGAATCGTCTGCAACCAGAAGATTCTCAACGCAACTTTAAAGCTTCACTTAACAATTATTTTGACTGTTGTGTTTTGAATGCAACTTTGATGGACTACACTAACTATAGAATAATGCACGGCTTTTTGATTTGGATACGTTAATTTTTTTAAGACCGACCTGCATTAATTTTCACCTTGTAATATTTTTCTCCAATATACTTACCCTTCATTTCCAACCATAAGAGGAGATTATGAAATTAGTTTGCTTCCTCCGACTATCAGTTATTTTTATTAATTACTTACTTTTTACTTTTAATGTCACAACAGCCCATGGAGGGCCTAGGCTGAGCTTTTCGCATCCACTCATGTTGTGCGTGTTATATTTGTTATATTGTTATATTTGTACATGAATGGAAGGGACCTACAGTTTAATGCCGAATCCGAACGGCGAAGTGAAAAGTTTTTCATAGGCAATTTTTACTCTTGTAGGTTTGCCATTGCCTGCCAGAAGGTGGTGCCGTGTAGAAAAATAAATTTTTCTACTTTTTGATATTGCCTGTGCCGAGATTTCAACCCCGGACACTCTGCGTAGCAGTCCAACGCATTACCACTTCGCCACAGCGACCACTATTAGATTTTAAGTTAATGTAATGTTTCTGAACTAAAACCTGTCAAGTCAGATAAGATATTCTAACCTAAAAAGTGTCAAATTTTTGCAACTTTTAGGCGAGGATATCTCAAAAATCTAAGAGTAAGGAAAAGAAAACTAACTAATAAACTTTAAATCACTTGCAAATCTCATACTTAATCAGATTTTATACGTCAAACAAATAAAAAGTTTGCTACATCCAGATAGCAATGAAAGAAAGAAACCAACCACCTACTGTTCGTAGATCATAGCGTTATTTGTATTTGTATGGGTGTGCAAAATACGAGTACCTAAAGATTTTATTAGAAATTTGAACTTTCATCTTGGAAACAAACCATTTTATCATACATTCATAACTATACAAAGTCAAAGAAAGAAACAAGCAAAAATAAAAGATCTATTGAAAGAAAAAAAGAGAAGAAGAAGGAAACCAATGAAGTTCAAGACAGTAAACTAAAATCGCACAAAGAGATGGCGTAGATTTGGACGAGTATGAGTAAATGCGTCATGTGGTTGCAAGTTGCGGAAAAACAACAACAGTCACTGATGGATCTCTTTTGACTTTTCCTTTGTGTGCACATGTGTGCGCAAATGTTGATTTGCTTCTTTCTTTTAACTTATGTAAAAAACGAAAAGTAGAAGCTCATAAAAGTATTTACCACAAAAATGCCTAACGCAGACATGAGTCATTCGCTGATGAATTCTATAAAGAATATGAAGAAAAAACAGAAGACTTAGAATTTGTCAAAAGATTTTAGAAAAGTTGATATGGTTGCACAGTTGCACACAATCACCATTATTGTCATGATTAACTCTACAACCAGCAAACAGCGTCTAACATTAGCAGAATCTATAGAATCCAATAGTCGAATATTTTCTGGGTTCCATTTGTAGAAATTTTTCTAGAATTGAGTGTGTGTGCTGAGAAAGAATTGTGCGTGTGTTAACTTACATTTTTCAAATGTTGTTTCAACTTTCAAAACCTGTTGGCCAAGTGGCCGCATATTAAGTTTTGTTTTTGCTTCTTTTTTTAAGCTTTTTTTTTTGGAAATTGTAAGACCACATGCGCTGATAATGTTAAAAGAAATAAAAACAAAATAACTGCAAGCCTCGATTGAATCAACCGATCGACCGATCGACCGACAGACATACTCTCAAGGAAACTTCATTGCCAAATTGTTGCAAGCAACAAACAACTTAGTACTCGTATGAGTACGTGCCACGGTATGTGTGTCACAGGCAAATGCTGCGCGCCTTTGCGAAACATGAATTTGTGTATTTGAGGTGTGATCGAACGTACAACAAACAAACAACAAAAACAAGGTTTCTTAAGTGATTCTTTTTTTCACGGCTGTTGTTTTGTTTAATTTGTTGCAGACATATTAGTTCAAAATTAATAGTTGTAAGTAATTTGCAGTTGTGTTGGTGAATGTAAAAGTAAAGTATGTGCCAGAAAATACAGCAAGCATTTTAGAGTCATCTTCAATTTTTCGAGAAAAAAAAGGAAATTTGAAGGAATTTCATGTATAATCACATTGCTGGGACATTCCGCTATTGTTAAGGTTCATATAATATTATCGCTTCAAGGTCGCTTTGACCGATGTACACTGTATCTAACACGAATCAAAGTCACAGCAAAGCCCATACGAAAAATCAGGAAAGAACTCATAAAAATCAGATAAAAAATACACCAATATTTTAAACTGGACTTTAACCGTAAATCAGAGCAAATACCAGTTCAAAAGTTATATCTAAATTCTTCGATAGTGAGACTAAAATTCAAACCAAAACTCAGACCAAAAGTACAATGAAATGAAATTCAAATAAATAATCAAACACCAAATATCAGGTGAAAATTCAGCTCAAGTGATCGAGAAATATTCACATAAAAAAAAAGGATCCAAACTACAACAAAAAATGTAGCTCTGAAAAAAATTTAAATCTAATTTATATCGGAACTCAGACTTAAAGCATCCAAAAATCCAATTAAAAATCAAATAGAATCGACAAAATTCAGAGCAAGAACTAAGTAATTCAAAACTCAAATCAAGCGAAAATCGCAATACATAAAACTCAGTCTAAGATTCAGACCAAAATCTGATCGGATTTTAGATAAAAAATCACATCCAAATTATACCAAACTTCAGAACAAAAACCAAATGGAAATTCGTTTGGAGTGAAACGTCAAACAAAACATCAGATTTGAACTCAAAACAAAAGCAACCAAAATTCAAACCAAAGTCAGAGCAAAGCGACTTTAAAAATTATACTAAAATTCAGATCGTAATTCAGATAAAAATCAAATACAAATTTGGACCAAAAAAACTTCTTTCAAAATTGTGATCAACACTCAAACTAAAAGTTACTAAAGTAAGTAACTAAAAGTAAATACTCAAAGTAAAAATAAGCCGAAAATCGGTCAAATATTCACACCAAAACTCAGGTGGAAACCTAGACTTAAAATAATTCCAAATTTATTATCAGATCCAATGAAAAACCATTGTCAAACTCTCTAAAAGAAACTGATGAAACTGAATTGATTTGATATCTTCTAAGTTTATATGATAATCATGTGAACTTTAAAAGGACTTCAAATGGTCAAAAGCTCCAGTTAATTGCGTTGAATGCATGAATTACACAATTTTTTACGCAATTCAACCGGGAAACTCAATTCTTTGAGTATTTTTTAATATATTTTAGTTCCCATAACATCTTCTTCTGGATTCTTTTGTATGTCCATTGTGTATCCAACACTTGAATATTCTAAGAATGTTTCTTCATTAATTTAGCTACATGTAAAACTTTATTTTTTCTTATTTCAATATATTTATTCCGAAAAGGTTACAATCGAATGTAATTTTGATTACTTCTTATAATGTTTATACCTATAATATTATGTAAAATTTATAGTGAACCAACCAACCTGCAACAACAACAACATTACAAATTCATAGTGCATACATATAAGTATCTATGTACATATGTATGTATGTATATATGTACGTGTAAAAGAAGATACTTCTTCCAAAAGAGACAAAAAATAGCATTACACTGAACACTGAGAAAAGCAAAGCAAAAAAGAAACCCTTTAAGAAAATATCATAACTAAGGTGAAGTCTTTTATGTTAAATTAATCAGATACTGGATAGGTGAGCAACAGAACGGCGAGAACACAACTTCCCCCTCCCCCTCAACAACTCCCTTAACACCGGCTTCCACTTTTCAAGACTATCGAATCTAGCAAATTCAATATAAGTAAGAAACGAAACAATCAACCAGCTACATACATTCGACTAACTAAGTACCGCAGCGTCGTTGAGTGTTAAGGGCCAATTGGGGTTATCGTTTGCAACATAGAATAGCATCATATTGCTGTTGCTCCGATGCTAGTGACTGGTGACTATCAACAGCAGCAATACACCAACAACAGCAACAACAGATGAAAGAGCAGAAAAATTAATGTACTCGATTCGCGTTCAAATGAAGTCTTACAAATGACTTGAAATAATTGCAAATTGACTCATCTTCATATGAAATTTCTATCTATCTATCTGAGTTTGTGTATATGTGTGTATATATGTATGTAGTGTTAAAGTTCTAGTTCTCAATGATGTTGTTGCTGATGCTGTTTGTATTATTATTTTTATACCACAAATGGCGATGCTGCTGTTCTGTTTAATACTTGCCTCGATTATTTTTGTGTTTTCCATATTAAATTGCACATTTATTAAAAAATTACTTTACTCGTAAAGTGGGAATGTATGTAGAGAAAGAAAAAAATATCTAGAAACGTGCACTTCATTATGTACTTGGTACAACTATGAAGTAGAGTTTTATTTCTTAAAAGGGATATGAAGGTTGTAGGGTTCGCAGATGCAGCAACATCATCTTCAACATCAACAACATCAACAACATTGCTTCTACTGCAATTGTATTAATTGGACACTCTGCAACAATTGCATTCATATACATACTTGTGTTTAAGGAAAGAGTCTGGGTGAGGCTAGGGGAAATTGGGGTTTGGTGAATTCATTAGAGTATTACAAATATTGATTACACTTGTGTTTAGATATTTCAAGGTTGCGGTTGTATTTTGTACTTGAAATTGAATATAAGAGATCACGTTCTTCGTTTCTAGTTTTTAAAAAAAAAATTTAATAGTTATTTTTAAATCAAATTACAATTCATTTAAAATAATAGCAAAATTAAAGAAAGTTCTATTGCTAACTAAACTACTCGTGTACAAATTTTCATTCATAAATCTTTTCATTTTTATTAAAAGTTATCATCATCATCGAGATTTAAACTTGAAAAATAATAACACTAAAAAAAGCATTAAAACAAAAGAAAATTAAATTTTGCATCCAACATGGAAAAACAAAAGAAATCAATGGATAGACAGACAGACAGGCAGACAGACAAACATTAAAAACAAAGAGAGGCAGACAGGCAGGCAGATCTGAGAAAATACAACAGCATCAAGCAGCAGCATATCACAGCAGACATTAACCTTGACTAGCGGATATTAATTTCAATTGATGCAGGAACTACTACTATACTATTTTATGTATGAACACTCATATGCATGCATGGACTAATAGTGAGACAAGCTGTGGCCTAAACAACAACAACAACAACATCAGCAATGAGTGAAAAATAATTGCAGCGAAAAACCATTTGCTTCTTTCTAGTAAGCAAAGTTTCAAGGGGGCTAACTTTAACTCGCGTAACTAATGCACATAATGAATTCAATGTCAATGTCATTACGAAAGTCATTAGAGAAAATTGAATAATGTTTGCAGGCAAATGATTGCAGTAGACTTTCTTTCTCTTGCTAAAATATTGTATACATACATAAGTATGTATGTGCATAAATTTTCTTTAATTTTTTGTGTTTTGATTGATGTTGAAGTTTATGTCAAGTTGAAATTTTTTTTACATAGAAAAGATATAAACACTGTGTACTTTTACTTTCAAGCGTTTATTTTTATATTTTTGACAAGTCAAATAATTGCCATTAAGTTTGAATAACTTATTTGGACTCGAATAATATTTGAAATAAGACATACAGAAATCACACAATTTTTAGCTCAATAAACTGGTACTCCACTCTAGGAACTGAATAAGCAGGTGCAACTCTGCTCATGGATTTGATTCAGACCAAACATATCAAAAATGAGTACAATAAAATTCCAACGCGATTTTCACCGGAGTTGCAAGAGTGACGCAATCGCCGAAATCGTCAATTCAATTCGATTCGAATTCGATAAATTTTCTATAACTCAAGCATTACTCAACTGATATGAACGAATAGTACATATGTTACTCGTTCGAATGGGAATAAACCAACCTCTAAAATCATATTAATTTTTATTAAATACTGATGATATTTAAATTGATTAATTTTCAAATAAATATATTTTCCATGTCCCGAAATTCCAAAATTAAGATTTGAGACTATATTTTTTGAAAAGAAAACCAAATTTCCTCTCGAAAGCGAAATTCTTATCCGATGTGATGACTCTAATGGTTCCGGAGATGTGTAAATTTTTTTTTTATTTTTAACACAAGACGAAAGTTGAATTGAATATAGTTTTTTATTACAATGTGTGAATTCAAGAATATTTTTAATTCATACAGTAAAGTATGAAGATATGTATTTTGTACTTCTGAGCATCCTTAGTTTTTTCAGTTCAAGAGATATTCTAGAAAATCTGGCATAGCCAAAAAATGTTTACTTCTAACTTCCAAAATTCTTATCAAGCAGATATATTTCAATGCCATTATTCTTCCGAATGGAATATAAAACAAAAATTATGTTCAATGTCCACACGTTGTATTAAAAGAAAATTATTTCTAATTTTGTGTTGTGTTAAAATATTTAAAAATTCTTATCTAAACTACATATAAACGATTCCGTAAATCGGGTAAAGTTGAGTACAAAATTTGCAAGGTATAGAATACATCATTAGAAAATATATATAATAAATGTTTTCGAAGGGCTGTATGTTTGCGGAGTTGAGCTGTATTGTGCCAAAAATTGGTCAAAATTATAATTTGGGAACCGTCAAGGGAGATGAAAGTAGTAACTCTCACCATTTGCTTTCTTTATTCAGTGATTTCACTGACCGCGACTGCAAAGCTTTTAAGCCTCACACATGAAATACATTGAAAACATCAAGATCCCTACGTTGTTTTAGGCATATTTCAAAATTACTCTCTTCGTTTTCGAATTGAGAATTGAGTTGAATTGATGATTATTAACTCTAGTTAAGTGGATTTACAGAAATAAAGAGATTTTTCAATATCGGTTAATATGAAAAAATTTATCAAAATTAGATAATAAGCCTCCCGCATATCTCTTTAAAATCTTAACATACTTATTTCAAAATTAGTTTCAAAAGTAGTTTGGATTTGAGGAAGTAGTTCTTAACTATTTTCTCATTTCCTAATGGAAATCAATACAAAAAACATGTAATTAAAAGTTTTGTCATCAATTCTTCGGCTTAGCTTAAGGTATAAATTAATGAAGATGGTCTACAAACAGAGCCAACAAATCTTCTATAATTTACTTCGAAAATCTAACAAATTCGTTCACAACTCCATAAAATTAGGCTAAGAAAACCTGCTGAAATTGCAGAAAATTATTACATTATTTTCTTCATAAGTACGAAGTTTATTTTCTCAGACTTTGCTAAAATTAAAGCATTAACCCTGGCCTACTAAATATTATGTAACATTACGATGCTTAACAAATATTAGTGTGAGAAATTTTATATATATTTTTCATGATGTTTCAACCTTTTACTTAAGCATCATGTCCGATACTTTGATACACCTAAAAGCTAAATTAGCTAAACAACATAAAACAAAAATCCCTAGCTTTGCTTTAAACAACCAACAGAGAGAGAAAAAGAGACTAAATCTTTTCCACTCAATTTAGTAAAAATTAAAATTTGTGACGGTGACTCGATGCTACGAAGAAGAAGCTTAAGCGATTTGTTATATCGCTTCATACAGATCAAGAGTTCACCAGGCAATATGAAGCACTTACCCTTCTACGGCAGCGGCGTCGGTGATCTTCATGAAAACTTACTGTGGAAATTTAAATCAAAATCGAGTGTACGTGCATCAATTTTACTGCTTGGTTTTTTTATTTTAGTTTTCAGTTTGATGTACATAATATAATTATGATGCGTTCATTTGCTTGTTCCAGGGTTGCATAGTGTTGTGCATGAATAGTGGAGTAGTTTGGTTAAGCACGGAGCAGGAGCGTGTGGGGTGCATAGCTAAGGTTCATAGTCAGTCATAGTGCAGTGTCCAGCTGAACAGACGAACAGACTAGGCGGAAAGTTGAAAACATAAATGAAATAAACCAAAAACGTGTTTCCTGTGCTGTTTTGTTATGTTACTCATGCCGAACAACATACAACATAAAAAAGCGAAAAAAAGTAGAAATTAATGAACCAATCATGCAGAACTTTAAGTCCAAGTAGGCAAGTTAAGTAGTGGAAGTAATAAAAGCAGAAAAAAAACTATGTATTATTAACAGTTGTAGTTAGAGTAGTGATATTAGTAGCAGTAATAGTAGTAGCAAAATGTAAACAAAACAAAAAATCAAAAAAGAAACACACCACGTTGCTGTTAAGTTCGATGTTGAAATAGAAACATAATTTGCGCAATTTGCGTTTAGAAGTACAATAAAAACAAATAAAGTTGAGGCTCATTGCATAATGCAATTCATAGAAGAAAACCTTTGACGTTGTCGCGCTTGCGCAAACAAAGCTACTACTGTACTGTGCTTTTTGCTTGACAGTTAGACGCGTCAAAATGGCGCACCACAATAATACGTGCACCTGCAAAGGTTGTGGAGAAACATTTTTCTATTCTTCTAATTCTAATCAGTTTTCTAATTATATTCTTCTTTCCCCTTTTTACAGACTGCTACTGCCAACTTTTGGTGCTCGCGAACCAAATCTAAACTTAACAAGTTTGGGTTGAAAAGAAGCTGAAAAAGATTTAAATAGTATACAAAATCAAATCATTTTAAAATCAACAACTATGGCTGAACGACGTGGTACAAAAGCTCTAGAATTATGGTGCCGCCGTATGACCGATGGTTATCCTGGTGTTAAAATTGATAATATGACAACATCATGGCGTGATGGCTTAGCATTTTGTGCAATGATTCATCATTTTCGTCCAGACTTAATGTGAGTGATTTTTTATTTTTAAATTTATGTATACCTTAAAATTTATGCTCTTAATATTATAATTTGAAAGATAAAAACACATGAACGATCAAAATTTATAAATAGAAAAAGAAGAAAAAGGGAAGTATTGGAAAACTGTGTAGATATGTAAATATGTATATTTAAGGTCATTGCACTTTCGAATTATAGTAGAGTTAAAAAAAAACAAAAACACACCAGCATCTGTTGCTGTGTCTGAAGAACATTTTAAATTAGCTACCACTTTTAAAATGTCACACAAATTAGGATTTAATAGTTAGAATTATGCAGTAAGAACAATTTGTGGGCAAATAAAATGTTAGGTTTATTATCTACTTAAAATTTGAATGGAGTTTTATTTTTCTACAAAGCGGATTTTAACGTAAATATCTTAGACACGATTATTATAGTTGACTTGGAAAACTTTTTGACAGTGATTGAAATTGATATAAGACCAGACATACTCAATTGTGATACTTATTTGCAATCTAACCTTAGATTGATAAAATAAATTTTTCTTTTTATTAACTGGTTTTCGTTGGAGGGTTTTCTATAAATTATTTTTTGAATAAAGGTCGAAAGGATTCGCAATGTATTTAGTTCCCGTTGTGACGAGTGCCTGATCAATCAATGGTGGCGCACGAAGAGACTGGTGTATTATTGATTTGAGACAGAAAATGAGACTGTAAAAGAAAGCAATCATTCGAGATTTTTAGAGATTTCCACTTCTTATATAAATTGAATTCAGAATTCGACTCTTTTTTGAATGTTAAATTAAGATCATAAAGTCACAAGTCGTTTTCAAGTCAGTGATATTTTCTGTTGGTGCGCAGCTTATAGATTGTAAACTTGATAACTTGAAGTAGTGCATTCATTTATGATTTCTGATTTATCATTTCAAGTCATGGATATGATTTTATTTCCATTAAAATAATAATTATCTCTTTTCTATTTGAATATTAGTCATTGACTTCAAAAAGATTTAAAAAAATATTCAGAAGCATGAGACTCAAATAAATGACATAAAAGGCTGCAATCAGAAACTTTTTTATTTGCAATGACTTTAACGAATGCTGCTCAATCACATACTTGGCCTTTCAAAGACAGGTCGGAAATTAATGCTTTATTCGGAAGTTTTCAGTCGAAAATATTGTTTTTTATTTGAATAAATTTGTGATTTTTAGAAAAATAGAAAAATAATTAAATTTACATTTTTCTTTTAAATTTTTTTATTCTAGATATTTTTATTAACGTGTGACTTTTCAGCCAGTCACCGACGATATCAATTTCAATGTCTTTATTCGACTCAGTGTCCACTTTTTATATAACATGTCCTCGAAGTTGCTTAATGTTTCTCATTCTGAGATTTGGTGAGGAATACTCACTGCAACCAGAAACGCGTGGCATTGTATGTATTTCTTCTACTATATGCCCTTAAAAAAAAAAAGATAGCATTAGAAGCCGGTACAGAGTGACATATCAAATGCTCCAGTCGTTTCAGCATTCCAAATCACATTACAAAGGTTGTAGTTGTTAATCTTTACAATGTATCTTTAATTTTCCACAATTAATATTTTTCTTAGAAATTTGTCAGAATATTTGATAATTTTTCAGACTTAAGACTATTTTTATTAGGCCAATGCTTGACCTAATAAAGCAATATTATGCTCTCACAGTTAAATAGCTACAGCCAGAAGAAGCGTACCATAAAATGAAATCAATAAATCCACCAACTAAAATTTTGCAATTCATGCTAAAATTAATATTAGTTTTATGCAAAACCCTTTTATCAAAGAGGTTATTAATATTCGGATTCGCGAAAATTAACGAGCATCATCATCGCATTCATCAGTATCAACGTCATAATTATTATTTAGACATAATTAACATATTAAGCAGACTCTAAAATTTTGTAATTTAGAATAGAAATTTGTGTGCTACTTCAAGCATAAAATTACACTTTCTTAACTCATATACATGAGTTTATTATGCTTTTGTCTATAGTTAGGTTGAACAAAAAACTTCCGCAATAAAGTAAATATAAAATAAAAAAAGAAATATTAAATGAAAGAGAGAAGTTGTCACAATAGAATCGTAAAGTTGATTGTTTCTTCTACACCGTTTATAACACGAAAAATTAGGTAGTTGTCATAGCAACCAGTTTGTTGTTGTTGTTTTTGTTGTTGCGGCTGTTATTATTTATTGTTATAACTTGGTTTTAGTTGTTAAGTTTCAATATGTTGTTACCAATTGTATGCTATGACTGTTCGTGCGCTCCTAACAAGAAGTCAACTGTAGTTTGTTAGCTACCACCACAACTTCTCTTTACTACCACCACCTTCACTACTGTTTCTATTACTACGTACCTAATTACTTACTACCTTTTTATTATTATTATTGCTTTTGTTGGGATTTTTTATTTTTTACTAAATTTTTGTTGTTGTCATTCATTGTGCTGCGTCGCACGTATCTTTGACCTTTACCAAACAATTTTCAGCGTTATTATGCACAAAACGTATTATTTTTTTCTTGTTTTATCTTCTCTTCATTATAAGAATGACAATTTATAAAACTTAAACATAATATGTCTGTAAAATTGACAGTTTCATATTTTTTTAATCTTTTAATTTTTTTAGGCCAGTTATTAATTTTCACAATATCCAATAAGTAAATCAACAAAACCACAAAGGGTTTGACCATTCTTTAAAATAGAATTTATTTAAATAAATAGGTACAAATATTTAGAACGGTTTAAGATTAAATACATATTTAAATTGTATGCGTCTACAATTTGAACGGCTTTTATTATATTTAGAAGAAACGAAAGCAGGAAACAGTTTTACGAACATTCAATCAAGTTCTAAATTTATTATACAATATAAGTAGTATCAAGCACGTTTCTATCACCCAATCTACCTAAGTTCCGCTAGATATTAAAGAAACTGATTATGATCGGTGAAATCATGAGAATAAAATCTTTCTTACATAGTAGTTGCTGTCGAAAATTATTATCTTTCTGATCTGCTAAAATATAGGAGACAATCGATCTCACTTACTATACTACAAAGGTTAAAGAACGAAGAAAGGGAATACTTGAGGGTTTGATTACTTCGTTCCTCCAAAAAATCTTTTTATTACAAGGTTTTTATTATAAGGTATTTATCGGAGAAGAGAAGCATGAGAGGTTTATCCTCAAAATACCTACTTCCCCGTTTGGACCCGCTAATTCCATCAAATTCATTTTTAGTGTATTATTTTTCACTCAGAAATAAGACTCTGTTGTTAGTGTAATTCAGAGAGATTACGATCAGTTTCGTTTGTTCTTATTTTAATCACGTTTTCATCTTTGATAACCTAAATAAAAATCGGGAATAAGTGAAAATATCAGTATCGAAATTGTTGAGATTGGGGGAGATTGGGGATAAGTATTGCCAGATATCGAAACTGAGGTCAAAATACAAAGTCGTATGAGCTTATCATATACTACTGTGGGCAAAAGTTAGTAAGACTTTGTTCATAATTTCAAATTTTTTTATTCATTCTTCCAAATCTATTTCGTCCCCTTCAAAGTAATCACACTTGTCAACGTGTCAACGTTTTTTCCAATTCTCGAAACAGTTGTTAAAGTCAATTTCCGGAATAGCCTTCAATGCGCTTAGCGATTCATGTTTAATGTCTTCAATTGACTCAAAACGGTCAAACGGTCCACGAAGCGGTTTTTTGAGTTTAGAAAATAGTCAAAAGTCACACGGTGCTAGGGTGGTTGCGGAACGATATCAGTCGAATTTTTGGCAAAATGGTCTCGTAAAACCAATGCAGTGATTTTGGAACCAATCGTGCATTCACTCTTCTTAGGCCCAAATGATGTTTTAAAATGGTTTTCACTGATCCTTCCGATATTCCAACGATGCCAGTAAGGTCTCTGACTGTTAATCGTCGATTCTCGAGCACCAATTCCTTGATTTTATTGACATGTTGATCATCAGTTGATGTTGATGGCCGTCCTGGACGTGGTTCGTCGTCAACGCGTTCTCGACCATCTTTGAACAATTTGTACCAATCAAAAACACTTGCTCCCGACATACAATTATCACCGAAGGCCTTTTGCAACATTCTGAACGTTTCGGCACCAGAAATTTGATTCCGCACACAAAATTTAATGGAACTTCTTTGTTGAATAATTTCACTCATTGTGAAAATCGCCGAATGCACTTTTTGTACTTCAGAAAGACAAGCGTATACTAAACACTAATGATTATTTTGATGTGACATTTGGCACAGATGTCAGGCACACCGACAGTCATACCAACCTTATAAAAATAATATTTTGATGAATGGGTTTCTGCGCGAAATTTAAATTAAAAAGTCTTACTACTTTTTGCCCACAGTAGTAGATTCACTCAGTTAAAATTCTTTTAGTAATATACAAAAAGAGCTTGAATTAAAAAATTTTGCAATTTTTTTTCGATTACAATACGTATCTATTTTACCAGTTGATTTGACTATGGAAGATACATATTTTAGTTCTTGAAAAATCCTTCTCAGAGGTATTCTTTTAGAAATATTTATATAAAAGTAATTCTTTGGATTAAATATTCTTCTATAGTTATTCAATTAACTTGAATGCTCTCTCAAAATGAAATAATCACTTTCTGAGAGGATTTGTTTTGCGCTCTCTCAAAAATAAAACCTATCACCAAACTACAATTCGCTCTTTCTTTGAGAAAATTGAAAAGAGAGCGTTCTGTATTACTGATATTTTACTCTCCCCTTATTATTTACGTCTACTATCAATGTCTAAACTGAATTTGTTAATATTAGCGAAAAAACTGACTAAATATTTATATGTAATTGCATACATATTTCTTAAAAATCACAGAATACATAGATATATTATTCTCATAATAATATTTATTGTATGTACTATCAAAAATTGAGTTCTAGTGTATTTCCGATTGTAAATATAAAGAAAAAAAAAACAGTTAATTTAATTTTTTTTCCAATCTATTTATAAATAGCTTTTTATTTTACTACACGATTTCCTAATCCTAAATCCAAGTACGTCACGAGAATCATGCTCAACATTAAATTACGTTTACGTCTACAGTAACAATTCAATTTGTATATGGTAATGATTTTTTATACTCGTACAATAGAAAACTAATATGAACTTTAAAGAATCGAACTACATAAAGTTGTTTAATGGTAAAAATAACTACATATAGAAAAAAATTAAAATAAACTGACTGACTCACTCGCTCATTCAGAGCAGGTAGAGTTCACAATGAAAGCATAAAGTGAGTGAAAATAAATCTGGATACAAATCACTAGCGCTTTTTGTGTAGCGAAAAATGAACGCTCGTTTTTCCAGCGCATATGAAGCGTAAATGTACACACTCGTAACTACAATTACATAAATGTGTACATTATTAGCCCAAAAATGGTAAATGTATATGCAGTGCTTACGATTATAATTATGGCCTGCTGCCACTTGTAAATAATTTAAGAATTTGTAATTATTTATTTTACATTGTTTTTGAGAAAGAAAATATCGCGAATCGCTAGCTTTGCAAACTTGTTTTTGTTTTACTATTTTGGCATTGTATTTTTCGTTAATCTCAGGTTTTTTTTAATATAAATCTGAATGTCTTGTATGTTGTTTTTAAATTTTATATTTAGGTTATTATTTCCGGTTTCCGGTCGCAAGTAGCAATTTAAAATGAATTAAAAACTAAAATAAATACAGTACAGGTAAAAAAAACTTCATGATAAATGAATCATTCTAAATGTACGAGTATATAATTGCTATTTTACTTACTCACCTAGTATATGTAAGCTCGTGTCTAAGAAGTCTTTGTATTTTGTTCTTTTTTTTTTAATGTACATGCAACTTCTCCAAATACGCATTGAATTTTGTAAGGTAGAATCAGCAAGTATAGGTCCCATACGTAGTAAGAGTGCATCACATTGAGAGTAGCTTGATTGTGCTCTCAAAAATCAAAGCAATCAGGAAAATACAACATTCTTTCTCTGGAAAATTTAGATATGGAGCTGCTATATTAATTCGTTATCGAAATTGCTCTCTCAACTAAATTATTTATATGATATTTCTATGTAGATAACTAAAGGTAAAGTCAAAAGGTAGGTAATAGGTGTACTCTGAGAGATTACCCGCCTCAGTCGTTAATCTATTCTTGTAATTTTAGGTCAATATTTGGTTAAAGGTCTGCACTCGGTTATTGCATATTATAAAACATTTCATTATTGGTAATAAATACCATTTTTGTAAAATGAACATTTTTACCGATTGCGTCCAATTGCAGCTGTCAAATTGTCATTGAAGTTTCGATTTTTAAACTATCCAACACGCTCGTACATAGTCAATGTCCATGAACAAATAACGGCCTTGTCAAGGCTTCTTGTTAAATTTTTTTACCCCCCTTCATTTAGTTCTCAGGCAAGCCAACAAACAAAGTAACAAACAAAAAAAAGGCCTTATAGGATATTTGTTGTCTTAAATAATATTTGATTTATAAACACGATTTGAAATTTGTTTATTAGCGCTGCTGCCATACTGCTTGAGCAACATTTGCAAATGTGTACCCGGTTACTTGTGTTGATATGTTGCTGCTGCTGTATTTGCAATTGTTGCTGCTGCTGTACATGCATGGAACTCGTGCTTACGACCATATATTTTAATGTATCTCAATCTTTGCGGTGCATACATATCTCATTAAATGTAGTCCAATCTATTATTTTTTCTACTTACTACATACTAAGATATAACCGCATGCATGTGCGCACAGGTGTTTCGGTGCTCTTTGCTTTTCAGCTAAATTAACACGTTCGCAAGTTTTGCCATTTTGCGGCATACCATTGCTACCATTAAAGTAAATACATTAACTTTATTTTACAGAAAAAAATAACAAATAAAGTAATAAGATTTAATAAAAAATGTTATCGCTATATATATAATGCAATATTTTTGTGCGTAATAAATTTAATATTTTTTATCTTCTTTTGGTTGTCTTAAAATCATTTCGTACCTATACTCATGCTTAAAAACTAATAGATTTTTGTTAGCATTTCGTAATTTAATTTTATGAAGTTGCTACGTTTTCCTCGATTTTTTAGTTTCAGTTTAAATTTTTATAAAATCATTAGATAAAGCACAGCCTATCTTCTCACCCTGTTATCAGTTCAATTAAATTTTATTCACAAATTGTTCGTTCTTATAGAGGAAAGAGGATGATTGCGTTGTCCATAAATCAAAATCATTACTGATTTCGCTTTGGCTGCCAATTCAAATATTCAAAGAGCGCTACTTTGATTTAAGAAAAATTGATTAATATAAACGGCTTACTACGATAATGTGTAAAATCAGTTTCCAAAGTGTTACTATCAAAGCTTAATTCAAAATAACCCTAAATATTAGCTTTTTGTGAGATATTTTCTCCCAAATTGAGAGCATGTCGTATGATAATTTATTTTTATCCGCCGTAATTAGTTTAATTCTTAACTTAATGTACCTTTACTTTTGGAGTTAATCACTTCTGGCACCTCTTCATTCGTGACGCTCTAACGCAGGTGCGTTTCCTTTGCTGTTAGACTGCTTCAGTGTTACCTAATATTGGATTTCAAAATCCTTCAGATCTAAACAAAAATTGCGTATATAAAAAACAAAATCCAACAGATTTTTATGCCAGCTTTTTTCATCCAATTTGAATAAAAACTGCGTTTAAAAAACCTCCAGATTATTTTTCAAAAGTGAAAAATTAATGGATTGTGCACTTTTACATGCTGAAATTTTAATGTCAGTCAAATGAAATAAGTACTTAGATGTACACTGAGCAAACGAGAAAATGAACACGCATAATCAAGAGAAAATATTTGAGCTGCGTAATCAGTGTTGTCAAGTCGAAAAAGAGCTCTTGTCTTCGATTCAAGAAAAAAAAAACAATGAAAAAAGTACTCCTTTACTTGTGGTACTTCTCTTCACCTCCGGTACTCCTTTACTACGGCTAATCATGCATTTCTGGTACTCCTTAACATCTGGTATTCCTTTAATTTTACCAGTTATAACATTCCTGAACTTTTGGCACTTCTAACATTTCTTCAAATCAGTCATCCCTTCACGTCCTTCACTTCTTCAATTCTGGCACCAGTTCAGTAGTGTCACTCATTTCAGGCATCCCTTCGCTCCTCCAGTTCTGGTACTTTTCTCATTTCTGCTAGTTCTTTTCTTCCGCATCTTCTTCAACACCATATTTTTATCACTGATCAATTTCGTCCCTTATCATTTCCAGCAAGCTCTCTAACTTTACTATTCTAATATATACTAAGTATACATACTTCAGACTTTCCTACAATCATCAATATAAGTACATCCCATCCTATATAGTGTGAGCCCTGCACTATTCGTTCCAAGATAGGATCACATCTCGATTTAAAATCGATTTATGAATTATGACAACTCATGGATATTGAGCGTGTTTGTACTCAAACCAACGGTTTTGATTGGGCAATAGAAAGCATAGCCTATAGTTTCTGTTGAAACTTTTGAACTACTAAATTTGTATGTACATATGTTTGACCTACACTTATTTCTTTATTCCGTTCTAATTTTTAATTTATAGCTATAGTATAATACCTGTATAATCATAAACTTCCATATGTTTAAAGATGTACGTACATAAATAAGTATTTTAATCCATAATAAAAAATACTGCTGCTGGTTGTGACATTGCCACTAATTAATTTTCTAATAAATCAAAATTTTTTTAATTATTTTTTAAAAAGCAGACGCAATTTATAATTTTATTTACATACCTTTTTTGCATTAAATTTCAATGTCAGTATGTTTTTTTATTTTTTGTATTTTGCCTTATTTTATGTGGTTTAAGTTTATATTTAACTTCTATTGTATATAAGTAAACCAGAAAATATTTCCATAGATAATATATAAAAATGACATACTTGTGGTGCTGGTAGCGGCGGTTTGTAGTGATTCCCAAAAACAATGTAATTACTGCAGTGAACAGAAAAAAACGCTAATGAATCTGATGAGCTCAACACAAGCGATTGAGTGAGCGAATGAGTGAGTGTCAGGCAGTAGGTGATCTTGATGATGATCGGCGCTACTACATACATACTTACTAATCTTGTATGCAATAAATGTGGTTAAGCGAATTTCGAGCCAATAAAAATAATTAAAAATACGTAGGTATTTGTGTGTGAAAAATGACGTAAATATTCGCTCAAAAAAGGCACAAAAAATTAAACTAAAAATTAAGCGCAGGTGTGTGTGTACCATAAATACATGGAAGTTATTTATAAATCTCATACTCTATCGTATGTTATGATGTTTTCAATTTTATCAACCTTAAATGTAATTATAACAATTTCTAATACATGTTATTTTAAATACTAGCTTTCGGTTCTGGGATTTCCAAGATCATAATGTTGTAAAGGGAGTCCCACTAAAAGTGCAGAATTTAATTTAAAAATGAAACTCATATTTTCTGAGCGAGTGGTGATATTTTTATTGCATTGTATGTAAAGTAGACATGTTCCGATTAACTCTGGAATAAAATATCCGACAAACAGCCCTCGATCTGAAAATTGTTGCTCAAATAAATCAATTGCTAAATGCGACGTGAGGCAGGAGGGGCCGCCTGCTGAAACCATACAGTCCAGATCAATACCGTCTAGTTGAGGGCACAAGAACTTCGTTATCATGTTCCTGTAACGAATGCCATTCACAGTCACTGCAGTCAGGCGTTTTCACAATGATAACCCGTTGTTCCTCCGTGAAGTATTTCATCTTTAATAATCGGAGCAATCGTAACCGATAGCTGTTAAATTTCTGAGCTGCCACTTACACAGATAAAATAGCATAAAATTTAAATCGTGCACTCTTATTGGGTCACCGCTATATATGCCAAAAATCTCTAATTCAAATTTTATTTGGTTTTGGTTCTAGACATGATCTCCGCCTTCTTCTTTTTTTGGTCTTTTGATATTGGTGTTGGTATTATGTACTTATAGTTTTTGGTCTTGGTCGTTTGGTCGTACTCTCTTGGTCTTGGTCTTTGGGTGTTGATCTTTTGATCTCGGTCTTTTCCTTTCTTGTCCTTTGGTCTTGATTTTTTGGTCTTGGCCTTTTGGTCTTGGTTTTTTTGGTCTTTTGGTCTTTTGATCATGGTCTTTTGGTCTTTCAGTCTTGGTTTTGGTCTTGGTCATTTGGTCTTCGATTTTTGGAATTGGTCCTTTAGTCTTGGTATTTGGATTTTGGTGTTGGTCTTTTGGTCGTGGTAGTTTGGACTTCGATTTTACCTTGGTCTTTTGGTTTTGGTCTCGGCCTTTTGGTCATCGTCTTCTTCTTTTCGTCTTGGTCTTGCACTTTAGCCTTGGTATTTTAGTCTTTTGGAATACCTCGTCAAATTATACAAAGTAAATATATTCTCAAACTTTGCTCTATATTTTTTCTTCTTTTTTTTGCAGTGAATTTGAAAAGCTGAATAAATCTGATGTCTACTACAACAATGAACTGGCATTCACCACAGCTGAAAAATATCTTGGCATACCCGCACTTCTCGATGCTGATGATATGGCTGCCTATGAAGTTCCCGATAGATTATCAATACTCACATATTTATCGCAATTCTACCAAGTATTTGCAGCACAAGGTAAGTTCAAGTGAAAAATTACGAAAAAAAAAAACATTTTACTAGGATGAAAGGCTTCAGTTCAGAGAACTTTGTTTAACTAAATAGAGCGTATAACTTTCTACAAAAAAGCTCTAAAGTTAATTAGATATGAATTCAATGCTTCGTGTAATTTATTTTATTTATTTATATTTTGGTTACGATGACAATTTAATTTATTTTCAGGAAACACAAAAACTAAATTAATTTTATACTTTTCCTATAGTATAAAATGCATATTTAATCTTACTGTTTATATTCATAAAAGCGGAACCATTTGTAAAATTCGTATATCAACTTTTATATTATAATTTTTTGTTACTTTTGGTGTGAAGGGAAGGGTTAAGAAGGGGAATCCGAATCATTTAGTTTTTCCCCCTCTTTGTTTATTATGTAGTATAAATGTGAAAACTACTTGGTTCTGTGTTTATTGCAATTGAAACTGCGATTTTTATTGTTATTTTTTTACAACTATTTTTTTTAATTGTGCCTTGTTTTGTCTTGTTCCACTGTATGCACACCACGCGCAGTGATGCATTTGATTTATTTAGTGAATCGCGCAATTGCCAGTGTGTTTTGTGTTTGGTAGCAAATTTACAAAGTGATGAGGGTGTTTCGTTCGTTTTAGAATAGCTCAATAAGCGGAGATTTATGTGAGTGGTTTTCAAAGAGTTTCATATTTCCACGATGCAAGCAGGCTTCTAAGGCAGAAGTTACTTACTTACTTAAATTACTGCTACAATACTCTTTATTTGCTCAAAAACTTATAGCGGCAAAATTTCGGGCTGAATAGTTCCTATGTTATTCCAGTTTCTGAGATATAGGACAATGTTTGTTATATCTGAATTATATAATTTCTATTGCTTCATTTCTTTATAGAAATTAAAAAGGTTACTATTGAATTTTTTTTTTTTATATATAAACTATGTTATTTTATTGACGTCAAGAACCTCTTTGTTCCCTGAGTAAGTTGAAATGTGCCAGTTTTGATCTGGCACATTTAACACATTAAATTTTATTAAGATATGTAAAAAAAAAAACAATCATGTTGATACTTAAAATCATAGACATATTTATAGCCTTCGGTTCATGCCACTATCGTATCTAGAGGTAGAAGGGCGAAGGCAAAGAGGTTTTTTAGGAAGAAAGATAATCATTTTATCCCGCCCATTCATGTACAAATCTATGGAACACGCACAACATGAGTAGATAATAAAAGCTCGGCCTAGGCCCTCCATGGGCTTTTGTGCCATTAAAAGAAGAAGAAAAAATGTAAATTCATGAAAAAACTTAATTTTTTCAAAACCGAATTTAAATTTGTATCCATAGATATCCTCCCTTCCTCTCTGGAACATCATTGCCTTTTCCTTTACTTTTCTAGGTAGGTTAGGGTTTATACAAGGCATTTTCTAGTAGGAATGTTAATCTGTGGATTTTACCATATAAGCGCGTGGTTTGCCTAATGCAAATGGTCTTGAGTTAATAGTGCTTTCTTTTATTTCGCATTTCAATGATGCACCACACTGTTGCGCATCCTGTTTCTGACAATGCTGCCATTTGAATTGATTTATAGCTATGTACGATTAGAGTAGTAGTAGACTAGTGATATTGTATTAGTGTTGGCATGACTACAAGTATAACTTCCCTGGTAATTAGCCTGGTGTTTTACATATTCCAAACAGGCTCAACTCAATGCACCGACTGCCTCTAACGTGATGAACAAGATGTCAATCAAGAATTTATCACTTTGAGATATTATTTGTATAACTTTTAAGTACCCATTCAATTCAATATCCTCTATGTATCCTCTATGTACAAGCAGTTCCTAAGTAGAGCCTCAAGGAAATTTTTTCAGCGGAAACAATCTCAGACAATAACTTTATGTTTCTTTCAGCATTTAAGCAATTCACAAATTTCATTACCCAAGTTTTTTGGCATACCGAGTTTTCACACTTGAAAACGCTTTGAATCTTAACCTATAGATTCGAATTATGCAATCTTGTGCTATATCAATCCCGGAAAAATTAGCTCGTTAATTTGTTGACGCACTAACACATTAAAAACAATTGTTGTTAATATAATAAACATTTATGTGTGTCTCTGTTATAACAATAATAATATTTAATAATAAAAAATAAGGAAAAGTTACTTGTGTAACCTTTACAAATAACTCTAAACAAATATTATGCAAAAAGCGCAACGAAAACGGGAAAATAAGGTAGAGATATTATAAAATCAAATAAGAAGATGAGATTCGTTTTCCACATTGACTGCAAAAAAAATTAAAAAGGAAAACAAAACAAATCAGCTGCAAAAAAGTTAGACGCAAATCATAAAAGCCGAAAATGTTAACAAGATGAGAAGACTCAAAAACCTATTATTGCACTTTTAAATATACGAGTATGTAGGTTTAAGTGAATAGACAAACTGAAACTACAAGTAACCAAACTGAAAAATCGTGATTCACCAAAGGAAGGCTTGCATTCAAAAAAAAAAAAAAATCAACAAAAAACGAAAGCCTAAGGTTATTTTAATGCTATATACTATCATAGTTATGGTATAAGTGTGTACATATGTATACCAAAACAATATTTAGCTAATGCACCAGCAACACCACTACCACCCGCCACCAGCACCGTCACCACCAACTGCAATATGCAGCTCGATCTCTGAATTCACAACAGCATCAGAAGTGTGTCATCTTCAGTTGTACTCGTACTAGCAGCAAACAACTTAAAATTCGTGTTGTTGTTGTTGCCTGCCTCTGTTTATTATTATATTACCATTGTTGACTTTTTCCAACAGCAGCAAATAGAGGCAGAAAAAATATGCAGCTGGAAAAACTTTTAAAAGTTTTTCCATAAAGTAGGTATTTTTCTTATCGTTGTTTGTCTGCGTTGATTACATAATCATTTTAATGATGTTGTTCCCACAGTATTTTAAGAGCAACTTCTCTGCTGTTGTTATTGCTGCCGCTGCTGCTGTTGTTGGTGCTGCTGCTGCTAGTGCTGCTGCTGCTGCTACCTTTACCTAATGTTGTTAATATCTGTGTTATTGTTGTTGGGGGCGATGGTGATATAGGTGGCATATTGGCATTATACATATACTCATACTAATATCAACTGCTTATTTTTCTCCAAACGTAGAGCAGCTATCTCAATTGCTTAGCGTACTCGTAGATTTAATACTTACTTTTTCATTTCTATATCTTTAGACACTATGATTAAAAAGTGAATTGTGTAATTTTCAAGTAAGTGTGCATAATTGAATTGTGTATTTCGTTTCGCTTAATTCGATAATAAAGTAATTTTCGGCTCATTTTTATGATAGTAGGTAATAGGTCATATTTATATAATGTTCATTTACAATTATAACTAGGTTAAAAGAGCACAGATTAAAAAAGGGTGAAGTACTTGCTACTAGTTTGAATTAGATACCCAAGATTGACACTGATACTTACATACATACCATAACCATAAATTCATTTATGTTTCAGTTTTAATTAGGTAATTTATGCTTTTCCACTAGCCGATCAAATGAATTTTCTCTGGATTCTCGAATTTAACGCCTTTATTAAGCACCGAGAACCAGAGTAGAGTAGGGAAATTGTGTACATTTGCTCTTGGTTGCTTCAGAATCAATCAGTCGTCAATGGGTTAGAGAGATAATGGGCCTTCTATGTCTTGTTATGCAATAATATGGAATGTGTAGTCATTTTGAATTTTTTTTCATGTTAGATGTGCACTACTAGGACCTGTAGCTGTAAGCCTCCCTATTTATTTCAAAATATAATCAAGCTTAAGTATTGAACCTCAATCTAATGCAAGTTTTGATGTTGTGAGTTTTAGGCGGAAAAATTATAGACTAACTCACCATTATTGTGATGAATTCAGAGCTTATATCACTTTATAACTTGATCGCGATTAATTTAACTTGGATCGCTTATATTTTTAACTGATCACAAAAAGCTTACAATAAATGATCTGAGCATATCTCAAATCACAATGATTAATATCGGATAAAAACTTCATATTTAAATTTTATAAGTTCAATCATTGAATCATATAAAAGGATTACTTAAGTTGATCACAGTATATGTCATACAATATCATAAAAATACAATACATTGATATTAAAACTATTTCACATAATTAAGTATATAGATGCAACATCAACTCCTTTATTTGATCCCATAAGGAGGCAATCAATATAAGTTCAAAGCACAGATCACGTGATCTAGATGAAAAATCAAATCTTTCAACTGGTCTTAGATTAAAGGCTCAATACTGTGACTGAAATATAAGATATTTTAAGATCTTAGTTCAAAATGATTAATATTAATGCAGAACTAAGATCACTGGATCAAATTAAGATCAAATATTGATAGCGCATTATCTAGATGGAAAACCAAATTTACAATGAGTTCTTTAAATGTCGTCTAGTCTAGCGCTCAGAGATCAGCTTATATCAGCTCCTAGACCAACATCAGCCTTTAACTGCAGACTGACATTTAACAACAAACTTTAGTCATTCTGGGAATACTTTTTTTTAAGAAAAACAGTACAAAATATCATTGTATCAAAAATGGAAGTTAGTTTTAATAAGTTTTAAGCAGCTTAACAACTTTCAATCTTACAATGTTTTCTTTGTGTATCTACTTCACATAAATCATAAAAATACAATACATAAATTCATTCTCTTCAATTTCATAATTCTCTTTGAAAGCTCTCTCAAGTACTTCCACATATGAAAGTTAATTTCGCTTTCATTTGAATTCAAAATAAAAAAATCCAATTATATTGTTACGAGTACTTTCATTTTCAGACAATAAAAATAAAAATTGTTTTCTTCACTTTCATACAAAAAATACAATGAAATAAACTACAAAAATTATACAAGCATACGATGGGCTTATATGACCTGACCCAACTGCATTACAATTGCATTTCATTTCAACTGCAACACTGTCGTCTCCGCCTTGTCTTCTTGCTCCTCAAGTATACAGTAATTGCTTCAACAACTTCAAAACATGGTGGCTTGCCTTGATTTCTTTAGAGTTTTAGACACACAAAAAAAAGAAAGCAATTTGAATAGAATACAATTACATACAACGACGCAGACTGGCAAGGCAGCCAGACAATTCATAAGAAAAAATGCTTATGTGATTTAAAAAAATGAAACGTATTTTGTGAAACCTTTTACCTTCCCACTACTTCACACTGTGATATATTTCAGGCTGAGATAAAACGAAAAAATCGTTATGATGTAAATGTTCGTTACCGAGCAAATAATAGACAAGGAGTTTTTCAACTACTCCCCCAAATACTCCTCCTCCGCTGTCAGCTGTTCGTTATCCTAATCGTTCCCATTCGCATGATCATGCCAGCCAACACTGCACATGTAGTAGTAAGCACATGTAGTAGGCACACAGAGCAGTACATAGTTAATCGTGACATTGCTTGAAGAAATCACTTTCTCTTGCATTGCTCCTGTTGGATACTCACTAACCAGCACATATCAGATTAACCCTCCCTCTTTCTTTCCCTATCTAACTTTTTATGCACATCTTAGGGTATCTACTGCAACAACAACGTGGTTGAGTACCTTCTACTACAGATATGGTAAATCAGCCAGCCAGACAGCCAAGCTAATTTACCCTGTTGTGTAACATTACCGCTCAGCTCTGCTCAGCTGCACTTAAATAATAATAGTAATATCGCGCGGCAATGAACTTTTCACTTAGGAAACACTGCCAAAAACTAAAAATATTAGTAGCAAAAATCGTGAGTTAATTTTTCTTCTGCATTTTCCAGCTGAAAAATCATTCTTTTAATTTTTTTGTTTTTATTTACTTTTAACTGATTGTCATGGTGGCTATGCTTCGGTAGTTATGTTTGCTGTTAAGTTGCTTTTTTACAGTTTTACAATTTAAAGTCAATTGCGAGAGACCCCCTACTTTTTACTTGCTTTATATATGTACATTTGTACATCTGAAACTATCCCAGTAGGAAATGATGTAGTAAACTATGCGAAATGAAAACAACATATTACTCTCGTGAACCTAAGCATGCTTGAGCTTGTTTAGAGGTACAAAATTGGAAAAACGATAGAAAAAACAGGTATTTATCAATCGTTCTCTTTTGGAACAAGTGAAAATGTAAAAATTTTAATAACTTTCTTTATTCAGGGACGCGAATTTTTGTTACATTCAGGGCAACATTTTAGCCCACAATATTCTCTAGGTCTAGCATACATTCTGTAATTTATAAAAGTACCGGGAATTGGTCAATAAAACCCATAATATTTGTTATTCATTCAAATTTATGTTATTCCTTCAAAGTAGGCCTATTCCGAAATAATACACTTATGTCAATGAAAAACAAATCATCAAGACATTTTTCAAACGCATTTCCTGGATTTTATTCTTCGTTGTATAGATGTCAAACTTTCTGCTACTCTTGCACCCTGCAAGAGCATATAAGTACTTACTAGACTGAGATAATCCCTCTATTGATTTATTTTGGAAATTGATATTGAAGAACAAGTGCTTGAAGAGGAAAGTTTCCATTTGCACATTTATGTATTATTTCCTCTAGATAACTGATGTTTTGTGAAAAGCACAAAAGCTTTTCAGAAGCATTTCTGTGGAATGCTCGACACAACTCTAAATGGTAAGTGTCTGACGGGACTATAACTACCGAATGGTAAAGTTTTCATTTAAAATCAGCGTCATCGTATTATGTAGCTATATTATTTTTCGTGAAACTGAAATAGTCTGCCTTGTTACAATTTCCTACGGGGTATTTAAGTCGTTTTACAAAAGCATTGGGCGTTTGGGAGTTTCCTAACTGCACATTTTTATTGCCGTTGCAAATTGCAATTGCTGTTTTCTTTCACCATTTCCCTTGTCGCTTCCCTATTACTTTTTCATTGTAACCTTTTCCATATACGAGTAAGTATTATACCCTTTCTCACATATTGTACTAATGACTTTTTAATTAAAAGAAAATTATTTTTAATAATAACAGAATATAACTATGTATAGTTTATATGTATGTATTGTATGACGGTTTCAATGTATTGTATGTAAGTATGAGTAACGCATTTAGTTAGTTTTTTTGCTACTCTCACATGTAGGAAGTCATGAATGCCGTAACTTTTCTCAGTCTGCAGTATTTTATTATTCGGTAATTATGTAACAGACATAAAGAAGTTTATCTTTTTGAATTTACGATAGAAACAGATACATTCTATGGGAGTATAATGTATAATTCTAGAGTATTCTGAATGCAGGTTGCAGAGTTGCTTGGAACTCACTTTAAATTATTCATTAGTTAATTGCAAAAATTAACCGAACGCAAAAATTTTCTTGAATGGTTGCGAAAAGATTCTGGCTAATTAATTTTGAAAGAATTGACTCAAGAGAAAGAGTACATATCTCTCCTAACTAACTCACTGTTCCACTTTTTTCTACTCCAGGCCCCCTCTGTCTTCTCTGTCAGTGCTATCTATAGTACATGTAGTTATAGTTTTCATCACACAAAACATACGAAGAGAGAAAGCATTTCATGCTATGCTTTCAATTGAACAATCTCTGACGTTGATTTCTATGGAGTGAGTGAAAAATTCTCTCAGTGTGAATGACATAGGGCAGACAAAGCATAATTGTCTAGCGTCTAGTGCATCAAATATCTTTAAGAGCAAATTTAGACTTCACACTCAGAGGCTCAATCAAACCATTCAAATTTTTATGTTGTTCGTTTCTTTTGGCAAAATAAAATTCCTAAATATGAGATAACAGATAATCAATTTCTAATAACTGTAGCTCCTCAAAATTATAATTGCTGTCATGGCAGAACATACCCTATAAAGGCTGCTGCCATGACTAGGAATATTTTCGGATTTATCTCCTTAGACCTGGAACTTCTAGGCTTATTTATGGATAAAACTTATTCAAAACTTTTTTCACCCCGAAATTAAAATTTGTTATATAAAAACGAAAAATGAATATGTACAAGCTAAACTCTTGAACACAATTTCATATGCATTCATTACATGCAATATTCAATGCATTACACAATACTCTCAAATTTTTCATACCCCTCTTTCTTCCTAAATAATAAAAATTTATTTAAATTTTTAACTTACAAGCAAGCACAAAAAGCGCAACGGCTTCTGTTGTTTTTAATCTTAAAGATTACAAATGTGTGCGCTCACAATTTGTATTATTATTTTTTATTTTTTTTTGGTTTATGCTTAAAAGCGTTAGCGTGGTTAATAATAAAAATACGGTAGCAAACACAAAATTTTGTTTCCTCGGAACCACGCGTCCAACTACCAAGACACAGTAACAATAGCAATTGAAACAACAGCAGTAGGCAACAAGCCAGCAAGCGAGCAGCAATCAACATTATTAGCAACAGTTATTGCAAACAGCGCGTGCAATATGCGCTAAATTTGAATACAAGCGTTTAAGACAAATTTAATAAGAGCGAAACCGAGTTGCTAAGCTACTGTGGCTCTGTTGATTGGTTTTTTCTACTATTCTTTTACATATGTATCTACGATAATAAATATAAATGTTGAATCCCTGCATATAAATTAGCAATTCGAATAGCCTGGAAAGCTATTGGCATAAATTTAGTTTTTTGTAGATTTCAAAAACAGCTGGTTCGCTCTATTTGTCTGAAAATGATAGAATTATGAAAGAAAATACATAGTGATACATTCTTGTCGATTGAACAAAATTCAGTTTAATTCAGTTAGCAACTAAGCTAAATTTTACTTTCATTAGCGTCTTGAGTTGGTTAGTACAAATAGTCGATGATGATCGTGCATGAAAATGCGAGATCGTTTTCCCTTTTTTTTTTTCTTAGCTCTCTAAATCAAATAGTTGGCAATCTCAACTCCTCCTCGATTCTGCATACCGATCGTTGCATGATCGTTTTTGTAGAAGAAAGCCTAAAATTGTTCATCAATCAATTTGATTTGCATATTGCCTAGTACACACTCATAGACTGGGCTGGTATCACCAACCAAAAATCAATTGCCACATACCAAAAATAAAAGCAATTAATTTTAATCGCTAACTTAAGCGCTTAGCTTTTTTTCCTACCACTTTTTGGCAAATGTCTAAAGAAAAAATCATTAATCTTATTACAAATTTTCTACACAGTTGTGGTGCGAACTGCAGCAGTTTACACTGCTCATATTGATTTTAAGTATATTTACACTGATTACAGTATGTATCTTATTCATATGTATATGCAATAGCTTAAATGTCCGTCTGGGGTCGGTTCTCTGGTCGCAATGAATACATGTCTACCATGTGTCTGCTGAAGATAGTTTAAAAATTGGCAATTTTCTTTTCTATCAAATTCAAAATCTGCTATCTTTCAAAATTAGTTTTAATTCTTTTACAATATTTTTGTTTGTATTTTTATTCCACACTTTTAGGTTTTTTTTACAACAATACCAATGCAACAACAACAGCTACGACTGCTATACTATGTGATAAATCAATATTGAATTGCAATAAATTTTCAAATTGACATTTCGATTTATTGCTGAAAAGTTGCCTAAAAAAAAGCATACACATATTTATACTGTGTACTTTATTTACACATATGCAATTGGGAACTAACTACGAGTATATATGATTGCACTATTGCTGTTGTTTGTCTTTCAGGTGTTGCTAACAATTTTAATGAATTCACTTTTAGTTATATGGTATTGTCTGTTACATTGCCATTCGAAGGGGAAACAAAAAAAAACTAAATATGAAATTGAAAAAAAAAATATTTCAAATTCCTTACAACACAATTTTGATTTATTTTTTATTATTATTTGATAATAATACTTTTGTACAGTGGTCGCTGTGGCGTAGTGGTAATGCGTTGGAATGCTACGCAGAGTGTCCGGGGTTCGAATCTCGACACAGCCAAAATCAAAAAAGGTAAACAAATATTTTTCTATTCGGCACCACCTCTTGGCTGGCAATGGCAAACCTACAAGAGTAAAAATTGCTATGAAAAGCTTTTCACTTCGCCGTTCAGATTCGGCATTAACCTGTAGCCGTAGACCGTAATCTATTTATTAATGGTATTCACACTTCACTGTACGTAGAGTGATGGAAAATAATTTCAAGAAACTTTAAAATATAATTTAAAATTGAATTAGTTAAATGAGAGCATAACTTACCAATCAGTTTATTTGAATTCAGCTTATAAGTAGTTCAACTGCGTATATTGAGAATTATTCATTTTCACAACAGAAACCAACGACTGTGATTGGTCAATTGAAAAAGTATGTAGAATGAGTTATTTTCTCTTTATGCATGATTTTACGTGATGATAACTACATACAGAAGGAGTGAGAAATGCTCGTCAGAGTCCTGACCGCCCACACATTATAGAGTGAGATTTATTCCTATGAAAATGATTCCTGCTCCCACTAGCAAATGCAAGGGTGAATTTTACAGATTGCCTCCCCTCTTTGCAATGAATATCTAATACTGTACATCGATAGTTACTCTTGAGCCCCAAAAGGAACAATAAATCCCCTTCCCGCATTCCACTAGTGCTTGTATGTATATTTTTTTTATTACTTATTTGGCATGCATGCTAGGGTACCACTGTCCTGCACTCGTAGGTCAGGTTCTCGGCCTTCTTCACATCCATGCTATGGTACGACTTACACTGGATTCCGTACAACTCAACACTTTTGCCAGTCAGCACTCCAATTGCAGTGAGATTAAAGCCAAAGCTTTTCAACTGCGATTAACTATTCAAATGACTCAATGTGCCTGGTCACCCTAATGCAAGTATGAAAGACTGTGCGAGAGAGACAGGTAGAAAAGTAAGAAAGAGGTAGACGCTTTGCGTTTATTTCATATTACCTTACTCTTCAGAGACCTTACCTGTTTGCAGCTTTAAAAAGCTATAAATCTAGAATTTTTCGGCCGTGAGCTTTCAAATTAAAATAAATATTATTATTTCTAGATAGCGATTAAAAGTTTAAAACTCAACTTTTTTTAGCTGAAAGCATTAAAATCTCAGTATCTCCATAGTAGAGTTACCGATTAAAGCTTTAAAACTTACTTTGTCTGCGAACATTGCAATCGCAGCAACTGTCGGAGTGTTATCGATAGAACTTTCAAAGCGCAAAGATTTTCACTTGCTAGCATTCAAATTTTAGTGATTCAATAGCAGCTATTCTTACTAAAGCTTTGAAGCTCATACCGTTGCATCTGCAAGCATTTAAATCTCAGTAATTAGAAGCCGATTCAACCTTTAAACCTTAAAGGTTTTCATCCGCCAGTCATTCAAAGCTTAAAGCTATTTTCAGCCAAGATTTCTATCTCTTTATCGGTGTCCTGTGTGATTGCATTCCCTCTCTCATTCTCCACCTCCTTCTTCCTCCCACCTATCAATCTTCATTCAACACAATGCTCTGCATTCATAGGAGTCCACCCTGTGTTTTAAATATATAAATAAAAAATTGGAATCGGAATCGGAATCTATAGGTTTTGAAAACTGGCACTTTTAAAGTAACAAAAAATATAGATCAGTAAGAACTTTACAGCTTTGTACTATTTTCGACTAAAGTTTTACGATCACTCAAACTCTTTTCCATTATGCTGTGGATACCGCCAATTTCAAAACTAGTATTCCATATTACCTTAAGCTGAAAAAATACCAATTTAACAAAAGTACCAAAAAAAAACATGAAAGGACTTTCACTTTCAATTTCATTATACACCCAAAACAGAAAAAATGGTAGCAGCACAAATGCAATTGAGCGACAAAACGACAGACAGACCGACAATAAGACCTACATGCATCGTGTGAGTGCAACATGTTGTACATGCATGCAAAGCCTCAGCTTACATATCCTACAAACATAAATACATACGAGTATATATGTGTAACACGTCCAGCTTAACTGCTACACTGTCTGTCCATACGTACTTACATCCATCCATCCATCCATCCAACCATCCATCTGTCTGTCTGCATGTTTCTTTGTCTGTTATACAGCATGCAATTGTAATTCCCAAACCATTCAAAAACAAAACTAAAACGAGAAAAAGAAGAGAGACAATTGCTGGAAAGCAAAACAAACAAACAAAAAACTGGAATACTACATGCAACCCAAATCTGGCCAAAACTGTTGCAACCAGTCAGTAACTAGTTGCTTACCAGTTTTAACTTAAAGTCAATCTTGAAGGTCTGAGAATGAAAACTGGAATTTAAATTATTGTTTTTACCTTTTGCTTTTGAGTTACATTGGCTTGACATAAAGTCAATAAATCTTTTTTTGCTGTCGAAAATCTTGTTATAAATACTTTCATACACACATAGCATAAGTAGATGCCCTACGTTCTACTACGAGTATGTAACTATGTAAGATCAATAAATGAAGAAAGCCAGAAAGAGAGCAAGTCAGAAGACATAAAGGAAGTCATTGCCAATTTATGCTGGCTGGCCGCAATCCTTCATTAGGCATGGGGGAACTCTGTTTTTCTTTTGGATTTTTGATGGCGCAACAGTTTAAAGTGAACTTTTTAATCGAGCCTTTGTTTTTTTTGGCAATACAGGTTTGCTCTTTCTGTTTTGAGCTTATTTTGCAAATATATTTTATTGCGTAATTTAAGCTGAAAATTGATGCAATCGTGCAGTTTTTGCCTTTTCTGTTTTATTGGTGGCACATTTTTTCTTTTTCTCCTTAACTTAACCATGTATGTATGGTATATTCCTTAACCTTTGCTTTGGTTTTTAGGTAGGTACCTACATACTATGTACGTAGGTATATATGTATATATATTTTGGTTTGTATAAGTCTCCGCATAAATTTAAGGTTTTTGATCTTTTGCGCGCTTCATTACGAAAACGAAGATTCAATCTCTTGAATCTTGAAGTGATTGACCTTTTTTTAATTTCAATTTTGTGGTTGAATCATTGAGGAGCTGAAAAGTACCTTTTCCTTTATTTAAATATCACAATTGAAGCTTTAAGATTTTTTGGTAGATGTTTGTTTGTAAATAAACACACCCTTTTTATTTAAATTTGTTTCGTTTTTTTTCGCTTTTTTGGGATGTTCCTCTGTTTAAATCGACAACAGAATATTTCGAGTCATTTAGATTTAGAAGTTTTTTTCCCATAAAAATAAGATAAAAGTTTTAAATTAAATTTGTGATATATAATACTTATATAATTTTTTAATAAATAACAATGTTTTTTGTTTTTTTTTAATTCTTTCAATGTTTATCACTTTGTTTTAATGGCACGCCTAGGAATTACATAAGATTTTATAATTATGAAATCATCTGCGCAAATAAATAGAGGGTAGTGGTTTATGTGAAGAACTATTTTATATTCCATTTAAGAACACATTTGGTTCGGGGAAATTACTAACAGATTTCAGAACCTGTTTGGAGAACAAAGTACTTAAATCGCTCTTATAGCAAACTACCTCTTGTAAGTCAAAGCAACTTTTCGTCAGATTATTCAGTCCAGATAAACGAAGTGGTTTGCTGCAAGATTGACGTAATTTAAAAAAAAACTTATTTTTAGTTAAGTATACAGAAATAGATATAATATGTAAATGCATGTCTTTGATTAGAAAATCCATAATTTTATTTTATTAACTCTTCACATAAGAAGATTATTTATCGTTTATCAATTGTATGGGATGACAATTAAATTGAAAAGTTTAAATAATTTTTTCTCAGAATTTATGTTTTTTGAGTTATGACTGTCTTGCAATAACCGAGCGAAATAATCAAACTCTAAAAGAAAACATAATTAGATTCGAATGATACTAATTCCAATAATCGCTCGTGAAGTAATCATAATTGCTGGTCTCAAAGCAACTTTTCCTTCAATTTCCGATCCCTTTAAAAAAATATTACCAAGGAGCTTCAATCCGTTCTGGAAATAATCAGCAACTCTTCCCCTTAAGTCTCAAAGTGACTTGTTAGACTAATACAAACTCTTTTTCCAGAGTCTTCAATTTGATAAAATTTGAATTAATGGCGAAGGGCATCACCAATCAATTTCAAATAAAAAAGTATTATTTGGTAATTTACCGAGAACATTACCAAGGTGTATTGAAGCGATGAACCGATAGAACTAGGTCACTCTGGAAATTATCACAATCTTCCATTTGAAATAAAGATTTCTTACGTTCTTCTGATTTTTCGGTGTGAAAATACTACGTATGAATATCAGATTGTTGTCACTTTTCTTTCCTTTCCTTTTCATTTCAATTTATTTTCTCTATCCTTGTTTCTTTTCATTCTATTTCTTTTATTGCTATTGCTTTCTTTTAGTTCTTCTCTAGAACACTTTCACACCAGTCGGTTGGGCTCTTCAATATATTTATTGTACAGTTTTTAATTTTAATAAATGTTGTTAAATACGAATTCTTACTTTACTTACTTTTGATGGCACAACAGCCCATGGAGGGCCTAGGCCGAGCTTTTCGCATCCACTCATGTTGTGCGTGTTATATTTGTACATGAATGGAAGGGACCTACAGTTTAATGCCGAATCCGAACGGCGAAGGAAAAGCTTTTCACAGCAATTTTTACTCTTGTAGGTTTGCCATTGCCTGACAAGAGGTGGTGCCGTGTAGAAAAATTATTTTTACTACTTTTATTTTTTTTTATTTTGCCTGTGCCGAGATTCGAACCCCGGACACTCTGCGTAGCAGTCCAACGCACTACCACTACGCCACAGCGACCACAATACGAATTCTCAGTGTATAATTTTCAATATTTCCTTTAAATAATTCATTCCCGAATTAAACACAGATGCCCTCCAAGAATAGATACACAAATCCTTTCGAAGAACAAAAAACATCACAAGAATGCTCGCTTTCACTTCGAATGAAGTAAAGCACAATATAATTTCTGAAAACAATCCTAAACTTTGTTAAAGCTATTACTTGAAACTCAAACCGAATTCACATGTTCTTTAGACCATTCTTCGGTATCTTCAATTGGAGAAAATTACTGTGAAGTGAAGCAAAAAAATAACGTTCTCAAAATAATCAATAATGATAAAATTAAGTTTTGTTAAGATTTTCATTCAAAGAACATACTCTGAAACTACTTCAAGTCATGCCAAACCCAAACAACCGCCTTTCAAACGATCAGAAATTTTATAGGATCTTCTCAGATTTTTCAGATTTCCCTCGTAAAATAAAGAAACAAAATCATTTTATTAATTTTCTCAGATTTTCTGAATGTTGTTTCTTTTCCTCAGAACATCTCTCACCCTCTTGGTCAAAAATTGTTGATCAAGTTACAGCCAAATTAAATTAGGACATTAAATTTCAATGTTAAATGGTATCAATCATTAAATCCTTAGCCCTCGGTTATAGAATATCACTCTTGTGATATTTCTACCAATTATTCTTAATCAAGGCGTCTTAAAAAATTAATGCTAATTAAATTTATTTGGTTTTTAATTTTAATTTTATTTTATTTATCTTTTTAATGTTTTATTTTATTACCGCATTGTGTGAACTTAATTTGTTTGGCCTTAAACTAATTTTCATACCAATGCATACTTATTTTGTATACCTATTTATGCATGCATATAAATAGATGAATCTAAATTTTAGCTATAGTTTTTATGTAAATTGCCATTATTATTTAGTGAATTTTTATTTTTCTCAATTTTATGTTTTAACTGAATTTTTAACTCTAAGTACACGCCGTTAAACGCAAGTTCAACTCTCATTTTGTAACTACTATTGTTCATTAGCTTTTTATTTTTAAAGAGTTTTTTCTTTTCGTTTGTGTTCAGTTTGGTAATACTTATTTGCCATTTACTACAATTGCTTGCTTCAATGTCACCTTCTTTCGGGATCATTAAACATTTGGAGCACATTTCAAGCTAACCCAGCCACTAACTACTATACATAAAGTTATGAGGCATGTGAACATTTATCTGGTGATGTTGCTTTTTTTAGTATTATAATTAGTTGATGTGTTTTGATTTGTTTTGATGTTTGTGTGTATGATGGGATATATGTATGGTTATTAGCAGAGCTGGGCATCGATAATCAAGAAATAAACGCTTTTAACTTGAAAAGCGTCTTCTTTCTTTTTCTTTTAATGGCACACAGCCCATGGAGAGCCTAGATCGAGCTTTCGCATTCAAGTATGTTGTGCGTGTTATATTTTTGTACATGAATAGAAGGGACCTGCAGTTTTATGCCGGACCCGAACCATTAATGTCGTTAATGTTAATTCCGAAAAAACAGCACTCTATTTGATAAACAAGTTCAACAACACTTTCGCACTCGAAAATACAGCATCTGTCACCAATTCCGTGGAATTTCTCTTCAGCGTTGATCTTAAAACTTTGGTAATGCTGGGTGACAGCTCCAAAAAATTATCAGCATCTTCGTTATGCTTGTGCTGAACGAAAAATCGGTCTCGCTTTTCATCAAGATTTTGACTTCCTTATCGTACTTTTCTAAGCGCATGTGCCAAAACTTGGGATGGAATGTAGCAGCTATCAGACATTCCTAGTTATAGGTTAATCAAAACGTTATTTGGTTTTCGAAAATAACTTAAAAGTTCATCGTAAACTAAAAATTTACAGCCGTTAATTAACGATTGACGTATTAACGGTTTTCTGCCCAGCTCGGGTTATTAGTATATGAGATAAAGTAAACTATTAACATGTAAATAATATAAACTCATGTGAGAAAAGAGAAAACTAATGAAAGATTTACGCAGAAATCAAGATATGTAAAGCAGAGTATAGAACAGTGATGTGCCAGGAGTGTAGGGAACTTTACGAGTATCTATGGAAAGCCCCACTACATGTTACTTAATTGCTCCCATTTTTTTATTTTTATTTTATCAACTTCCTTTGTTTAACATCCTCTCGTGCCGACCCACCCATTTTTTTTTTCAATCAATCGTTGATTTCATTCGAATAAAAGTTGTTTATCTTTAATTAAACGATTGCTACACTTTATCATTATCATCATCATCACCATTATCAAGCTTAACAATAACAACAATATAATAATCAGACGCTTAAAAGCCTATTTCATAAATTGTAGGTCATTTATGCCTTTTAAAGTATTTTTTTCTTGATAAAATTTTTTTTTTTTAATAAACTTCAGGCGCGTGTCGTTTTTCTTAAGAAAAAATAGTAAACATTGTTGTTTTTTTTATTCAACTCAGCTTTGTTTTGTTTTTATACCATACAACAACAGCTGTTGCAGTTGTTGTACTATACTATCATTAATTGCAGTATCATTTTTCAGTTACCTTTTATGAGTTGCACTTTTTCTACACTACCATACACTGTACCCCGGAGAATGCTTGCTCCCCACTTAACTCGAGTTACTTTAGATTTCTGCGTAATTGTCAAGTAATAGCAACAACAACAAAATACTTTGTTGGTAGTGGTGCTAAAATTTTTCACTTTTTTGTTGTTGTAGGCTTTCAGCTTAATGTAATGTAATTTAGTTTAGATTCTTTGTTGTTGCTGTTGTTGTTGTTGTTACTGTTGCAATGAAGGTGTTGATATCTCTTTGAATGCAGAAGTGCATTGCATTTCAAGTGTGCGTAATTATTTAATTTTTTTTCCAGTTAAGTTGAAATGAGTTGACTATAATTGAGCATTAACTATGCGATTTAGAAAGCGTGACATATTTTTATGTTGACAATTGAGTCGAGGGTTTATTATTAAAATTTTTTTATAATTTTTAAGTTAGATTTGCTGTTGTGGTAAACAAAAACACGTGCATATTGCATTGTGCGCCACTGTAAAGTTTCGCGTTAGTTTTTATTTATATCAATCGCCTTTAAGCCAGAAATGGTAGTGTAAGCGAGCTAAAGTTTCGATATTTAATTTTTGTATATACCTGATTATATATTTCTGATTAAAAAAATGAGTAAAGAAACTAGATCCAAGGTCATCGGTTCTTAACTGGAGCGCAGACAAAAACTCTTGATGGGCCGAGATTAAGCATCTGATTGAAAGAAGATCCCCCAGAATTTAGAATATCTTTCTTCTTCTTCTTTTAATGGCACTACAGGCCACTCATGTTGTGCGTGTTATATTTGTACATGAATGGAAAATATCTACAGTTTTATGCCGAATCCGAACTGCAAAGTTAAAAGCTTTCCTTAGCCAATTTTAACTCTTATAAGTTTGCCATTGTATTTTCTTTTTTTTTTGATTTTGCCTGTACCGAGACTCGAACCCCAGATACTCTGTGTAATAGTGCAACGCACTACCACTACCCCACAGCGACCACATAAATCAATTTGAATTTCGGAAATCATATCAGCTTATTAACATTTTATGCCAATCAAACGATCAGATCAGTGATTTTTAGTTCGAGAAACTTCACAAATTCTTGAAAAATAAAATCTTAATAAATTTATAAAGTTTCACATACATTTTTTATAAAACAGAAATTTACTCTATGATTTAATGAAAAAAAATCATAGAGTTCATTGATATTTAGTCTAAAAAATATTTCCGAAGTTTTTTATCAATCTTTGATTTAATAAAAAGCCCAATTTTGAGTTAAAAAGAATCATCAGGTTCAGCCATTAAATGTGTAAGAAACTTTTTCTCATTTTAAAATTTGTTTAATTTACAGGAGAAATTAATCTTGAAACTTTGCAAATCATCGCCAAGACTTTTGGAACATTAATTTCTCCATATTATGGAGCAGGAGCCAATAGAATTTAAATAGTTCCACAAGAATATCTCATATTTCATAATAAGCTAAGGAAATTTCTTGTGACATTGTGTTGTTTGCCCAAATCAAAAAAAATCAGAAGAGATGTAGGGTCCTGTATAAATTCTGGGCTTTCAAATTCAATAACGTATGTAGTATTAGGTAAAATGCTTTCTGTGAGCACTTATGGTATATAAAGTATGTATTTACTCTTTTAAGTTCTTCTCTCTGTTACTTAACTACTTCCGAAATCCATAGGATGGGTACATTTCCGATATTGGTTGAAAACATTTTTACAATTTGTAGAGAGATCTCCAATATTATACATACCTATATATAAAACTCAAATTTCTTTGGCATACTTTACAATACCAATTTGATATTGGCCCGAATGATCCCAGTGGCCACATGAAAATCCAAGGAAATTTCTTCAAAAGCAAGGGAGAGGTTGCAGACATATTAGGTAAATTGTTAAGCTCTAATAAATGTACTATAGCTAAACTTTTAGAAAGCTCATATGATCTCTTAGAGTCTCAAGTTTTAGCCTTATACTTTATGTACATCTTTTTACTTTCGGAGAATAAAGTTCAGTTTAATAGCACTAGTCTGGATTTAAATAAACACGTTCGTCACTCATTGAAAACATCATTAAAATGTCTAGAGATGTCTGTCAGTTCTTTTCTCTATTACGAATTTTTTTAGTAATGTTGATGGCAATATGTAAATTTGATTTTTTAAACAAGACAAGAACTATGAATTATACCAGAAACCCAACGATCTGTCTAATTATAATATATTGAAACTTTTTCCCTCTAAATAGGAAAGTCTTATCCTTGACTGTGTTGAAGCATATTAAATGATCAGTTGTTTGCTTTTTCTCCTATATTTCAAAAATAAGCATTAAGTCATTCCTGAACTCTATGATATTCAGAAATTAATCGCCACTTGTAATCGTATATGTTTTTTAATTTGTTAAAAATATTCTCGAAATTATTTTAAGTCACAAAAGAAACCAAGAAAGAAGAAACAATTGCCACAAATTCACCTAAAAGCTTTAATAAATATTTTGTTCTTCACATGAAAACCAGATCAATGAAATATAGATCAAAATAAATTTGCATGCCATATGCACATATGATGATGATCAATGTGTAAAATAAAAGATATTTTGTTTATCTTTCATATTTTTATAGTTTTATATGTAAATTCAAATTATGATTAATAAGCAACAACAAGGAAAAGAAAATAAAATGATTTTTAACTATCATAAATATTTTTTATTAACTGCAAATAAAAAAGAAATTAATGAAATACGCGTAAAATCCAAACGAAAAGAAGTAGAAAAAAAATGTTGATCCACATCATTGATCTTTTACACACCTTAAAATTTCACTCTTGTTCAGTTCAGTTCAGTAATAAAAAATAACAATTTTCTACAAATGAAACTCGGTCAAAAGTAACAAGTAACAAGTGAGAAAAAAAACGATACCAAAGTAGGGTGTAAGTAAGAAAAATTAAATCTTCCACGCATATCATCATATATAAAACAGATTACCACAAAATCTGTTGAACGAGTAAATAAGTAGGTATGTAATATGCCCGCAATTCCCTTCACCTCCTGCTCCTCTGAATGCGGTCTTTCTTTCTGTCTGTCTGCCGTCACCACTTCATATGTACACTGTTATACATTAACAAGTTCATATTTTATTTATTATTATTATTATTGCCCGAGTTTTTATTTATTTGTTTGCTTTTTCAATTGGTGATTACGACAATGATGATGTTGTTACTGTTGCTGGTGTAATGATATTTGCCGTCTGACATTCGCTGTAGATGTTTACTGATGCTGGTGGTGTGGTGTAGCATCAACCATCATGATGGCGATAATGATGAAGCTCATGCTCTGCGCGAGCTCTCAATTGCTGCTGTTGCCATCATCATCGATCGATTTCTTTTTATTACTTATTGTATATTTATGTTGCATTGCAGCGATGATCTGTCTGCTCTCAAAAAATTAATACCTATGATTGAATCAATTTCAATTGGTACAACTAAAAATGAAAAAAAATAGAAAATAACAAAATCCCAAAGTGAAATTGATAGTATGCATTTTTCTGTTGTTTGTTTTCATATTCTTTTTTAATTGTTTTGTGAATTAATGTATTTCTTTTAATTTTGATTTTGGATTATTTTGGATTCACAAGTGAAGTTGTTATAATGTACACATTTATATTATATTACATGCATACAGTGGTGGCTAATATTATACAGATCAGATGGATCACAGCCCACTTACTGAATACGATTTTCACAAAGTTGATACAGAAATATTTAATAAAATGTAAAGTCAACATCACTCCTTTTTCCTGAACTATCTAATCAAAAAAAAAAAGATTTAAATCGGAGAATCCTTAGAAAATTCACTGCTTGTTGATAAATGATTAACATTCTCTTAGTATCTCAGCTGCATTTTAGTAGCTTTGTTATTTTCTTTTACTCACCATAGTTGTATCCTCTAAGGATTGGTACATACTTAAGTTGTTCACACGCTGAGCTTCACGCCTGTGGTATCTTCAATGCTTCTCACGTTCTTATTTTAAATTCAATCTCACGGACATGAGCGATATAAATATCTTCAATACGCAACAAAAATTTCTTCAAAAACTACATTACCGAATTCCGAAAGTTCACAAAAATCTATAAGATCAGTGGTTTTTAATTTAGTGAATTTTAAATTCATTTTTTAATTGTTGGTGAAATAATTTTAAATAACATTAAAATTTTTTCAAGATAACATCAGATTAATGATCTTTATGCCAAATTTTTCAAATCAGCGATCTAATGAAGATCGCTCAAAGGATCGGATCTATGCTCATAAAACTGCATATTTTTTATTTACACTTTTTATATTAGTCACTGATCTATAGAAGATTACACAAACGGTTAGATCAATGATCTTTACATTGTAAATTTCTACATAAACTTAAAAAAATGCAATATGAATATTGTATCTAGGTAAGTAAAAAATCCCATCATTGATTTAAAGTGGATCACGAAAATGATCGCTGATCTTTAAATACCATCAAATATAGAATCAGTTTTTTCCACTGTACTATGATTTGAACCGTCTGAAAACGTTACAAAAGAAGATATTTATTCCAGATAAGCCTTATTGTCGTCATATCTCGTCAGCGCTTTAGATCACTTGATCAAACTTATGCAAAATATGACCTGGAACACTCTCTAGATATTAGATACAAGGAGGATTAAAAGGCTTCAGATTGTTTAAGATACTGCGTTTTGGTTTCGGTAATCTTATAATTTACGTGATACAAAAATATAAAATATCTTTTAGCTAATGTACAACTGCAATGGATTATAATAGACTTTAATAAAACGCATATTTTAAATTCCCTTTCAACCAATTTTTTAAAAATTTAACTTTAGCTTTCAAATCTCTTCTCTTTATTGAAGAAGCACAGTTTCTCAGATCAGATTAATATTTATTTTTCTCATAGCCTGCAACACAATTCGAGTGGAGTATTCTTCCACCAGCAGTATTGCTTTTAAAGGCCACTCTTTGAAGGATGCAGATCGAGAGCCAGATTAAATACTTATCAGTTATGAGAGCTAGCTCTAAAGCGATGTAAACCTACCTCAATCGTAACCTTTGCTTTTCTATTAATTTACTATTTATTCGATATACTTTGTATGTTTGTAGTATCTACAAGGTGGGGCAAAAGTAATGCCATAATGTGAATTGGCTGTCATTTTGTTATAAATAAAAAAATTTAGCTCTATTTTCACGGAGAGATTATTTGAAGGTGTAGAATTTATGACATTAAGTAAAAAACATTGATATCGGTCAAATGGCCACCTCATGAGCTGATGCATATTTGTGCCCATTTTACAGCATTCTGAATTGTTGCTCGCACAATATCTGATTTCTTATTTAATGTTGGCTTTCAAGACTTACAAGGGTAGTGGTTTGTTAGGGTAAACGCAAGATTTCAAAACGCCAGATTTCAAAATCTCCATCGTTTCCCAACTGTGTATCGCTCCATTGCCTGTTTTAAACTAATTTTCAATATGTCTACAACATAAATGTCAAAGCACAATGACATTTGATGCCATTTGCAAAAAATATGCCACATTATGACAATACTTTTGCCCCACCATGTATCTATGTATACTTTACGCAGTCAAGTGAGATCAATCTCTACTGATGATTGCCACTTGAGACTTTCGTTACACTTGATTGCAAAACTAAAACAGCAACACATCTTCACTTACTAAGTATTGTATTGAGTTGAATTGTTTGTTAAGTTGCGTGCATTTCATCAGAAAGTATAATAACAACAACGACAACATTTGTCTGTCTGTCTGTCGATCTGTTTACATAAAAACGTAACGCTGGCGTAACGCTTAGTATTTTCTATCTCTTCTTAATAGATTTCTCAGATGTCTAAGATTTCTATGGAAATGTCAATAGTGAATGACAAGTGCAATATTTTTTGTTTCTTTCTTTCTAGCCATCTATGAGTAAAATATTATATCTATGTAAAATATGTATGGCGCATCACTATTCAGGGTGCGCCATTATTTATGTCGGTGTGTGAATATTAATAACTTAAAAAAACAACCGACTTCCATATATGAGGTATTTTTGTTTAATTTGGTCCATTATTTTTGTCACCATTTTTTGACACCACACCTGCAAGGAATTTTCGTTGCAGAAACTGCATTGTTTGATAAGTAGTGTGGCATGGCGCACCGTCTTGTTGAAACCAGTAACCGTCCGGACCATTTTCACGCATTTGTAGACATAGTGAGCCAACATCCACCGATATCAATTCCCATCGACTGTTTCGGCTTCTCTGAAGAAAAAGGCCCAATGAGCTAAGCAGTAACTTTTTGGTCATGCAATGTTGTTTCATAGATCTCGTGTGGATTATCCGTTCCCCACATGCGGCAATTTTGCTTGTTAACGGGGCCAGATTCATCAAAATATCCTTCCAAATATCAGGTTCAGTGTCAATGTACAGCATCACTATTTCGGCGCTTTGTTTCGGTGTCAAGCGATTCATGGTTAAAATTCTACTGAATTGTCGTTTCAAAAATATGTTAAATCAAGTCAATCGTTTGGTAAATGTTAAAATTATTCAATATTAACATACTGACAACCTATATAAATAGTAGGTACGAGTACTTGTATACTGGCATTCATATGTAGCTGCTTGAGTAAACTTGAAAGCTACGAGTACTTACATACAGAACTGCTAATGCATTTTTCTTAACTATTGTAATATTTCTGTTGCTCAGCAATCCTAAAGCTACTGCTACTTGAAAATTGCTACTCTTGCTATTGCTGCTTTAAATCTAATGAAGTTTTCAAAAAACTTGATGATGGTGATTTTTAAAAAGTGATCACTGAAAAAAAGTTGTATCTGAATATACATACATACGAGTACATATGAGTCTCTATGAGATTATATTATAAATAATTATCTATCTATAAATATAAATCAAGCATGTCCCTTAGCTACCAACAAAACAGAAAAAACAGAAAAAAATAACCTATAATTTAATTCGTTACCGTTCTCTCAAACTAGTAATTATTAAGTTAATACATAAGTACATATAACTTTGATAGACTCACACCAATACAAACGGTAAGCAATATTGCCAACTAATAAATAAAAATATAAATTAAATCGTTATTACTGGCGTTGAAATGAGACTTATGCAACAGCACACAATTAATTGCAATATTATTAATATGAAAATAAATTTTACTCAAAATCAAAAATGTAATCAAGAGAAAAATGAAATACCATACAAAAAAAAAATCAGCAACACTTTCATTTTTCACGAGCAATTAAATTCATCGACAGCATTCGTATGTTTCGACGCAACAACAGCAATAAAATATTATCTACTTACATGTCTACATGTAGATATACAAATTTATATAAAAATTTACTTTATAAAAATGTACGTGCGAGTATGTTATAATGCAATTAATTTCAAAGTAATTATGTAAAAATAATAATAATAACAACAACTTCTCCAACACTACCAGCAACAATTACAACTTAACTAATAATAAAAGTCAAAACCGTCCATAATTCGTGTCAGAAAAATTATTAAAAATAAATGATAATAAAAAATACGAAAAGCAATACACACATCCATACATTGAACTAACAGTGTTGTAGCATAAAGTCTACATAATTACGAATAGTTTATCTAGATAACAATTCATTCAACTTCTAAACAACATTAATGTATTAGATATTGACTAAAGAATAAGGTTAAAGAGCCTCAGGAATACTATACTCTAAATTACTTCGACATTACACACCACTACGGAATCAGAGACTGAAATAGCAATCTTAAGAAATTGTGGCAAACCAAAAGATTTCATAGTCAAGATAGGAGCCTTCAAATTCTTTACTTTCTTAGTGGGAAAAACTTATAGATAAAGTATGGTAATAATCGATTGCCTAATAAACATAGATGAAAGCATTAGAAAGAACTAGAAGTTTAAATCTGAATAAGAAGTCGTTTTTAAAGGTTCCCTGACCAGTGACCAAAAATTTAGCTATTTGAACTACTGTTTGTAAATAATAATTAATAACATTATCTTCAGTAAGTTATGAAGAGATCAACCAGAAAAATTTGTTGTTCTGTGACAAAAAAATAAAATTGCTAAAGATTTATTTTCATGCCTAGCTAGCTGGTCTATTTTTGTGTGTCATTATTTTTGAATGTCAAGAAAATTGTTAGTTCTGTCACTACAAAACCATATGTTTTTAAAATTAGTTTTTTTAAAAGTTTTCTACATGTTTTTGACTCGGTTTCTACTTTATTTACATTTTTTCTAATCAAAAATTGTTAGTTAATTTAGTTTTTTACACGGCTATTCTTGCTTAAATGTTAAATACCAGCTTTCTATGTATTATCTACATCGCTATATTAATATTATTATTATATTATTTTTTTTTACATAACAATTTAGTAGTGAATATATATTACATTGTGAATATGATGTATGTATGTTGTCAAAAAATACAATATTTTCGTAACATTGTTCACATTATTACCACATTGCCGACATTATCTACTTACAAAAAAAAAAAAACGCTATGTAGTACTTCATACTGCTCATACTTATAAAAAAAGAATTTATTGAAGAAACTGCTTTTCACACATTTGCTACATTATTTACACCACAATAATTGAAATTAGTGTATTTTCTCTATGGCTGTATATGTACATACATAGTTATCGACGTTCGAGATAGACTATATGTAATACATGCTAATTTTAACTACACAATGTCTACATTATCTACATGAATATGTAAACAACATGAATCAAATACACAATTTTAACCAAACTTTCATATACGAAAAAAAATTCCAAACCAAAACAAATTAATTTGCACGCATTTTCAAAGTGTAGAACCACAGCCAACAAGTACAACAGCCAAAAAAGTGTTATGGTTATGCGTTGTTTAACAACAACAAATAACAATGAATGTAGAAAAAAGGCAACACGATCGAAACAGATTGAATCGGATCGGCAACGGATGTAATTTTGATATTAATTTCATTTTAATAACATACTCGTACATATGAACAAAGACAGACATACTGACAGCCAGAGATATATACCGCAAGTCAGGCAATCGGACAGACACGCAAAATTCATTTAAAGTGAAATTAATAATAAAATGTGAAATTATAGGTTAAGCTACTATTATTACTACTACTTTTTTACAACAAATACATTTTACAATTTTTTCATTTTTTTTCGGGTGCCTTGTGTTTGCTCTTTTCCTTTATAAATTATAAATTAAATTTTGTGTGTTTTTTTCTGTATTGGATACGCTCATTCATTACTAGTTATTTGTTGCTGTGGTTAAAAATGGCGCGTGTTAAGGAGCTGAATTAAAACAAAAACTGATAGGCAATTACTTTATTTTTATTTAAATATTAATAGCGACAACGGCACAAAATGATAAGTTGGAAAGTTAAATGAATCAATGCGGCATTGGATTTTCAGTGGATGGATTGATGGACAGACAGACAGACAGACGATACACAGATAGCTCAGTGGCAAACCCATTTTGCTGCGTGTTTGGTTTGAGACATGAATGAATTCTCGACTTCGCCTTCTGCCTCTGCCACAATTCGTTTCGAAAGAAAGTCGACAGTGTGTAGAAAACTTAAAAATGTTTTACATCTGCAGCAAGATGATTCTGCATTTATACTTTATTTAAATTGCTTTTGTTTTGTATGAGCAGAAATTTTACGACCACCTTCATTAACGATGATGATCACTTTTTAATCACACTCTTTTTAACACACGAGTAATATTCTTTATCTTTATTTCTTCTTTTGAAAAAGTGCATTTTCATTGAATGAAATAATGTAACTAGTAACTAGTGAGTCATAATTTGAACAAAAGACAACACTCTAGTAAATTGGCCATTGAACTTTTGTCTGTCTTTCTGTAGTCTTCAATTGAATAAATGTTTAATTAATTTATTTTAATAATGAAAAAAAATGAGATATTTCGTATGTGCAGAGTTGATTGTGCTCGCTGCGGTTAAGTGGTTCTTAGTGCATTGAACTATTTTTGTACAGCGTTGGAAAGTTATATCTAGTTACAAAGAAAACAAGAAAAGCTCTGCCTAGACCCTCCATGGGTTGTTGTGCCATCAAAGGAAGAAAGGAAAGATGCACCCGTCTTGATATTAAGTTCCTTCCTCAGGATGATGGAAAGATGCACCCGTCGTTTTATTAAGTTGTACCGAAAAGTTGTACTTAAAATGAGGAGTAGCATAAGATCTTTGTGGTTTGAAAGATGTTCTGGGGAATACAAATATATATGTAAAAATTTACTTCTTTCTAACACCGAGTTAAAAGAAGATAATGGAGATCCGCGAGAGTCAGATTTCTTCCTTCTGCCTTGATGAATCATAGCCGCCCAGTTATAGAAAATTATAGCACCTACGGACATAAATCCAATAAATTTTAACGAATTAAAAAAATTAACAGTGGAACTGGGATAATTTAAGCCAAAACTTTAGGAAAATGCGCGGATGAGTGGGCTAATAGGTTTCTAAAAAAACTTGCGTATAATAACTCGCTTGCTCAAAAAATTTCACTCTTAATTTATTCTAGATTATAATTTGATTTATTTTCAATTATTTTATATTAATATGTTTTCTTATTTTTATATATGTACTTGCAGATTCCCCCAACAGACTGAAGCGTCCATCACCATCAACCGCGGAAAAATCACCATTAACCAAAACGCCCGGACCACCGCCAAAGGTAAGTCAAATTAAAAAAAAATGTAATCCTTATTTGTCCTTAGTAGCTAAAAATATACATAGTACCAACATTTATTTTGAAGCATATTTCACAATTTCACTAAATTCGAAAATAAAAAAACAAAACGTAAATATGTTATGTAAGTTACAGCTGACAACTTTCTCCAGCTATCTGAAAAGTATTCAACAAAGCATCGAAGTATCAGGTTACTTCCTGTTATCCGGATACCTGTTCATTAAACATGCTAAATAAAATTTGAAATTTGAAAAACTCAGTCTAGATGAAAATTTGGAGAGCCAATCATTTTTAATCTTAGTTAACTTCCTCAGGATGATGGAGAAGTCGTGTCAAATAGTGCCTAAAGCAGGTTATCAGATTCAAGGGATTTCGGATCTCTTATTCGTAATACAAATTTTTAAACAAAATTACAAATATTTGACGCGCTACCCTTGATTCTATTTACTTTATTTTTGAAAATTTCATTTCACCTGTCATTTCTTCTCCATATTCGATTCTGCCTCTGAGAAAAATCACTGTTTTTTTTACTAAAACATGAAAATCAAGTGATTTTGAAATAACTTCGAATCGAATTATTTCCTTGAATACTTATTTAAGCAATGATTACATGGGTTCTTTATGGAAGGGCTTTAAATTTTATACATACATATGTACTTAAAGTTAAAGTCATTATAATTTGACCTTAACCCATTTCGAACATACTTATGACAAGCAAGTTCGGAAATTCGGCAAAAATACATTTGAAAAGTAACCAAAAAACCAAACGCAATTAAACCGCAGTTACAGAACTTAAAATTATTAGGTCTCATCTTGCTCACAGGCCAAGTAAACACACATGGTTTTTTAGAAAATAGCTTTGAAAACCAACAAAATAAAAAGTAAATTTAATTATGTTGCATTTAAAATATGAAATTCATCTAGACAAAATATCAAACCTGATGTAGAAATTATAACCTCCAAATTCCCATGTACATAAGTATTTTAAAGAGACTAAAGCTGAACAAAAAAATCCTATGGAAAAGTAGACAAATTTCAACAAAAATGCAAATTTACACGTTAGCCTGACGCAACAAGTATTATCCGGAGATAATACTTATTGCCAACTAAGTATGTAAAGTATTAGTATTAATGCTATTTTATACACTTTTTCACCTCATTTCCTCGGGGTAGGCCAAAAATTGTTACACTCTCTAAAATTCACAATATATTATTTAGAATTGATCTAGAGTGTACAATTCGCTCAGTAAATACTCGATTGTTTCTACTTAGTCGTTGTAAAATTAATAGATGCCATGCCTCACTAAAGTTATCAATTAATTTATATATATAAAAGTAGTATTTCCAGCAGTAGTAGATCCATAAATTGCAGCGAGTGAGTCTTTTGTTTTTACATTTTTTCAAAAAGATTTTTAATTCAGAAACAACGAAAATAATAGCTGGAATATTTCACGGGACAACCAAAACCCAATGCTCTTTGCAAGAATTTGCAGAGAAATTCATTCATTGCAAGAAATTCAGATCTAAACTCAATTTGCTCTTTGACTCTGATCACGGCCTGGTTTTCAACTATTTAAATAAAACAAACTTGTGGAAATCAAGTCAAAGTACACGAATTTTCACTCCAATATTGCCAGAAAAAAAGGAATAATTTCAATTTCTTCCTTTCGTTCGATAATAATTTTCTCTCCTATACCTCATTAGTTATATGATTTTTCAAGGCTAAAATAAATAAAATTTGGCTTATACTGGGTCAATGAAGCGCAATATTTTCTCCCCCACCTAGGTTATTCTGAATTATGTATATGAAATTCTCACACCAGTTTAGAACTTTTTATGCAAGAGTTTAAGGGTTTAGAACTGTGGTGGCAACCCACTCATGCACAGCTGATCAACTGAACTATTTTTCTATGGAAATGAGCATGGTACATGTGAAGTCTAATACTCTCGTGCACGTGTGCTTTGGAGTGGCCACCACTGGTTTAGATACACTGATAACAATTTTTTCAAAAGAAATTTGTTTTCTTGCCTTGATTCCTAAATTAATCTGAATATTCAACTTCAGGTCAGCGATTTCGAAAGATTGTAAAGATCAAATTCAAAATGGTAAATTTTCCCCTCTTTTATATAGATTTGATCATCTTTACTACGTAGATTCGAAATTTAGAGAAGTATGAAATTGTTTAACAACTAAATATTAACGAAATGGAGAAACGTGTGCTTCTAAGGGTTAAAGTCGTTGATGATTCGCCAAATATGAAGATAGAATCGTTAGAGTAATACATCCTGTCCAGATTAAGTGCCATGGAATGTGCTAGGGAAATTTTCTATTTAAAATTGTTATTAGGACTGACTTGACCCCATATTGAATCTACAACTAGTTCTCGATGCTTCTTTCTACCACCTATGGGACATAAGTAGTATGCATATGACAGATTCATAATTTGTTTCTAGTTGTTGCGTAATCTCAAATTTTTAGTTAAGCTTTTAATACAATTGTGTTTAATTATGGTAAGGTTAATAGGCAAAACTTTATTACTTAGTTTATTATTACTAAATTTTTAATGACACAACAGCCCATGGAGGGCCTAGGCCGAGCTTCTCGCATCCATTCAAGTTGTGCTTGTTATATTTGTACACTAATGGAAGGGACCTAGAGTTCTATGCCACATCCGAACGGCAAAGTGATAAGCTTTTCTTAGGCAATTTTTATTCTTGTAGGTTTATCATTGCCTGCCAAGAGCTGGTGCCGGGTAGAAAAGTTTTGTTTTCCACTTTTTTGATTTTTGCATGTGCCGAGATTTGAGCTCAGGGCACGTTTTGCCCACGATTTTTTCATTTCTCAGGATCTGTTTTAATAATTGTAACTTTGAAGTAGCTAATCGATTGTTTGCGGTTCAAATAGAAATTTCTTGACATTTGAATACGTCCGATTTTTTTGATACTTTAGATTGTGAAATATGCTACAATTTATAATGTTAAACTTATTTTTATAGATCAAAATTTCTTAATGTTAACTGTAAATAACAATTAATTAACGGACACATACACCCTGTAAAAACTTGTCTCTATTTTTCATGTAACACTCGTAAATTTTTGTACCGCATCCTTTTTCCCAGCCAAGGAAAAAATTCCAATATTAAATAGAAAACATTAACATTTTATTAACACATTTAAGTTGTAAACATATAAACAAGTAACTAAATACCTCCCCCGTGTCCCCTTCTCAAACGATTCCACCCTAATACTTAATAGAAATAGTTTACAACACACAAACTTAGAAGTCAATTAAAGATAATTCTGATAAACAAGAGAAGAAAATACTAAAATCCCATATTCTTCCTTTAAAAGTGTTGGCACACATTCGAGTATTCCATTTCCATTTCCATTCCCATTCCCATTCCCACTCAGCGTGCATTTCATTTATGTATAGCCATATTGGTTGTTGTTCCTACTTGCAATTGCTGCTGCTGCTGCTGCTGATTGCTACACATTCATTACGTACTTGTACTCCTTTTTTTCCTGGTAACACATTGGCACAATTCCCTAGATATAAACTCAAATAAATACAAGATAGAAGTGAATAGTGTGCAAAAAAAAAAAAAACAAAACACAACAAAAAACAGAACAGAACTGAACAAAACTTACAATTTGTACGAGCGCCCCATAAACAACTAACGCAACAACAACAACACTACAAATGCTATCCATAAAATAAACTTGAGCAAATACTACGAAAAGAAAGAATATAAAGAATTCTTCTTTTTTAGATTCACACACACACACACACACAGTTGCAATTTCCCTCTTTCTTTAAAAGAAAAAAAATTTATAAATGAACGCAACTTGTGAATGTTAAATTTCAAGCAGGAACAGGCAGTCAGCAGTAGAGAGGTATTGTATAGTGAAGTTGGAGGGAAGGGAGTAGAGATGGGATATGGGAGAGAAAAGAATGAATCTGAGTAGGATAAAAAAGAAGAAGTTCTATTTCCTCATACGAGAAATTGCAAGAAGTAGCGAACAACATTCAGTTTTTAGATAGTAGAAGTACCTACCTCTTAGTACCTTGTGTGTATAAATGCTAACCCAGTAGAAATCGGTCCCTTCTGAACCAAATATATTCTCAAGTAAGGATTTTCAGTTTAAGAAAGGTCTGCTCCAGCAAATTGATACTCGATCCAAGTTTCATTTTATTCTACCCTTGTGAGCTTCATGAGCTTCTTACATCAAAATGCTAACACTGAAGCAGCTTAACGATTTACTTATAAAATAGTCCCTCTTTGCTCACTGCGAGTAGAATCACAAGAGCAATGTACTGACTACTTGGTTATCATTACAGAAGAAGATCCGGACGAGTATGCAGGACTTCCATAATAATATGAAAATATTCTCTTCCAAGGCGTCAATCGTCTCGGGCTTATCTGCGAAGACAAGCGACTTCACATAAGCCCACAAAAAATAGCCCAGCGGTGTTAAATCGGACGATCTTGGAGGTCACGACGCGAGATAATGCGCTCACCAAAAGTTTCCTTCAATAAATTGATTGTTTCGTTGGCGCCATTAACGCCGTCTTATTGGAACCAAAGCTCGTCCACATCAACATCGTCCAATTCAGGCACGAAAAAATTAATAATGGCTCTATAGCGTTCCCCATTGACTGTAACATTATGACCGGCTTCATCTTTGAAGAAATATGGGCCAATGATTCCCTCACACACCAAACAGTGACTTTTTGAGGATATAACGGCGTCTCAACAATGGCTTGTAGATTATGATCACTCCAAATGCGACAATTTTACTTATTAATGTACCCGTTCAACCAAAAGTGAGCTTCATCGCTGAACAAAATCTTCTTTTGAAAATCGGGATAGGAGGCCATCTCGTTTTGGTAATAAATTTGCACGATTTGCAAACGTTGTTCAGGAGTACTTAAGTATATTTATTATGAAATGGCAAACCAAACTGAGCATAAATCAAGTGACAGCTGTCAAAAAGACCAACTCCGAAAAAAGTATTGCCAGACTGAAAACTATACTTCTAAAAAAACACACCCTTTATTACCAACGAATGCCCGAACTGTGGTTTTAGTACACAAGGCATTATCATTATTTTAAACTGTCCACGACTTCCCAGAAGTCTAGACCTCATTTCTACCTATATATGGACAATGCCCACTTATTGAAGCTGTACTGTAAAGAAACGGAAAACAATCCATCGAACACAAACAAGATTAGCTTAGACTTGGAGGAGGGCTCGATGGCCATAGATTTCCCACAGCACGCTATCCAATATAATCAGAGTAGCGACTAATATTTCGCCTACTCAAACAACAACAACAATGAAATAAGTATCCTTCTATATTTCGTTGTTTCGTAATCCTGATAGATCAATAGAAACTTCATGGTGAGTAATTATGTATTAAGAAAGTGATCGAGAAAGGTTAGGAATGACAAAATGCCAAGAAGAAAAATTGTCTGAGAAAAGGTTTGCATTTCGTTGTTCAGTCGTTTACAAAATTTAACTTACACAGCATTAAGGGACGCATAAAAGCTCTACCCAGGCCCTCCATGTTGTGCAATGGAAATAAATAGCATCTATAATATCTTGAGCTTATAGCTTAACAATCATACCTGACATAATTTCCTACTGGGTGCTGTTACTACTGCTACTAGGTAAGAATAGTAGCCATTACGAATGTGAATTGTTTTGTGTGACCAATCGATAGCAAATTTCATTACAAAAACAACAAATGCAATCAGCAACAGGAGGAAAAACCTTTTAAGGCCTTTTCAGAGATGCTAGTAACAGAAATTAACTTGCATACATACTTACGCGTACTAGCAAGAGAAGAAATACGAATAGGATGAAAAAGAGCAAGACCAAGAGCTGCATCATCTTGACATTCAACAAGAAAAAGAAGACCTGTTTCTTATTTTTTTTTTGCTATAGTCGATTGCGCTATTAAATGAGCTTAAACGTTGCCAATGCATGAAGGCATGCAGTCAAAGTTGTCTTCTTCACGTTCAACCGCTACTTCTTCTACTATACAATATTCGTACTATTTCTTATACACCCTACTTTAATGGGGCAAGGATGCGTACAGTTTGTTGTTTGGCTCATTCGTGTTCAAGTACTAATAAGGAAATGTGCCGATTGGGAGTTGATCTGGAATTGGAGCAAATCTTATATGTACTAGTACTTGAACGCATAAAATAGAAGCAGCAATTACAAAAATGGAACATACTTTGTGTATATCAAGTTCTCAGATATGAAGCGTTTAAACACAATAGCTTCTTTACAGAGTGTATCTGTGTTGGGATGTAGGGTGTTTCGTTTTGTATTTGAGATATATGTATGTACATAGTTGTGAGTGAAGAACAACAAGGCCGCTTGCTTCGTTGGCTGATTAGCTATGAAGGAGAGGGAAAAACACTCTTACTAGTTTGGACGCCCGTGTAGTTGGCAGTTACAGTTACAACGACCTTGCTGGTTGCGGTGGTTGTTGTTGCCGGCCTATGTGCTTCGTGAACACAGACGTTCATACTAGTACACGAGTGTGTATTTGTGTATCTAAATGTGGTTATTAGCATATTTGAACTGTAAAAAGTAATACTGCTGACAAGTTTAAAGAAGTAAGAATATTAGCATTTGAGTATATTTTGAAATTGATGCAGATTAACTAATATTTTGCGAATCGGCGAAGAACTAAAGCAAGTTTTTTGATTGAAATAAACTAGTTTTCATCATACAAAACAGTAACATACTCTTCTAAGTTCGTTTCGAGGTTGCTTATAGTTTTCGTTAGGCACGCTTTCCTGAAAACTTATTGTTAACCTGTAACCCATGCCTGAATATGCGGTGGAAATCAACGTCAGATATAGCATAGTTGAACACTAGGGTCCTTACTGCTTTGCAGCTCATGTGATTTCATCAGTTTTTCTCCATTCCTGTCGTATGATGAAAATTTAATTACTTTTTATTGTATTTTTCTCAAATTTTGCTCATAATTTGTTGAAAAAAATATTCTGTACGAAATGGAATTTTTTCAACTGGTCAAGTAACGTTCATAAAGAGGTGCGATGAATTTCCATTTGAATATAAATCAAATGGTTAACATTATATAATAAATTATACATCTAATAGTAAAAATCACTTAATTTCTTTGCTTAGTTAGCTACTTAGTTGCATTTTAAATTTTTCCAACCAAACATTTAAATGTTCGAATTCAATTCGTAATCCCATGTAACCTCCGGAAATGCGCTGCGCCACCAACCATCTTCGATGTTAACTACTACCCGTAGAAATAAACCACATCGTCACGATAGTAAAGACGCAAACCATTTCGGCATAATTCCTAAACCCAGCGCCACAGGAAAATTCAACGAAAATATAAAAATCATTGCCATTCAATGAAACAGAATGTGTATTCACCACGTACACGTATCGATGAGTGTTGAATTTCACATAATGCCAAAGCTGTCAGTTTGTGTTCACCAAATTGCTTTGCTTTTCTAGCTTTCTCAGTTTTCTTTCAATCGTCTTTGACGTTTGACGTGCATTGTTTTATATTTTAAGTTGGTTTAGATCTGGAGTGAAACTTGTTTTTGCTGTCAAATACCTGGTGTAAAAAACTTTGGAAAAAAATATGTAAATTCGGAAAAATTGCACAAAATTTTCAATATACAATATAATAAATTAAACCCCTATGAAAAAAAACAGGAAATATAAACGTCACTAAAAAAAGCAACAACAATTGATTATTTAATAAAAACAGAAGAGGAAACCGAAACAAAAGCAGCGAAATCGTAACACACACGACAAGAAAAACAAAACAAACAAGAATTTCTCACGTTAGTGGTAAAAATAAAAACCAGTGAAGTTTATTACAGAAATGTAAAAAGTCAAAACCTTTTCGCGTTTTACAACATTTTTCTGAGGCAATTAATTTTGGCTGACCACACATAAACAACATAAAAGAAGAAACATTTCGCTTCATTTGTTGTTAATGACAATAAACAAATTGAGTGTTTTTATTTGGTAGATATTAAAAAGAAGTCATTATAATATATTTTTTTTTTTTTTGTTGTATTTGCTAAATAAAGGAAGTGAAATTTTGCGTGTATATTGCATGGCATTTGTTTAAGGTGAGCAAAACATATTTAATTTTAAATAAAATTTCTTTTTGGTTTTTTATTGTGGCTTTAGCTCTTGTTTTGAGTTCCTCATGACTCATGATTTGTGTTCATTGCTTCCATCATTTTTCATTTTTTTAATGTTGTTATACGATATGGTGTTGTCGCACTGTGTAGGAAGGGTTGGAAGGGCACGTTGGTAGTGGACAAACATCCAACAAGCTTACAAAAGTCAAACTCATTTTGCACTCGCTCACTTATCAGAACAAAAACAATAACAATTTTACCACAAAAAATATTTTTTTAACCTAATTTTTATTGTGTTTGTTGTAGTTGTTATTGTTGCTTATATTTAAATAAAAGCCTTCGTCTCTTGTTATCATTTATGTATTTATTGTTGTTATTAACAGCATTCAATTATTCTTTTGTTATTTTCTTTTTCTTCTCTTTTGAGAGTTACTGTTTAATTTGTTGTTGCTGAAATATGATTCTTGTGGGTGACTATTGGTGCTGAAATTTAACCTAACCTCACTTTCAACTTCTTATACACTTTGATTCAGAGAGCAATTACACTGGTGTGTAAACCAAATTAGCTATTTCCCATGGAATTTTAAAGCTTGATTTCGAATCTGACTCCTATCTGACCGTCAATTCAAAGATATTCAAACCTTAAAGATCAAACCAACAAATTTTTTTTGAAAGCGGATAATAATCTCTATATATTTCTCAATTGTCTTGTGTGAAACATTTAGTTATTGTTATTCAATTTGACCACATACAAATTCAGCGTCAATATCTTTATGAAATGATCACCCTAGTACTTGGGTCCGTAAAAAAAGGAATGTAATATTGGGCTTCAAATCTTCTCTCTTTGACTTAAAAATTAAAGCAAATTATAAAACCTTTCCTTGACTTTGCTCTGAATAAATGATTGCTAAGGGCATAGTCTCGTCATAACATTCGTATTAATTCTTAATGCTCAACACCTTGGCTGGTTGGTTTCTCCCCCTGTATGCATGCAGTACACTCAATTTCCGGCTTCTGTAAAATTCATTTTAAAATTGATATTTTTTTAATATGTTTATGTATGTTTTACTTAATAAAACTATGCAGTAATTTGCATTAATTTAGAGTTGCACTTACTGAATCATGAGAATAGTTTGTGACGTCTTTCTTCATGTTGTTTACTTCACTGTACTCTTTCAGACCAGCCATCTACAAGTTCTTAATGTACAAGTTCTAATTCTACTTTGTACTTTGGTAAGAATATTGATTTATGCTAAATTATTTGCTGTAAAAACTTGCGAGTGAAAGAAACTTTAACTGTCTCTATATGCTCCTTAAGAGCAGAGTCAGCTAAGCTATGTGCAAGCAAAATTAAAAAAAAAAATACCAAACCCATACTGAGTCATAAAATGTTTTTTTTTATTATTTTTATCAATTTTTAACTTCTCTGTATGAAAAATAAAAACAAATCATTTAACGCCTTTCTAAATTATGATGACGAAAAGAACTTTCGACTTAAAAATGAAAATTTTAGTTCGATAACTGATGGTTCTAGACAGGGGCGTAGCCAGGGGGGCGCGGGGGGCCGAACCGCCCCGGGTGTTACCATTTTTGGGGTGATACCCGCAATGTCCAAAAAGCGGAAAAAATATTATAATTACCTAAGTAGGTATGAATGTCAAAAATTATACTTTCATTTGTTTTGTGCACGATGTGTTGGAGGAAGTGGATGCTACACAAAAATATTTCCAAACTCCAGGACTATGTAACTGTCGATAAAGTAATAGCGAAATCGAATGCCCTAATTCTCTTTATACAAGAAAAGCGGGAATGTTTAGTGAAAGGTGCATTTAAGAAGAGTAGTATTATTTGCTTAAAGCTCGGAATAAGCATTAGCCGGCGCATAAGTTACAAGAAAATAATGCCGTGTGAAACGGGAAAAGATATAGGTTTAACTGCTAAAGAAGAAAACAAGAGGACGATGCTTGAATGCATCGATCGTTTCTCGACAGAATTAAAGTCTAGAACTAGGGCATTCAGAGATATAGCCGATATCTTTCATATTGTGAAAACAAATGACTTGCTGTTTTGCACGGATGAAGAAGTGAATATCAATGCAAAAAAGTTGGCGCCGCACTACGATGAAGTTGTAGAAGAAGAACTTAAAGTAGAAGTACAAAGACTTCGTAGACAAATCAAGGCAGCAAACATTGAATTTAAAGTCGCAAGTAAATAGACTACGCTTGATATTCTAACTTTTATTGTAGAATGGGACTTTATAGAGTCTGTTTCAAACATATCTTTAGCTCTACAATTGTTCTTAACAGTTTGTGTCTCTGTGGCTTCATGTGAAAGAAGTTTTTCAAAGTTAAATCTAATTATATCATATTTACGCTCAACTATGTGTCAATCTAGGATATGCGACCTAGACATTTTATAAATAGAAAACGAATTCTCTAGCAAACTAGATTTCAGCAATGTTATTTCAGAATTTGTTGCGAAAAAATTTAAAATTTTTTAAATATTTTTTATAGCTTCATATAATGTAAATTTGGTACTTAAAATATTTACTCACATAGATACATCAATTTCCTACAACAGCAATGAAATAGTCATTTAAAAAAAAGTTGTATGTAAAGAAATACCTTCCAAGATCTTTAAGAAAATGCTGTAAATAAAAATTTCCCTTATTGGTCTCATACTCGTAGAGGTTTTAACTATTTTGTGACCTAAATTAAGTACGTATTAATATAAGTTCACTCATCTTTATGAATTCCTGTATTTATATATTGTATTTACTTTTAAATAAAAAATAATCGTACATACCTACAAATAGTATAATTACTATTTCAAAAGAAGAGGGGTGAAGGGTTATATAGGGTGACACCATTTAGGGCCGCCCCGGGTGTCACCCGACCTGGCTAATCCACTGGTTCTAGATCAACTTTATTCAAAAATCAAAAAATCCCAATGCGACACGTTGTTTATAAATTTGGTTTTATATTTACACCTCACTAGTTTGAGATTAGGATTGATAACTTAAGAAAAATAGCAAAGGAAGGAAGGTATTTACATTATCCCGGATCACCTCCTATTGGAAGAAAGAAACTGAGTGCAACACCACCTATTTTGAAAGTTTATCCTAAAAGGGCAAAAAAAAATGGAAAAGGTTGTACACATATGTAGATTTCCAACGATATATTAAACATACAATCGGACAACAAATAACTAAGTTATGGCAAAAAGAATGATTTAGTGGTTTTTCAATACCCATGTATTGTAAATATGTAAGTTTCAAAGAAGTTTTGTCTTACATTCTTATATAATAAATTACTTCCACAAAACTACTTTACCATGTTTAAGGTTTTGGTAAGTTATTATTAAAATTTTGTATTACTTCCACTTTGCATATGTGAGAAGATTTGTGGAAGGGTTTCTTTTATTTTTTGAGGAAATTACTATATGACATATAGAAGGTAATCTTTCCTCGTAGCTTCCTTCTTGACGTATCGGTAGAGAAATCCTTTTGCTTAATGACATCATGTGCTAAAAAGATCTGGAGCCACTGATGCTTTTGTGGTACTTAATATCAGTTCAGTTAGTGAAAGTTTTTATATGATGCACTAATTATTTATGAAGAAATTTTATGTAATGAATTTCCAATGAATTCTGTAAAAGCGGCAAAGATAAGAATAAAATGTAAACTTAGTATATCGCCTCTTCTGTAGTTGTCATAAGCTTCCCCAACTGGTTCAATTGATTATTATGCACCCTTTATGGTAAGCTTTAATTTCAACGTTATAAGTCAGATTGAACTAAATGTGATTGCTTTTACCCTTTTGAACTATCAAGGAGTCGTAGGAAATTCGCTGAATGGGGTTATTTTGAGTGAGAACGGTATTTAAAATGATTTTGATTTTGAATTGAGTGGGCGATGGGAAGTAGAATCCATGTGGGCTATATATATACAAAGCAAAGATTCTTAAAATTGTCATTTATTACAATAGTATACAAATAAATTTAAATTAATAGCCATTCAAGCTAACTTTAAGTAAGTAGTTAATTATGCTTAAATATGATGGCAAAATACTTATTATAATTTTCAGAACCTACATTTTATTCGATCAACCACAATTGACCTTCATTTAAATTGTTATGTTTATTGAAATTCAATAAAAACGAGTAAAAATAAAAAAGAAAAAAAAGAAAGGCAACAAATTGTAAAAACAATCCAATCGATTCAGTTGAGCGCGCACAATTCGCTGCATCAGACCCAAATTACTTTGAACACATTTCACTAAAATTTTTTGATTACACTAGACTTAAAAAATAAGTAGATACGACGAGTAAGTAGTTAGGTACTCGAGTATCCAACAACAAGCTATAATATTTGCGCAAAATCATTTTCGAAATGTATGTATGGTATGAGTAATTATTATTATTTTGACGTTTTGTATGTGGGACACTTTGCATTACGATGAGCAGTGAATTTAAGCGATAAGCGGCGAACGAGTCTGTACTAAGTATTATACTACAATAGTAAATATGTATTTCGATTTATTTGTAATAGTTACTTATTTATTGCTCGAAATTTGCAGTACATTTTTCTAAAGCATGTCATCGGAAAGAGCTAGTAGCGTTTATTTGTTCGTTTGGATTGCGCTACTTAAAACTATTTTTATTTTGTTTGTATTTTAACGCTCTAAAAATTTTCCTAACAATTTTTCTGACTCTGCTGCGTTGCTCATTGGAGTTTAAATTTAATTTAATCGTTCATTATTGTGGCTGATTTTTGTACTCACGATATTTTGCAAAATAATATAAAATACCATATTACAGTAGATACTTGTTTAGATTTACTTTGTATGTATTTATATGGGCTTAATGAGTTTTTTTTTTTCGTCTTATTTTGGGGAGTGGTTGGGCAAAGCACGGTACTTTAAATGTGTGGCATGGCAAAGAGGTACTCGTATGTTAGTATTTGAATTTATTAACTGCAAATACACAATCATTTCATTTAAGCGTGTTTAGCGTGCGTGTGTGAATCGAAATGGGGTAGACAATGGTGGCGCTGGCGGGCGAACACTTTTTCTTGCTGGCGCTGCCAATATCGGTGGGACCGCTCCAGTGTGCAAAATAATTTCATGAGCAGCAAACACGCTATGCCAAATGTTTTCCTTGCTTTTTTACCTTCTCTCTTTTTTTTTTTTGAATTTCTGGTTGGATTTTGATTAAGTAAGTAAGCCAATAAATTATAGCTCGTCAAATGCATGACTCATATTTACTCATAGCTAACATAATGGAATAATGCCTGCCAATAAATATTGTAGGTATTGACTCCGTATTAAAATAATTGCCCTGCTAACTTAAAAATCTTGTTTTAATTTTTTATTTCATTGTTAGCATTTTTTAAATGCTCTCACTCTCACGTTAATTCTTCGGTTTTTATTTGAATTTTATTATATTATTTCTTTTGTCATTCCACGCCAGGCCCAGGTCATTCCACTAAGTTTGTTTGCATTTCTTGTGTTAGTATAATTACCTACTTATTTTTTACTACTCACTTGTTTTACTTGCAAAGTCTGCTTTGTATGTGGGTAAGTCAAACGTATGTAAATACATATGGGCATATGATTGTGTGAGTATATATGTAATTAGAATACATAATTAAGTCATTGGGTCAACTTTGCTTTATCGTTGTGGAACACGCAAGTTTTGCTGTGTAATGTGCAGGTACATTTGCATCTTTAAGGCAAACTGAAAGTGTAATTTCCTCATTTAATGTGGAGATATTTTTTGCTTGATTTTTTCACTCTGACATTGCACTTTTCGACAGAGTCAAGGTTGATATAAAGTTTGTGAAAATGTAAAACGCGTGTGATCTGAAAATGTTTCTTCATTGATGGAAGCAAGAAATGTTGTAATTCATAAGCCTACGTTTGCTACAAGTTAAATAAATAAAGTTTCTATAAACCTCTTGACCGCTTCGAACTAGAATTCTGCTTGTCATAGCGGCCGATAGGCAAATATATTTGCCAAACCACCATAAGGGGAAGAGGGGTCCGTAAGATTTCAAATTTTGGAATAAGACTAATATGAGGATCCTGATCATGAAAATCATCAACTACAACCGATGGCCGCATCAAAGGTGTCGTCGTCAAAGAGTTAAGACATAAAAGACTATTATGGTCGAAAGTTTTCGAAAAATGTATACATTTACTATTGCAAATTTCTCGATTGATGCGTTATTTACTAATTTTTCTGACTCAAGCACATCTTTGCTTAAATTTTTTTTCCATGTGCAATAAGATCTCCCGTTTTTTAGACATTTTTGGGGATTTAATTCAAATGTCTGATTCAGCTTTCACTTGGATTGCCCACAGTTGGACCCACCCCATACACTAACATTTTCCCATCGTTCTGATGCTATTGAAATTCATTTGCATGTGTAAATATGCCAACGGTTTCACTAGTCATATCTACTAGTTTTTTTTTTTGTTCCTCTGGTTGTAAATACTTACTTACTTACTTAGCTGGCGCTACAACCGATGATCGGTCTTGGCCGCCTCCACAAAGCTCCGCCAGTCACTTCTGCTATGCGCGCGCTGGCGCCAGTTGATAAGGCCAAGTGCAGTCAGGTTGCCCTGCACCTGGTCTTTCCAACGGAGATTAGGACGTCCCCTTCTGCGTGTTCCTCCACCGTGGTTCGAATAAAACAGCCTTCTAGCCGGAGCGCTTTCTTCCATTCGCTCAACATGACCCAGCCAGCGAAGCCGCTGGAGTTTTATACGCTTGACTATGTCAGTGTCGGCGTACAGCTCATACAGCTCATCGTTCCATCTTATTCGATACACGTCGTCCACGCATACTGGACCGTAGATCTTACGGAGTATCTTCCTCTCGAACGCTCCTAACAGCCTCTCATCATTGATGGTCAATGTCCACGTCTCTGCGCCATACATTAGGACGGGAAGGATGAGGGACTTATAGAGCGTTATTTTCGTCGGTCGAGAGAGGGCTCTACTTCTCAATTGCCTACTGAGCCCGAAGTAACACCTGTTGGCAAGAGTTAGTCTCCGCTTGGTCTGGTTGTAAATACTTAGTTTATTTTTGCACTTGAATTAAGTGAATTTTTAAAGAAACGAACAACTCCCTGCACTATCCCGTCGTCCACCCTTAGTCAACTTCGGAATCCGCTAGTGCTTTTAGCACTATTGCTTGCCATAAAATTATTTCAAATTATTTTTTTTTATGAGTTTTTTTTTGATGAAGAGATAATAATCTAAGAAAATCAGTAAAAAAAAAAAGATTTCAAAAGTTTTCGTTATGTACAAACTTTTAAAGGCACTGGAATGTATTGTATTAGAAACATTATACCATATGTCAAAGAAGTTTCTCCAATTTCGCCAATATGAAAACATTCAACCATAAAACTCTTGATTTCTGTGTCTTATTGTTGACAAAAATTTCTATTTATATTTTCAACTTTTCAACTTAATTTAAATTAGTTATTGTTGGTTTTAATTATCTGTGTTTGTTTGTGTGTGTCTGTGTGTGGCTGTGTATCTCATTAAAAATGTACACTGTCAAGAATATATCAAAAACGTTACTGTTTGAAGCTATTCTCTCATATTCTCATCTTTCTACATTCACAGACACTTGAATAAATATTTTAACAAATTGTTAACACATAATTGTTGTGTTAATCTTTCCTCTCATTCGTACAATTGTTGCTGATATGTTTGTTTATGGTTTACAAACTTTGTGGCATTAGGTAAATCAAAACAACAACGACAACTACAAAAACGAATAAATAAACTTTTACAACAACATGACACCACATAAACATTCATAAAAACAATTTTTTTTTTTTTTTTGTATATTTTTTTACGCCTGAATTATCAAACAAAACCCGTATAAGCTTACACACATGCAAGTATCTACAAGATACTTACTTTATCTGTACTCAAGCAGAATGGAATGAGAATTAACACAAACACGTATACAGTTTCTACTTTTCCTTACTAACATTTTCTTTCTAACGATATTTGAATGTTGCTAATTTACATCTTTAACAATTTAACAAGCAGCATCTTTCTTTTTCTACGTTTTTGTTTTTTGCCTCTTGCGTTTGAGTTTTGTATAAATAACTGTTTCACAATTGTCTTTGAGGCACAACCAGAAGTGGAAGAAGAAGACAAACGCTTTAATTGTGGTTGAGGATGATGATGATGATGATGATGCTTTAGCTGAAGAAGCCAAAGGTTGATGCAGTTAAGAATTCATGTTTTAAAGAAGATACACGATTTCTTTCTTTCTTTTACTTTTTTATCTTTTTTATTTTTGCCTACAGTAAAAGTTCAAGTGATGCGAGCAAAAACCAAAGAAAAGTATTACACAAATACTTTTCGTTTTTTTTGTTAGTTATTTTCACAAAAAAACATTCACAGATAATAACATCCCAAGAAAACAATGTGTTGTCTTTCCTTTTTGTTTTTAACAAAAACTGGATTGTTGACTTTTATACTATTCTACCTACTACTATTAGATTATTGTGTTGTTATTTGTTTGTTAGAATATTATAAAAAGTCAATAGCAACAACTAGCTCAACTACCTTCTAGAAAACCGAGCGGGGATCTCCAAAGTTGTAGCAAATTCTCATCTGAATCTTCTATAAATTTCAAGAAAAGGCAAATCACTTGCGATGCATTGAGAATCGCCTACATGTTGCCAGAGCTTCTGTAATATTTGTCAGGCTTGAATTCAATCCTATCTCCTTTCTACTGGACACTTAGCTTCGACTAGATTTTTACTTCTTTATTTGTTAAGCTTTCTTTGTGTGATTTTTTCATATTCTTAACCACTGCCATGTATTATTTGCCACACTTACTTTGGTCTAGTCGATTTAATTTGAATTTTTGTTTCAATTGCTTCATTTATTTATTTATATCTTCATATGTATATGGCATCTTGAATTCGATTTTATTTATTTTATATTCTTTTGTTTTTCAATCTTTGAAAAACATCTTGAATTTCTTTTAGAAGCGATTTGTGAATATCTCTTTTTCAAGTAGCAGCTTTCACAGTTCATTGTGCTGCTGGCTGATATGTTTTGGGAGTGGTTTAGAATTGAAATGTGGACATCAGAACATTCAAATGAGTGAATGAATGAATGCAAAATAAAAAGGGGAACGAAATTATGGATTTATATTACAATTTATGCTACATGAGTGCTTGAATATGGAAGAAATTAAAAGTTAAATTAATTAAAGTTGGACAAAAATATAAAGATCTGTTGCTTATCTCATTATTTGCTATTCTAGAAACATCGTTGCAACCTTTTCAAGAATTTAAAGTTGAATTATTATTTCTATATTTGGAGTCATGAATCTGAATGTTTAGCTAATATTTACCTCCTCTGTTATCACGACTTCGGGCTCAAATGGCCTGGTTTCAAATCTCGGCACAAGCAAGATCAAAAAGTAGAAAAACTAACATTACTACACGGCACCACCTCTTTGCTACGAGATTAAAAATGTGCTTACATAAAACTTTTCACTTCGCTGTTTGGATTCGTCATAAAACTGAATGTCCCTTCCATTCATGTACAAATTTTACACGAATAACATGAGTGGATACGAAAAGCTCAGCGTAGGTCCTCCATTGGCTGTTGTGACATTAAAAGAGGAAACTTATAACAAATTCGAACTTTGGAGCCACATTTTCCAATCTTTTTGAGTCAAATTCTTTAATTACAATTTTAGACTTTAGAATATCGACTTGAAATGAAAGTCACAATTTAAAACCCTGGAAGCACGATTTCAAGCTATAAAAGTCATGAATTCCAGCATTAAAGATGTGACTTCAAACTATAAGGTCCGTCATTGCAAGCTTCGGAATCAAAAACTTAATCACTGGCTTCAAAAAATTCAATTCTTTATTCATGATTTTAAAATTATGATGTTGCGATGAAAAGCTCTGATACGACGATTTCAAACTTTTTAGGTATAATTTTAAACTCGGGAATCACAATTTCAGACTCTAAAGCCTCGACTTTATACCCTGGAGTTACGAAATCAAACTTTGAAATTACGAGATCAAACTCTTACTGAAATAACGATTTCAAACTCTTACTAAAATAACGATTTCAAACTCTTCTAACATCAACAAATCAGAGCTACAGATTTAAATTTTAAAATAAAAAATAAATTAGCTAAAAAAAATATTGTAAGAAAAATAAAAAATTCCCCAAGGTTGTTTCAGTTTCTACAAAAATATTATACATTATGAATCATCATACCTCGGTGACATAACTTGCATATTATTTATTTGTAACTACTAAGTATTTATAACTGAAATGTGATTTGCATTTTCAATTTAATAAAACTACAGTCTATAAATAAATAACTACCTATATATAGGTTTTTAAAAACAATCACGTTGGTATTAAAAACTTTCCTTCTTCTGTTTTAACTAGACACTTTTGACATTTAATTATAAAAAATTGTATACTTGTTATTTTTATTTTATCTGCTATATTCAATTTGCTACATACAACCCTTTCAAAACTGATTGAGAGAATGATGCATCATTGCTGCATTGCATCATTTGCCAATATGTGTGTACTTTTAAATAGATTGTTTTATTTTTATTTCTATTTTTTTTTTCTGTACGCATGACAACATTCGAAACTACATTTACCAAAGTCAAGTCAATTTGTGACTCCATTCGATTGTGATTTCAGTTTTGTTGTTCAAGTGTTTGCTGTTCTGCTGTTCGAATATGCATTTTATTTTATTATTCAAAAGCCTCAATTCAATAAAACACATAGCTCATGTACTATGCAACCCATAGTTTCTTCATAGAAGTGGAAAGAAACAAAAAGTGAACGTCCTCTGGACTTTGAATATTAAATAAAAAAAAAATGGACGTTTTTCTTTAATGTATTCAATCTTGCTATCTGTGGATCGTGTGTCACATAAAAGCGTTTAAAATATTAAAAGCTTTGTACTAAGAGGTGATATTTGCGACTAAAGAATACTGGAAGGGAAGTTGTTGTTTTAAAAAGAGTTGTTGAAGCTATTTACAAATCAAATAAATCAAGTCTGAGAAACTAATTACAACAAACGGACGCTGAACCTCTCCTTCCAACACAGTTTTCTAAATAAATTCAATAACGTTTATGGAACTGGTAGATCAGATTTACGTTTCGGAACATTTCATAGTTCCTGATGAAGATGCCAATCATGAATTCGTTTTTATAATGCGAGTGCAGCTTACAATTTTCTTGTCCGTAATAAATTCCACACTGACTGATGACAGTAAAATATCAAATTGATTGCGATATCTCTAATATATTTAAATTCTGATGGCTAAATAAATCAATCAATCAATTGTGTTGCTCTTTGAATGTGTATGTACTCTCTGTATCTGTTCATTTTAATTTGCATGCCATATCATTTTGTAATTCCCATGCAGTTTATTTTAGTTCAGATTAATTTTCCACGTTTTCTTATTCCTTTTTTGCAGTTTATGAAATAAACACAAATCTCACCATTTAATGTTCGCGCTGTTGTGCAAATAAAATGCTCTAATTATATATTTCTACTCGTGTTTGGATTTACTTGTTACATACATATGTACTTATATTTTTTAAGGTACAGATATGAATACATTATTTCTTGTTTTTTACATTTTGCAATTCATTGCTGCCCAGAATTTGTCCCCATTTGTGTGAATTTTAAGCAGTTTGTGCTTTATATTTTTAGCATATGTTGTATTTTCTTGTTGTTGTCTTTTACAATAAATGCATGTTTTATTAAGCGTTTTATTTGCTTTATTTTACATTTTTATTTATATCGATGAAATTGAATCAGTTGCACTTCTTCGTGTGTGAGTATAAAATGATTGAGACTGCAGCCTTGTGCAATTTTTGCAAATTCATTTCAGTATCTTTAAAACTTTTTAAACAACGCCATCTCCTGTATAGAGCTTTTGCTATGGCCACTATGTACTTATGTTCAAATCTTAAAAAGTGAACTACAATTTAATTTAAACTCCACTGATTAACGCCACAAATTATCATGAAATCATTTTTGAATGCAAAACAATATTAATTATGATCCCCCTTGGTGCATATTCGCCAAAATGAAATTCTCCCAGCATCAATGCAAATAACAATACGATGGGTATTTATTTTTAATCTAATTTAAACTTTTTGTAATCTTCGAAAAAAATTGTGCAACAACTTCATGGTCACGTTTTTTATTTTTCTTCTATTATTTTGATTTTTATTTATTTAAATTTTTTCTTCTTATACAAATATTTTTTTTGGTTTTGTTTTAATGAACTCCCACACCTTTCAACCCATACCACAAAGTGTTTATCTACAGCAAAAAATCTGCGTCAATTTCAACATCTTTTAAATTCACGGCTCTCGCTTATAAAATTCATTATTTATGTCTCGAAAAATGTACTTACTATACATAAACTTCAAGTGTATAATTTGCGAAAAGCATTGTTAGGTTTTGTTTTTCTTTTTACATACTTTTGTTTATTCTTAATCTCTTATTTTTTATTTTTTCTTACTCTTGTTTTAATTTTCCATAGGATGAAATGATTTCAATTTCATGCAAATAATATTTATTAAATAAAACGAGATTTTAAAAAGTACTATATAGTAAATATTAATTAAAAATTTTAGCTGTTAACTAGTACTTAATTGGTTTTTGCTTTTTGCGATTGAATCCAATTAAAAGAAAGACAAATGGGAATAAAAAACTCTGAGTGATAAGTTCTCAACAGTTAGGCCTTGATATTAGTCCTTTGTATCAAAAAGTAGTTAAGTTGTGTGAGGTTCACATTACAGGAATTCTGACAGGGCATTGTAAATTAAACTATCATCTAACAAAATTGATAATTACATCTTATGAATTATTATGAATCTTATCAAAATTGTTTTCTACCACCACCTCTTGGCAGGCAATGGCAAACCTACAACAGTTTTGATTCGGCATAAAACTGTAGGTCTCTTTCATTCATGTACAAAAATAACACGCACGACATGAATGGATGCGAAAAGCTCAGCCTAAGCCCTCCATGGGCTGTTGTGCCATTAAAAGCAGAAGTAGAAGAATCATGTAGGTTTTGTAAGGAAGATAGGAAGTCCGCGAAGTAAATCATCGGACACTGTCCCGCACTTATATAGGTACATATTCGTAATAGGAATCTGGGTCATCATCAAATACCAGAATTTAATATAAAAACCATAGAAGTAAGATCAATACTTAAACTTTTATCGGAGGCTGGATTTATGGATAAAATATAAGTCCATGAAAGCGTTCAATATAAGTATCTTATGTGTCGCAGTATATTAAATATAGAAATTAGTTGCTTTCATTCGTACCTCGAATATTTAATACACGCTGTGGCCTCCATACGTACCTCCTTTCTTTCATTTGTACCTCCAATATTTAGTGCCCGTGAAATGCTTCTAGTTCATGTCATCGAAAAAAGTTTTGAGGTAGGTTCAGGCCCCCTTTTATTTACAGAAATTAGAATTTTTAGACTATAGATTCGCCTTCTCTGAAAATATCTCAGTCATTAAAACAACTTCTTGAGGGAACAAAAATACATATATCAGTAATTAAGATCAATGATCATGAGATCACTCTGAAATCATTAAAATTTTGGTTTGTTCATTCCTTTAACAATCAAAATATATGAGATATTCACCCAATATCCACTCTGAAAACTTAATTATTCTATTATTTGACTATTTTCACTACTACTTTGGGATTACCCAAGCATTTAGAGTCTTGAAGCCTGCTACATTTATCGTGGAAAAATACAATTGAGTATTTATTTGATGTTTTGCGTTTATAACCCCAAATTATCCTACCTTGTTTACACACCTATTTTTTTTATTTAAAATTAAAAATAATATTAAAAAAAATTTGTTTATATCAAAAATCATAATTTTCATAACTGGCATGGCTAACAAATTAGAGCTGGCTGCTATACATATATTTTGCACTAATCCTCAACTAACTAGTTTTCTATTTTCCTCCACTAAACTTTTTCTATATGTACATATGTATAACTATTTCAAGAGTAAACTAACCACTCATTTATTTTGCTAACCTTAAAGTTGTCTTAGATTAGTATCTTAAACCAAAAAATAAAAATCAATCATCTATATATATTCGATTTCTCTTTTTTCTCTTTTATTTTATTATTTGCTACTTCCACATGCTACAGGATGAGAAAAGTCTGGACATTATGGGACAGTATAAGCCCGAAATATTCTGCTAAAAGATAATAGCGTAAAAACTATTAAAAATAAAAGTTCAATTGATTTAAATTTAAATACATTTATACATATAAATATAAGTTATTATATAACACAACAAAAGCAAATTCAACAAACATCAGTAAACAAGCGAACAAACACAACAAAACAAAACAAAAAAGAAAAGAGCAAAAGAGAACAAAACAAACAGGAAAAAGTGTTCGAACAAAGTATAAAACTAAAAATTGAAAAAGGCGAATCTACAAGATAATCACAAGCAAATTAAAGTATCTCATATATATACATATAGACACATACATACATACATACATAGACACTCATATACACACATATAAACATCACTTTATTTTAAAAATAACACAAATAATTATAACTGAAAATAATTAGCATTTAAGGAATTGTTTTAAAATTGAGAATTGTTTTTTTAATTTTATTATAATTAATTTTGCTGTTATGTGTTAAAGAAATTTAAAGAAATATTAAAAAATTACTTAAATTAGTTTTGCTTTACGCACAGTTTTTCTCTAAATTTGTTGTTATTGCGTATGTGTTAGCATAAAGAAAAATCACTAAACTTTAAGTGCCTCGTCGTTGTAATTTTGCACATTTGTCACACACATACACATACGAAAAAATCATCTATCAATCAATACAATTGTCAATTCATCTAAACCAACAACAAACTAGCAAAAAGTATTTCAACATATACACATTCACACTATACTATATAGTACACACTCGTACAACTTCATTATCGGATTTGAAATTACGTACAACCCCAGGTAAGCTTCTTCTTGTCTTCATTCGTTCAATACTTTTACGTAATTAAATTAATATACTTGAAATATTTAAAAAGTAATCGTTTACTAACCTCATTTTATTATTTTACTGTTTTTTATTTGTTATTTTTACTGTAATTACTACAAAACAGTTCTAAGAAATACATACATATATATTCGTCTATAAGTACAGTAAATATATAAACTCTGTCTGACATCTCTTTTATACTGTGCTTTATATTTGTTAGTATTTATTTAGTACGCTATTTGCTATTTTGCTTCAAATTTTTCACTAATTAATGTCATTATCGTTTTGTAATACACATATACTACACACATACACATACACACATGAATATGTTATGCGCCTAAAAATATAATAAAAATGTTGAAACATATGTTGACAATTACATTATTAAATTTAAATGTCGAAATAATACTTTTCAGTAAAGCACCTAAAAGTATACTACATATTTCTACATATGTAAAATAGTGATGGAAAAAAATATCCTACTCTTTGCTTTGACATATCCCATTTGCTTTGCTCATAATCGTTGGTTTTTATTGAGTGAGCGAATAGTCTCCCTCAATCCACTTGCCATCCACATGAATGAGGGAAAGAGGAACTTTTACATTACTTAATTGACGAATATCGTGAAAGCATAAAATAACATACATACTTAATATAATCTTAAATAGATTTTGTTCAAGCTCTGTCTAGGTGGAGGCGTCCTCAAGTTGATCGACTTCAATTGCATTGACGAATATCATTAAGGCATAAAATAACAGAATATAATCTTAAATTGATTTTTTTTAAGCTCTGTCAAGGTAGGGCCGTCTTCAAGTTGATTGACTTTAGAAATTTCCTAAATCGATTTTGAAATCGCATTCGTCTTCGAGTATTGTAAAAACACCTTCTTTTAATACTTATTTGAGACTGAATAGAGAGTGCTTCATTGACCTTGATGTGTTTTTGTCCTCGGGGAACTGAAAAGAGAGCTTTGTACTTTGGTAAATCATTTAAAAAGATATTTACAGATTCATTTAAAATTTAAAAAGTAGAAAAAGGCTTTAAATGATTTCTTTAAATTCGAAGAATGTGTTAACCAAATCCACAAAACAATTATACTTCTCTCAGTCGAGTTGAGAGTTTATATTTTGCATATTTTTAGGTTTCAGAATTTCAGAATTTTTGAAAAATTAACTTAATCTTTTTTTTATACTAACAACACTAAACTAATCAAAATTTTAATCTCTTTTTCATTTTCATTTTATTTAAAATGTTTATCACTCCCTTTCAGATGGCCCATGTTGGTGTACCAAGGCGCGATCCATGTCAAAAATGCCAATTGCCGGTATTTCTAGCGGAGCGCCTAACAGTAGGCAAAAAAGTCTATCACCGCACATGTTTGAAGTGTGCACGTTGCGGCTCACAATTAACACCGGGCAGCTTTTATGAAACTGAAGTAGACGATGAATATTGCTGTGAAACTTGTCCAGATGAGGAGGAAATTGCCAGCAATGAAATGGCAGCGGCTACAAGCAGCGTAATGCTGCGACACAATACCAACACTGAAGAGCAGGCTGTAGCTGCTGCTGGTGCCATACATATAAAACCGACAACTGTACGCAGTTCAATTGCTGATCGGTTAGCGTTCTTTGAACAAAGTAAAAATGGTAGCGTCTTCGAAGATGCCCAGAGCAGCAAACTACTACAGAAGAGCGTTAGCGATGAAGAAAAGAGTAAAAGTCTTAAACGTATGGAAGCTACGGTGACTACGCCAACGACAACGACGACGCCGTCTACATCGGCTTATAAAATGAATACCGCTTTAAGTAGTTTCCTGAACGATACCATTGACGGTGCAGGTAATGAAGAGGATGAGAATAGTGAAGCTACTGCGGCCGATAGCAATAAAACTGATACACAAATGGAAACTTCAGGCACTGATGACGATGATGAAACTGAAGATGATCCAAGTTTGGAGCATAAGCAACCTATAATCTCAACATCGCCAACACCCCCAGAATTGCCGACAACACAACCACCAATGCCGGCGGTGGAAATGCGTAATTTTGATGATATCGTAGCTGTTAATTCGCCAACAGCTAATCGTCGTAGATTTACCGCAACAGCACAACTTCAATTGGTAACAGCAGAAGCCGCAAACCAACAACTAGCAACTAAAGATGAGCCAGAGGATACTATTTTAAAATCTGATAGAAGAATGAAAACTGAAATACAATTTGATGTTATGACAACAACTGCAATTACATCAAATGATAATGCAAACAACAACAACCATCAGCAACATGAAACAATTAAAATTGAAGCCATTCAAACACCAACAACAACAGCTACACATAGTAACAAATTGACGCAAATTAGAAGCTTAGAAGAAATCAATTTAGATTTAAGTCAAATTAATGATCACAATACTTGTTTTACCAAAGACAAAATTGCAGATACCGACACAACTGCAGCGACACAAGCACAAAACACCAGTACCGCCAGTGCAACCATCATTGAAGGAAAACATATTGAAGAAATAAAAACTGAGTTGAGAAAGCTAGAATCGGAAAGCTCAACCGATATGGATGTAGATCCAGAGCTTGAGCAGGAGACGGAGCCGAAGCCGAAGCCGAAGCCCACGGTGGAATTGCGTGCTAAGCCTGCCGCAGAACACTTAGTAGCCGATGAAGCAACCACTGAACGCTTGAGTGTTGTACGTGCGCGTCTGCAACAATTTGAAGTAATTGCAAATAAGGATAATAATAATACAAAAAGCCCAGAATATAATGATAATAATGTTAGTAGTAGTAATATTGATAGTCTAAACGAAAGCGAAAAAAATGTTGACAATACGAATCAAGCGACAGTAGTAAATGCCAATTTGCTTGAACCAGAAAATGTGGAGCCTGAAAGTATGCTTCAACAAAATCTCATAAATGAAGAAACAAAATTAAATGATATGGAAATTGATTATGAAACTGAAAGTAAGAAACTAAATAAAAGTCTAAATGAAGTGCCTGCGAATGTAACAATTAAGGAAACAATTGAATTGAATGAAACAATAGACAATAGCAATATAGAAATTAAGCCGGAAATTGTTTTAGAAAAAGTCATAGAAACAAACGAACAAAAAGTAGAAGGGAAGGAGGAGGAGAAAAATGTTGCAGATAAACCACAAATTCCTATGAAGTCACCACAGAAGCAAGTAGAAGCAGCAGCAGTAGCCCCTGCAATAGCTAGCAGTGAATATCCAGAAGATTTAAATCCTTTCGCATCAGACGAAGAGGAAGAAGAAGCAGAAAATAAAGAAAATATTCAACAGGGTGTTGCACCGCAACCACGCACAAATATTTCTGCAAAATCTACAAGCGTGGCAGATACTTCCTTAAATCCGTTTGATAGTTCCGATGATGAAATTGAATTGGAAAAATCGCACAACTCGACAGCAGCATCGACACCATCATCAACATCAGCAATTGGTTTAGGAGGCAAAGTGCCACCACCACGTCCACCACCGCCACGCATATCGCGCAATCCTTTCGCTGATGCCGCTGACACCGATGAAGATGTCAATTCGTTTTCAAGGCGTTCTAGTTTATCGTCATCGCTGAGCAAGAAGACGCCAGTGCCAACACCAAGATCAAATGTGTAAGTATTTATTTAATTTCTAAAGATTTATTTACAACATTTTTTTAAATTGATGAGCGCACCTCAGTAACTGTTTTGAAAAAGAGTAGATGAAATGATTACTCATTTCCTTGTGTACATAAGTAATATAAGAAAACTACCTCATACTGACATATGTACAATGACAACAATTATTGTTTTAAATTTCACTCAGAGTCAATGTCAAAGACGATTTTCTAAGTAATATACGCAAATGTGCTGAAAATATTTGCATATACACTAGTACATATGGTATATGTGTTGTGTTAGTTATTTTGATAGCAACTTTTTGCTTGTTATTGTTGATGTGTGTTACTAATCATGTTATGATACTTTTTTGAGATTATTCAGATTCTTTAGGTTTCTTATCAGTTCTTTTAATAATTGATCGACTTATAAAGGGACATAATAATAGTTTCTTATCGTCCTTATTTTCTTTGTTGATCTAATGTAGATCATTGCACAAGTTGAAGTTGAAACACACTAATATAGAATTCATTCAATTGCTAATCAAATTATATCATGAGCTGATCTGGACGATTTGTTTTTCATGAAACGATCAGTTTTTGAACTGAAAGCAAGACCTATTCAATAGGAAAACATGTAACCAGGTTGTGTTTTTTTTTTGGAACACTAATTTTTATTGTTTGAATCATGAGATCAAAAATAATAAAATCAAAAATCATAAAATAATACTTCATAAGATTAAGACCATAGATAAAAAAACCATCGAATCAAAAACGATTACATCAAAAATCTTGAGATCAAAAATTACTAAAGTCAAAATCATCATAAAAATTCATAGAAATTTAAATAAATTAACAGTCAAACCTTACCAACATTAACTCATTGCAGCGTTATCTGCAACAATCTATCGATCTTCAACAATTTCAAAAGTCTGATTATTTGTAATAAGTATGTAAAATCCATAGTTTTTCCTATTGTTGTATCTATTTACTTACATATAAATTATGAGTTATTCATGTAAAGCCGCAAGCTTCAATGCTTCTAGAAATCTCATAATTGATTAATTTAGTTTCCAATAAAATTAAAATGAACATACCCTTATTAAAATAAAACTTCACTATATTCTAATATGTGTTAATTGATTATATGAACTTTCTCATATTCTTGTACATATGAGAACTTGAACTTTGTAGAATAATTTACTATTTATAAAATATTTACAATAATTAATGAACACAAGTTACGTTGTGTTTTTACCAGCTTTATACGGAAAGTGGTTAATAATGTGAATATTGTTGAGTAGAAAAATATTAATTCGAGTTCAAAAAATCTTTAAGTCAATTAAAATTGTAGAATACAAAAGCGTCTAAAGAAAATAATAAAGCAAAAAACGATTAAGCATTTTATTAATATATTCCGTAATGCCGATACATGGATGCTATCAATCGATTTCTAACTAAACTTTTTTAGATCGTTTTTTGTTTTCTTTCTCATTTTAAAATTATAAACTACAAACCTACAATTTATTTAGTACAGTTGACTTTTTACTTTACGTAGAGCTTCTAAAATCAAAATATTATGCTTACTTACTTACTGAATTTAAAGATACTTACTAAAAATAACTCGCACGACATAAGTGGATGCGAAAAGCTCGACTCAGGCCCTATGGGCTGTTATGCCATTAAAAGAGAGAAAAATTTTAAAATAACGATGTTGGATTTTTATCAATATTGATTTACAGAATATAATTCACAGTGATTGGGTGAATAAAATTTCAATCCTGCAGAGGAATATATTTCATCGATTATACTAAGAGTAGATTAGGCTAGGTGAACCTAGCTGGCCGAAGCCATGCATAGACCTTTTCGGTCCGTAGCGATAACAGATATGAGCCACATAGGACTTTGTGTATTTATCAAAGGTTCACATCATTTACATTTAAGATGCGAGCGCAGTTAGAAATCCTTGGAAGAGAAATCGCCCCCAGTTTAAGGACTTCATTTAGGCCCTCAATATGTGGAGTTTCTAGGTATGTTAATTAAGTCCTAGAGTGCAAAGGAAGTCCCAGAGTTTCCTTTGCATCATGTTCCATGTTCCATGTTTTTTCTGCACCATTCATTATCAGTTAATTTTATCTTGAACGAGTGTGTTGCAACCATACAGTGGCCAGTTACCACACCAGTTATTGTTTAGATTCAACTAAAAAACACAAATTGAAAAATCTTTCGGTTGAAATCAACCAAACAATCACAATTAATTTAAATAAAAATTATTAGAATCACATATATTTTGGAGAAAATTCTTGAATTTAAAGGTCAAAGATTGAGATTTGGCTCAAATACCAATCACAATTATTCCAATAAAATGATTGCATTCTTTCATTCAATAGCCATTTACCTAGGTGAAAGAAATTAATGATAAACGTTCAATCTTTTGGAAGAAATCATATATCAATTAAGCTACAACTACTAATACGAATCGTTGTCTGAAATCATCCATTCACCCGAGAAGAATTAGAAACCAAAAAAAATCCAATCTGTAAATTTCGGAAGATAATACTTCAAATTCAGTCGAAATTTAGCAATCATAATAACATGATCCAAAGAAAATATTTCATTTTAAAATTAGTCAACACTCATTTAAGAAAATTGATTTAACGATTAGAATTTTACTTTACTTTTAATGGCACAACAGCCCATGGAGGACCTAGGCCGAGCTTTTCGCATCCACTCATGTTGTGCGTGTTATATTTGTACATGAATGGAAGGGACCTACAGTTTAATGCCGAATCCGAACGGCGAAGTGAAAAGCTTTTCATAGGCAATTTTTACTCTTGTTGGTTTGCCATTGCCTGCCAAGAGGCGGTGCCGTGTAGAAAACTTATTTTTTCTACTTTTTATTTTGCCTGTGCCGAGATTCGAACCCCGGACACTCTGCGTAGCAGTCCAACGCACTACCACTACGCCACAGCGACCACCACGATTAGGAATTAGAAGAAGTCAAATGTTCATATCGTTGTAGTATCAATTAAGACGCATAGACTGGGATTATAAACCAATCACCACCATTTAGCTGAAAAGATTGCATTCCTTTCATCCTTTCATCCATCATAATTCATCATTCATTTAATTTTTCTTAATATCACAAATTGGGTAATTTATAAAAAATTCTTACAACAATAATTCCATAAAAAAAATTGCATTCTTTCAATCAATTCGTCAATAGTATTTTTTTAACTCCAATTTCTCCCTAAAAACGATTGCATTCCTTTATATCAATTACCATTAATTTAAAGAATAATTATTGATGGTTTCATAGAAAAAAATTTTAATACATCAGAACCTTTAGGAGAAAATAAATATTACAACTAACGATGATGTGATAAAAAGAACCATTCAAAAGATTGCATTCTTTCAATCACAATATCTATTAAAGTATGCAAAGTTAGTAAGTGATCGGGAATTAAAGAAATTCTAACTCCAAATGTGTTAAAAAAAATTAATCATTATTTCTTTTAGGTTACACATTGGGACTTTAAAAAATGTTAATGACACTCAAAGGTTGCATTTCTTTCAAATAATCTTTATTCATTTCAGTACGTTGTTAATTGTTACCCCATTTCAGAAAATCATTGATTTTGAAATCTGAATAATTTCTTTGATTGGTTTGCTTACACTGTATGCCTTCATACAGCAATGACCGGTTAATTTAAAAACTCTTAATTGCATTTCGTGAAATAAGCCCTTAAAATATTACGTACTCAAATTACTCGGTTAATTGAGCCACAACTTCGACATTTTCATCGTTGCACTTAAGCGGGGTTTACTGTAGCGTCTTCCATACCCCTACGCACACTAGACATTGCAAATAATTGTTATAAGTTTTTCAATGAAATGTAAACATTTGTTTACCTAAACTCATTTGTGTAACTAAATCAGCCAACTATACAAATTTTAAGCTCAACTCCATAAAAACTTCGACTTCAATTTAACTCCGACTCAAATTTAACTTCCGGTATTATCTACTTTTTCTTGTAACTGTGACAAATTATTAGAGATTTTCGTGGCGCTGTATCACACTTAGTGTGGTCGCTGTGGTGTAGTGGTAGTGCGTTGGACTGCTACGCAGAGTGTCCGGGGTTCGAATCTCGGCACATGCAAAATCAAAAAGTAGAAAAGATAATTTTTCTACCCGGCACCACCTCTTGGCAGGCAATGGCAAACCTACAAGAGTAAAAATTGCTATGAAAAGCATTTCACTTCGCCGTTCGGATTCGGCATTAAACTGTAGGTCCCTTCCATTCATGTACAAATATAACACGCACAACATGATGTGAAAAGCTCGGCCTAGGCCCTCCATGGCTTGTTGTGCCATTAAAAGTAAGTAAGTAAGTAAAGTATCACACTTAGTATGCAATGGCGAAGTTTTATGCTTTATACAATATGTTAAAAAACACTCAACTCTTTTCAAATTTTTACACTCAAGCACACAATTTCCATTCCCAACTCAAACTCATACTCGCAAACTCAAATTAAGTGTGGATGTGACTTTTGTAGACAAAGCGCGACAAATTGTAGACGATAGTTGTGGTTGATGTTGGCGTTTATATGGCTGTCTATTAAGCGTGCGTTTAGTTCTATTCAACATATTTATACTAAATGATGGTTTAAGCCAACAACGCGCATTAACAACTTTTGCAAAAGAAAAGGCGTCTTTTATTTGTAATTTCGCTTTTAATTTGTTGATATATTTATTTATACATAGTTCATTTTAATTATCACTTGTTGTCTGTCGTCGTCGTCGTCGTCGTCGTCGACATCGACATAGTAGTCGTGGTCACACTTCAGTGCTAAATTCTTTAAAAATGTAGAAAATTTTACTACAAGTGATTAAGTAAAAAAAAAATTGTGATAGCAGTGCGTGCCAGTTTAATAATATAATAAAGCAAGAACTGTGCAAAATCGTGTTTAACTTATTAGCAATTATTAAGTGCATAACTGGCAGAAGATGACAAGCTTATTCTTTTTCTTTCTATCTATTTTGCTGTTGTTAATAACGTTCTTGTACAATTAGAATTTAGCTCCTAAGTTCACCCTAGCTGCTTCTTACTCATACAAGTGCTGTTTGTGCTTGAGTGTTGTGGAAATTGTGTTAAGTACTTAACTCTCTACCTGCCTCTACATCTGCCTCAAAATCGTCTTCAGTGTCTTCAACTATGCTTTACTTCCGTTTATAATTTTTGCAGCATGTATTACTCGTGTCCAAGTCGAATATTGTCTGCATTTAATATTATTGTACCCCATAAATCTTAATTTTCGTTGTTGTTTTGCTTGTGCTCACTTTACTCATCGCTTGCTCTAGAAATGAGATTGCAGTGTCATGTTACTTGCTACATTTATGTGCAAGTGTGTGTGTGTATTTTAGCTGCTACTAAGCCAAGGTGTAAATGTGTGTGTGTTGCTGCCGTTGTATTTTAGTTTGTTGTCATTTTGTGTAATGTCATTTTTAACATAAAAAATTTTATTATTTATGCTACTGGCACTACTACTGTGTTGTTTTGTTTTTTTACAACAACTTTTTATGGTCCTATTGTTTGGCAGTGGCACAATTACCTTAAAAAAAATCAAATTACTTACTCGCATCTTTTGGGCATAAATCACAGTTTTTATTTATTTATTTTTTCTTTTTTTATAATATTGTAGAAACTTAAAGATTTGGCATCATTTTTGTGATGCCTCATGCTCTTGCTACATTTGCAATAGAGTCACATAAATATTTTTTCTAAAGTTTATACTTGTCAAAAAATAATGTGTTGAATGAAATGAGTGCAATATTTCCTTAATCGTGACATATTTTTGTTGTAGTCATTGCTACAACCAAAATAAATTGTTAAAACTCTTCAAGTTCAACTTCTAAGTAGTAAATCTTTTTTTTGTTTTTTGTTTTTGTTAATAAAATTCTAAAACTCAAAACAGATCTTCAGGTACTATGTACAGTTATTTTAGCTCAATGCATGGCTCAATCCCTTTTAGGATTAAGATGAGGGGTATACAATATGGTAGCTTTATGAAAATGTAACAATGAAAATGAAAATTAGAAGTGTATGAGCATCGTGCATGGTGTATGAGAGAAAAGTACGTAACTGATACTGAAAATCGAGTAAAATACATACATATTTGTATGTTTGTCATATCATGGGTTAATATGCAATTAAATGATTATTGTAGTGAAACGAATCTACATCTCTATTCTGGTGTCTTACCTTTTGATTCGAAGGCTGGCTACTCTAATATTTTCCCATTCGAGTACTTGGAAATCAGTTTTTACAATCCTCTTCATATATAGGTAATATGCTATTACCTAATATATAGGTAATAGTTGGTCAAATTGGGGCAAATTGACTTATAAAATTGCCTATAAAGTGAGGTTCATAGGGTTCACTGCACTTTTAGTATTCAGTGTGCCTTGAAGTTTCAAACTGCAAAGGTTTTAACTATGAAAGTTTCAACACTGATATTGTCGACTTACAAAAAAAACTCCTATAATTACTTAGTTCCCCACATCCTTGGGAACTCTTTGTATTATATTGTACTTAAATCTTATTTAAACTTAATTTTCGCAGTTCGTATCTAAGGAGTTGATGACCAGTGTCTATCAACCATTTCGATAACAAAATCATATAGCGTATTCTAGATGAAAGTTTAATTGAGTGCCTTATTTAAGTCATATTTGATATAAATTACGTAAGGTATATTCACTCAAATATTTAGCAAAAGTTTAAATAACTAAGAAACAGGAATGAGATTCTTTTCTCTTTGTGGGGCTTTTCTTTATTCTTATATCATATGTATTAAATGTGCTCTTAATTGTAATGCTAAGCCATTAGCGAATACCGTGATTTTTGAAAAGTGGGCATGGATGGGGGCTTTACTCTTCGAAATGCCTTGTAATTCTGTAGAATAATCACATTGACTGAAATATTATTATCAATTGCTCTACCCTCCAACTTGAATCGATCAGAACAATTTTTAAAATTCTAGAACGGTTTCTTTAGTAATTCCCCTTCACGTTTACATAACGATTTTGAGCACTTACATTTACATATATACTTATATTCAATATATTTCGAGAGTGAAGTTCTCTAAGCTCTCTTTACCCATCACAGATTTAAAGAAATCATGTGTGCATACGTAAATCTTCGCCCCCTGCCCCCCTTCCTGCCCTCTTGCTCGCTTTAACCCTATTGCAGTTTATATGTGTTCAAATGAACCACTCACGTGTCTCATTTGCTTGCATTAATTCATTATTTTTACACACTCTTGCACTGCTAGTTTTCACTGAAGATTCTTGTCAAACATTTCAACATATCTTCCCACCTTACCTCTCCTCTTTCCCAGTCTAGCACAACTACCCCACTGTAGTTTATACATATCAAACCCTTACTGTAAAAATGACACAACTCAAAATTTAACAATTTTCAGGATACGTGAAATAAATGTTATTAATTACCTATGGATGAACAAATTCACTTTATATATGGAACATAATATGCGTATTTAATTTAATGGCATATTATTTTCCATAAATTAAATTTTTGTATGTATCTGTGTATCGCTGTGGCGTAGTGGTAGTGCGTTGGACTGCTACGCAGAGTGTCCGGGAATCGAATCACGGCACAGGCAAAATCAAAAAGTAGAAAAAATTTGTCTACACAGCACCACCTCTTGGCAGGCAATGGCAAACCTACAAGAGTTAAAATTGCTATAAAAGGCTTTTCACTTCGCCGTTCGGATTCGGCATTAAACTGTAGGTCCCTTCCATTCATGTACAAATATAACACGCACAACATGAGTGGATGCGAAAAGCTCGGCCTAGGCCCTCCATGGGCTGTTGTGCCATTAAAAGTAAAGTAAAGTAAATGTATCTGTAGATAAGCAAAAAACGATTTTTTATCATTTCGTTAAAATTTTGCAATTCTGAATTGTGCCGCTTTTGTAGTTAGGGTGCGATATTTCTTCAAATGCATAAACTACTCTCATTTGCTTAGTAATTTCACACTCTTGAATGGCTACTTTTCATGGAATCTTCTTCTGCTTCTAAATAAACAGAAATTTCACACTTGTTGCTGCTGCTGTTACTTATTAATATACCATAATTCTAAAGTACAATATGCATTTTCTAATTGTTGGTACAACGACGCGCAATCACTGCAACACCTACCCGCCAACAGCAATTATCATCATGATCATCGTCATGAGCTGTTGATACTTGGGCCATGACAAATACACTTAAATTTTTGTACAAATTGTCAGTCTACAGTCTAATTGTTCTTCTTGTGTAATATGTGGAAGTAATACCCAGTAGGAAATGGCACTAGGTTATGTGAGTCGTGCAACATGTTTGACTAAAGGAGGAGAAATGAGTACTTGAAGTTACCAAGTTTGAATATCTCATCTGATTGAAATTTAAAAATGTATAACCTTGAAAAGTTTCGGGTAAAGTAAAACGTTTTTACCGTTTTGGTAGATGCGGAATACATTCGTAACGCATAAGAACACTTGTCTCCTTGTCTGTCTGCTTCTGTAGTTACCTTTTGCCACTCCCTACTGGGTTACATCTACCTAAGTAGTAGATATATGAGTGTGTGCATGCGCGCATTCATGTGCAAGTGTCACACCTCATACACTTGGCGCAAAACACACATATTCGTGTTAACTAAAAGAAAAAGTTTTGCTGCATCTGCTGCTGTTGTTGTTAGTATCTGCTTTGTTGCTGATACTTTTTCTGCTGTTGACTTTTGCTGCCACCATAACATTGCTGACTAACATTGTTCTTCAGTTCTAAATAAGCCACGACAACGACAGCAAGTACTTGAAACAGAAATTATAAGCTTATTGCTAACTTATTTACTTAATTGGGATTGTGCATTAAAATTAAAAAATATCAATAATCAATTAAAAACATATTGTCAAAAAAAAGAAGCACAGTGGGTGTGAGCTAAAGCTCTAATAAAAATTGTGTGGTTTGATGCAGCACCAGTAGTGGCGTAGGTGTTTTCCTTGTGTTGTGCTGTGTAGTTACTTGATTGCAAATTGTTTTTTTTTTCCAACTCATTGTTGGTGTGCTTTGTTTTAGCCGTTTACTAACTTGCCTCAAACATGTCATAACGATTTTACTTCCCTGCCATTTTTGCTTGACCCATTTGTCTCGATGTTCTCTCCTTCCTAAAATGTGCGCGCATGCGTGCTGTCGACGCATTCCCAGCAAACTTATGTCATACCCGCCTAACTGTAATTATTCTTCAGCTTTTGGCTAATACTCATTACCTTTTTTTTTAATATTCATTCTGTGCTTTGTTATTTCCTACTTCTACTTTTTTAGTTCTTGTATGTTTTCTCATATTTTTTCTATTTGGTATTTAATTTATGTTAATTAAAAATATTAAGTAAAATAAAAATAAAACTGTTTCTCTTTTCCATAGTCGTTAGCGCTTTTGTTGTTGTTGTTGTTGTTGTTGTTGTATTGGGACACTTCTTCGGCCAAGTAGGTACACTATTCTTGGCTAGTAGCAACAGGTTGTTTGTATTTCTTTCCGTTGGTCAACGAACTGACTTGTCGCACTGTGTACGAGGTTCGCTTCGGTTTGGTTCTTTGGACTCTTCCATTTGTAATTTTCATTGTTCTTCATCCATTCATGTTTTTGTTAGTGTATAATTCCTTTACTTTTGATATACAATTTTTAATAAAGAACATTGTTGCTGCTGTTGGTGTCTGCTGCGGTGTTCCTTTTGTATTACATTGCTACCTTTTGTTTACCGAAAATTTTTGTAAACAACTGTTGGGTTTTTATTTTATTTGCACGCATGTTTATTTTGTTTTGTATTCAGCTGAAGAATTTAAGTCTTTTCTTATAATCTTTTGCTCTCTTCCACAATCAGTAATCAGTGAGTAATAAGTGTTGATAGTCAAGGCAGGTGTTTCATACTTCTTGGTAGTTTTTCAGATAAAACTTACATCAATCTCTAAGAAACACAGAAACACAGATTATTTTAAGATACACAAAACTTCCCCAAAAATCGCTCATCAATTTAAAAATATAAATAAAAAATGTTGTGAAATTTTTTTCTTAAATTCACATAAAAACAAAACCAAAAAAAAAAAAATCTATAAAATAATAATGCTAAAATACAAATACATACCACCACATAAACAACTTAGATCTCTATCGCAAAATCCAACACCAGAGCCAACGCCACGCCTCAGCAACAAGACAGCACAATCTTCCCAACAACAACCGCTTCAAAACTCCAGCGATTACTATGGCAGCGCTAACTCTCTGGGTACTACGACCCCGAACAACAACAGCGGCACACCGCAAAGTCTGCACCGCAACAGCGACATACGTGGCTCAAATAATTCACTAACATCCTCAGCTGGCGGTACGATACGTTCGCGTAAGAATCGTAAAGCTCCCGCTCCACCAGCACCTGTCAAAGAGCTATTCCCCTCCACGGAAACTATAGGTAGCTCCAAGGCTTCAACACCCAGCTCAAGTACAGTGGGTACGCCGAAATCAGGACGCAAGAAGCGCCCTGCACCGGCGCCACCAAAGCCCGCCAGACTCGATCCGAATCTGTTGCCGCAACTCACCCTAGAAGAACAACTCGAAAATGGCAAAACGACGGCATCAAAAAACTCGCTTAGTTACCCTCTGCAGAGTGAATTGGACTCGAAATTATCCGATGAAGAGAAAGCTTTGTTGGAGGGTAAACAATTGCAACAGCAAATGATGATGTCATCGTTAAATGTGAGCAGCGGTCGTCGGCGATTAATACCATTAGATGCCAGCCTCTTGGAGGACAATGATCTCGATGTCGAACATCGAGGCGGTACATGCACAAGTGATGATGTTAAACAACAGCAACAACATCAATATCAGCATCATGATGGTAGTGGTGCTGGTGGTGATGGTGAAGAATATGAACCGAATGTCGTCTACCGGCGCATGTTAATACCACCAAAACTTGATACTCCCACACACGAATCAAATCCCTTACTGGATGAATTGAATGCGGCAGCACAACACGATCGTCAGCTTGAAAAACTGAAGGACAATAAAGAAGCACAAAATCGTAATAGACAATCACAAGTCTCAGCAGCATCCTCGAGTAATGAAGATGGTGATCCGTCCGCAGCACTTTACAATAAATCATCGCATGGCAAATGGAAACGGCGTAAAGGTCCCGCACCAGCGCTACCCATACCACAGCGTAAAATATTGCAAATGTTGCCATTGCAAGAGATACGCCATGAATTGGAGATTATCGAAGTGCAACAGCAAGGTCTGGAAAAACAGGGTGTCATCTTAGAAAAAATGATACGTGATCGTTGTGAGGGTGAAAATGGTGAGCTTCTTGGTGTTACAAAAACTGTTTCCAGTGGTGTGAGTGAAGATGTTAGCGATAGCGGTAAAACCGCAATGATGCCAGAGACGGTTCAAAATTCCAAAGAAGTTGAAGATTTAATATTGCAACTCTTCGAATTGGTCAACGAGAAGAATGAACTGTTTCGTCGGCAAGCTGAACTTATGTATTTGTGAGTATTGTAATTGAATTAGTATTTGTGTGGAAAATGATTTAATTGATATTCTTTATTTTGTATGAAACATAGACGTCGTCAACATCGGCTCGAGCAAGAACAAGCTGATTTGGAATATGAAATTCGTGTACTAATGGCGCAGCCAGAACGCAATAAAACCGATACGGATAAAGCGCGTGAAGAGGCCCTAATAGCGCGACTAGTCGATGTAGTGCAGTTGCGTAATGAGGTTGTGGATTGTCTGGAAATGGATAGGCTACGTGAGGCCGAAGAAGATATGGTGAGTTTCCATGTAACGGTTAGCTTTTAAGAATCCTGAAATCACCAATCACAACTCTCTCTCTTTCGAGTGATTGTGATTTTATAGCCTAATCTTGAAATTGCAATCTAGCAATTCTTTTGATGGAAATATTTTCTATAGATATTGTTGATAAATTGAAATAAAAATGCTTCCATCCTTTTCATGCAATACATGTAAATTATAATTTTTCCAATCCTTATTCTTCGGGATTAAGTTTTTAAATTCAAAAAATGTGGGATAAGATTATGGTCACATTCTCAATTCGCAATATTTGTGATTTGATTGTAGACATTTTATTCAATTCACAAAACTTGCAAATGCAAGTTATTTTAAGTATACATGATGTTAATTTTTTAACTACAATTTGAACATTCTTGACAAGTTTCTGTTTTCTCAATTTGATGTTTTGTTTCGAACAAGAAATCAGTACTTTTTGTTTACTCTCAGACTTTGCCCAAAAAGAACGGGAACAGAGCTAATATTTGTGAAATTATTGAAATCTTTTGCATATGAATAACTAGATTGATTTTTATTTTCATTTGCTAATCTTTCTGATTTGATTGCTCTTTTTGTTTGATGTTTGTAACTTTTTCCAATTCATAGTTTGATATACAATATATAAACATTTTTTACTTGCTTAATTTTGTAATGTCATCTTTTCTCTCCTCTCGCTACTAATAGAGCATTAAACAACGGCTTGAAATGCACACATCAAAACGTGAAGGTGGCGGCGATGAAGATACCAAGAAAACATCTGCAAAACTATCGAAAAAAGAGAAGAAGAAACAAAAAGAAGCAAAAAAATTGAGTAAAAGCAAGAAAATTGATGCAGATAAGGTGCGTGGAAGCAATAAGCAAATATTGCCAAATACTAGTCAATACAGAAGCTTTGAAAATCTTTCAAGAAATGTTCTTCTTGAAAATATTGTGCAACTGTCACCGTCGCATTTTACATGAATTCATAATAATTTTTGTTACTCTTCTTCAATTTTAGGATGCTGATGAAACCGAATTGAATATGGACAAACAAAAGTTGAAGAAGAAAAAGAAGAAATTTCTCTTTTAAGTCTTAACTGAAACTATTTGACTGCTGTGACAACCAACCATTTTTTCCATCATAAAAGCGATTTAACCAACTAACACACATGGCAAATGTCCAGCGAACCCTTGTGATAACGCTTTGGCAAATTATCTCTACAAATTAATCTACATACATATACTACAACGGAAAACGAAAACAAAGAAAAGATTCTAATTGTGCTGTATTGAAAATTTTGATTTCTTTTTTTTCAGTTCATCTTTTTCTTTATTTAGTTGTAAAGAAAAATTCCCTTATTGTTTTTAGAACTATTTTGTAATAGTGTAAAGGAAAATTTTCCATTTTTACATTTTTCTGCAACTTTTTTCTTACACCTAAACATTTCCATTTTGTAGTATTTCCTTTTTTTGTTTTTGTTATGTAATTATAATTACATAAATATATTGCATATTTTTTGCTTTGGCATTTATACTATAAGAGCTTTGTTTTCACTTTCTATTAAGAAGATATTATTATTCTATTTTATAGTGGTTTGTAATTTTTTTTTTCGATAAGAAAAATTTCAGTACTTTAATTTAAAATTTGCTTGTTTTCATTCAAATCAAATATCAAGAATATAATTCAATTGCAATTTTTTATAAAACTTAGATTTATTTTAATAATACTATATTTTCATTGATCGCATTACTTAGAAGAAAATATTATTGTATTGAAATGTTAAATTTAAAAAATAGTTTTCTTTTTTCCTTCCTTCCTGCTTTTAATGTATGTATTATATAAATGATAATAGTTTTTTTTTTGTTTTTGCTACATGTTATGCAAAAACTTTATATACAATAATAAAAAATAAATATGCATAAGTATATAATATACATATAAAGAATATTGTTTGTGTGTAAAAGTCGTTTTGTTTTTTACTATCTAAGTGCAAATAAATAAAAATAAAAAACACTCGTAATACACACACATGCTACACACCTTCATACACACATATTTGCACAAGTATTTATGTGACAAATAAACAACTTATAACTCTTTGTTTTGCAGATATTTAACACAACTACACACACACCATCAATATGTAATTCAAAAAACAAAACTAAAATATAAATAAAATATTTTTATGTTACTATACGTTAAAAAAAAATGTTTTATTTAATCGGTGTCAGTAAAAATTGGACATAACCAAAAAATACATGCATTCAGCTTGAAAGAAAAAGAAGGAATCTCTTCTTTCTCTTTTAATTTAAATACCTACAAACAGGAACAAAACAATATGCAAATCTTTAATTATTTTTATTGATTAAAAATAAATAAATGGAAATTACACATTTTGTACTATTTGCATATTTTATGGGCAAAGTACTGGCAAATCCAAAGTTTGCATCATTGAGTTCTTCACTTTAAGTTGTCTGTCATACACAATACCCCAATTAAATATTTAAAGCAAGTTTAGGAAATATAATAAAATATCTTTATTATTGAATCTTACAATTAAGTTTTGCCACGCCATATTTTCGTTTTGATTAAAAAGGCAGCAGCACCTGTTTCGCAGCAATAACAGGTGTACTCTAAAAGTATACATAGTGTGCCCTAAAAATGCTAAATAAATAACGCTTCTTCTTTTCGTCTTTTTCGTTTTATAGAAATGTGAGTGTTACAAGATTTATGATTAGCACGGTGTAGAGTAGAGCTCCAGAATTTCGAGCACGCTCTGATTCAACAACACGAGGTGTCAGACAACAGCTTGATATAGAGTAAACATAAAACATATTATATTTTCAATTGTATAAAAAAATATTTATTTATTATTGTTTGAAAAAGAAATATACATATTTTCCTGCTATTGTCGCCGTTTTAAACTTTCCGTGTGTTCCGTCAAAATGTTTTTTATTCATGCTCTATCAAGGTGAAATGTACTGCGCCTGTGCATACGTCATACCAGACTCTATGCTGTGATCTGATTGGATTTAGTACGTTTTCACCTGACGGAGTGAAATAAATTAAAGAGATTTTTCAAAGATCTGGTATGATATTATTAAAAAAAATGACGAGCCTCAGCGATGCCTAATTTTGAATTCTATCATTCTTGGTGCTCTGTCTGCTTAGTCAATTTCTTTTGAGCACGCAGAACACTCTCCGATCGCGCTCTGACCATTTTTTTTTTATTGATACAATCAACACACAGTGTGTACCCCTATGAATGTAGAGCATTATGTTGAATGGAAGGAAGATTGATAGGTGAGAGGAAGAAGGAGGGAGAATGAGAGAGTGAATGTGATCACACTGGACACTGATAAAAAGGAACACAAAATGTAGCTCTGAGACTTAAAAAATACACTATATTTTGGAACTCTGCTCTTAGTCAACTCTTATTGTTTAACATTAAGATCTGCCATGAGATCTATAAGATCTACTACCGATAATTGAATCGGGCGGCGGAAAATCGAGCGTCGTAAACCCGCTGTTTAAATTATAAAGCACTTTATCGCTGCGTTTAAACCCCCGGAACGAACGAAATAATCTTCATTCGTTTGGCAGGTGTGTTCGCTATAAAATGTTCAGGAATATTGTTCAACCGGTGTGAACATACTCCGAACGAATGAAAAGTTCTTCCTTCAGGAAGATCGGACTGAGTTCGATCTTTTTGAGCGTATCCAGTATTTCTGCTGTTGTGTGATTGTGAAAATTAAATGAAAAAATTAACCTACTGGAAATGATATAAAAACGTAGTTGACGTATAGTGCAATGCAATACTGCAATACTTACTCGTTATTTTCTGTGCATTTAGCTGCAGAAATTTAATTGCAGTACTAATAAATAAATAAATGCTCTGTTTCTTACCTTAACATATTCTAGTAAAGTATAAAATAATGGCTTCACAAACTTCAGGAATTGTATTTCAAATTGATACTTTTGATATCCGGACAAAAACATCAAGCTACCATAAGAATCCCCAGTTGCCAAGCTTCTGCCTAGGTGAAATTGCTTCCCGATAATTTGTATCTTCCTTTTAATTTTATTTTTAATGAATACGAATAATTTTTGAAAAACTACATGATTAAGGCGGCAAAAGATTTTGTAAGCTACAATTTCATAGCGATAGAATCTTCATTCGTTCGGGCGGTTTAAATGCAGAGTCAAATATCGTTGCGGCGGCGGGGTGGTTTTCCTGACGGTAAATTCAAGTCGATTGGGGAGGACGCAAGGTTGCATTTAATAATTTATTTTGTTGAAAATTTATTTTTATTTTTTAAATTTAATTTATATATTTGCATAATTCTAAACTTTATTCTTATTATAAAATAATATACTCATAAGAACTGATGAAGTAAAAGTAATTGGGCTTGGCCACCTCTACAAAGCTTCGCCAGTCGCCTCTGCTATGCGCGTCCTGGCGCTAGTTGATAAGGCCAAGTGCAGTCAGGTTGCCCTGCACCTGGTCTTTCCAACGGAGATTAGGACGTCCCCTTCTGCGTGTTCCTCCACTGTGGTTCGAATAAAATACTTTTCTAGCCGGAGCGCTTTCTTCCATTCGCTCAACATAACCCAGCCAGCGAAGCCGCTGGATTTTTATACGCTTGACTATGTCAGTGTCGGCGTACAGCTCATACAGCTCATCGTTCGATACACGTCGTCCACGCATACTGGACCGTAGATCTTACGAAGTATCTTCCTCTCGAATGCTCCTAACAGCCTCTCATCATTGATGGTCAATGTCCACGTCTCTGCGCCATACATTAGCACGGGAAGGATGGGGGACTTATAGAGCGTTATTTTCGTCGGTCGAGAGAGGCCTCTACTTCTCAATTGCCTACTGAACCCATAGTAACACCTGTTGGCAAGAGTTAGTCTCCGCTTGATCTCAAGGCTGACATTATTGTTGGTGTTTATGCTGGATCCTAGATAAACGAAATCCTTGACGACTTCAAAAGTGTAGTTGTCAACAGTGACATTTTGTCCAAGACGCCGGAACTCTTTGTTTGTTGACACAAGGTATTTCGTTTTGTCCTCGTTCACCACTAGACCCACTCGACGAGACTCCCTTTCCAGGTTGGAGAATGCTGCACTGACTGCTCGAGCGTTTTTGCCAATGATGTCAATATCATCAGCGTATGCTAGCAGCATGACACTCTTGTAGAAGATAGTGCCAGAGATGTCGATGTTCGCAGCTCGAATTATTTTCTCCAGCATAAGGTTAAAAAAGTCGCACGATAGGGAGTCACCTTGTCTGAAACCTCCCAATTTTCACTGCGCTGGTGGTGTTGGTCAGTGTCTTTTTGCAAAGACGAATGAGCTTTGCAGGGATACCAAAATCAGACATTGCGGCGTACAAGTGATCCCTAATCGTGCTGTCGAAGGCGACTTTATAATCGACGACAAGATGGTGGGTGTCGATCTGTTTTTCTCGGGTATTTTGCAGGATTTGGTGAAGTGTGAATATCTGGTCGATGATGGATTTACCAGGCCTGAAGCCACACTGATAAGGTCCAATCAGTTTGATGACGATGGGCTTCAGTCTTTCGCACAGTACGCTCGATAGGACCATATATATGCAATATTAAGAAGGCTTATCCCACGATAGTTGGCGCAGATCGTGGAATCACCTTTCTTATGGATTGGGCAGAGTACGCTAATACGTTCCAATCACTTGGCATGCTTTCATCCGACCATATTCTGCATAGAAGCTCATGCATGCGTTTTTTTGAGCTCTTTGCCTCAGCAGGCAGACCATCTGCACCCGCAGCCTTATTGTTTTTCAGGCGAGCAATGGCTCATAGTCAGGCGGCGGTACTTCAACGCCGTCAGTGATTGGGATGTAGCATATCAGCAGCACTAAAGTTCTGTTAAATGAACGATCAAGAAAATGCAACTTTGAACGCGGATGATGCAGTACTGCATTAATGAACAGGCAAACCCATTCTCTTCGTCCGACGCAATTGTGTTTAAACAAACGGATTGTCCAACGGAGAGTGATCAGCTGTTCACTCACCGACGGATAGTTTCCCGTCGAAAACACATGTACTTACATATTAATAGCTTAAATTAGTTTAGAAAATATAAAACAAAATAATAAACACCTTGTTCACGCTGTAAAGTAAAATTCTGGAATACAAGTTAATAAAGTATAAAATAGAAGTTAAAAAGTAGCAAATTTTTAAAATTTATTTTCCTTTTCTAATCTGTTACTCAGCATTTTAGTGAGTAGTTGGTTTTAAGGTGTAAACAAAATTGCAGCGTATCAGCGTAACAGAGTCCGATGTATAAAATAGAAATGAAATGGAAGAATACGCCTACGTCGCAACTTTGTCGCGTTCCATATAATTATATGAGTTTTTATTTGACAGCGTGTATAATACGTATATATACGCTACAGCTCTGTTTAACTTTAAGATATGTATAATCACAGTTGTAAGGTATCGGGGTAACAGTATACAACGTATAAAATAGAAATGGTTTTAATTCGATGTGAATACGTTGAGCGCCAACGTCGCAACTCTGCCCCATTCCAAAACATTACATGAGTTCTTATTTGATAAAAAAAAAATTTAGTTTATTTTCAAAGAGTAAGAGTGGTCGCTGTGGCGTAGTGGTAGTGCGTTGGACTGCTGCGCAGAGTGTCCGGGGTTCGAATCTCGGCACAAGCAAAATCAAAAAGTAGAAAAAAATAATTTTTCTACATGGCACCACCTCTTGGCAGGAAATGGCAAACCTACAAGAGTAAAAATTGCTATGAAAAGCTTTTCACTTCGCCGTTCGGATTCGGCATTAAACTGTAGGTCCCTTCCATTCATATACAAATATAAGATGCACAACATGAGTGGATGCGAAAAGCTCTGCCTAGGTCCTCCATGGGCTGTTGCGCAATTAAAAGTAAAGTAAGTAAGCATAAAAAGGAACGATTTTGTGAAAATGTTGTTTGATGATAATTACACTTTTTATTCTCCACAATACCGGAATATTTTCATATGTTGGTTGATAGTGTAAGGTTGAGCAAGAAAAATCAAATCTAACTGCCAAATTCGGCTTTCAACATCATGTTTAACATTAACCTCGACTTAGCAAATTAATCAACAATGTTGATTTAATGTTTGATTTACAAAACGCTACAATTGTGTTTATACTTTTAACCGCTTGCCACCAGCCATAGGTTGCCACAGGTTTACCAAATATACGTTGTTTATATACTACTAACGACCATTGTTAATAGTGTTACGTCGATACCATGATTTATCCGATACCAGTACTCATTAAAAGAATCGTGTAAAAATATCGGCTCTACTTCAATATTGAACAAATGTATTATTTACGATATCTATTCTTGACGTTTCTTTCACTCATTTCTTTCCAAAAAAAAAATTCCCTAGTATTTCTTTTAACGCTTGTATATGTACAATTAAATAGCAATGAGTAACAAAAAAAAAAAAACAAGCATCGACAATTAGGAATGATATCGAAAGTTTGTAACAACTAACACATGTCATTAGTATCCCTTTCTTATGCATATTATTTTTTTTTTTATTAGTGCGTTCAGAGATCGGTAATTATCGACAAGAAATATCAAACTACAACTTTCTTTCCAATACTGGTTTCTATTCACAATTAACAGCTAAGGAGGTATAAATATCGCCACTTAGTTCTTCATAGAAATAAATTGCTAAGCTGCTGGTTATACTGGTATTCGCTGTTCGACGAACACATCAAATTTTATTCTCGTGCTGGATGTAGTGGTTACTTTGGTGTTCGTTACAGAGTTGCTTTTTGTCTAAATTCAGTTCTTTTTGTAATACAATTTTATGCACAACGGCAACACTAAATGGTATACAAAAAAACTTGAAACGATTTCATTAATATGGAGCGTGAAATATAATTAAAAAATTATGAAAATAAAATAAGTTTTCTTCAATAGTTTTATGAATAATATATTTAATATTCACTTTCAAAAACTAAAAACATTCTCAACTTCGCTTTTCTGCATATGAAAATAGTGATGTACAGGTTTGCATGTCTTCCTTCTATTTACATACATTTTTGTTCTTTTTTTGTAGAATAACTCAGTGACACACCCTGAATACTCGGCGTGCTTGGTGTACATTTCACCCAGCATATTGTGTTCGGTGTGAGAATGAGTAAAAGCTCTTTTTTTTCGTGTTCGGGCAACAACAATTGCATGGTGTTCGCCGAGTAAACTTTAAATATACTTACTTTTAATGGCACAACAACCCATGGAGGGCCTAGGTCGAGCTTTTCGCATCCACTCATGTTGTGCGTGTTATATTTGTACATGAATGGACTTAAATATAACCACAGCCTAATAGTTTGCACGTGTCAAATGAAACAGTACAAAGTATCGAGTACAAAAAGTATTCAGTATTCAAAAGAGGTATTACTCGTATCGACACAACACTACCCATTATTTTCCAGGAAATATCGAAAAGCGTTATTGCAATTTGCACGAGAATTGGAGGGAAAAATGGAAATTAATTAATTGGAGGTAAATAATAGAAAATGCCAATTTAAGAATAGAACTAAATACATTTTTAACGTGAAAGCATGAAATATATTACAGAAAAATTACGAACTCAAAATTGATTAAAATAAATGGAAACAAGAAACAGTAAAGGTGAAAAAAACAAAGAAAAAAGAAAAGCGGTAACGAAAAAAGAAAGAAGTTAAAGCTGATTTCGAAACCTGAGTGAATTTTATTCAAGAGAAGAAAGCAAAATAAAAATCATAAGTAAAATGAGCAAAGACGGCGATAACGATACATCCCGTCCGCGTATGGTAACCATATACAAGACGGAAGCAGGTTGGACAATTGCAAATCACAAAACGAATTATCTTGATCTAAATAAAACTCATTACAAATGTAATGCTCGTTATTTGCTTCTGATTTTGCAGGTTTCAGTTTCTTTTGGAGTAGCTCGGAACCGAGTACTCACCCAAGGCGGATCACTGGTGAAATGTACGCCTTTAGGCAGTACATTAGTCATGTTCGGCCGGACGGAGCTGCCGCGAAGGCAGGCGTCAAAGAAGGCGATCACATAATGGAAGTGTAAGTACATATTTTTAAAATTTTTTTTGTGGTATTGCATTCGTCTTTTCAGCCAATAAAGCTTGAGAGTCATTTCCGTGTTTGAGTTTTAGAGTTTCTTGTATATTATTTACATAATTACTTTATAATCATATTCAAAGGGTACTGTTTGCCCAAGTTCGTGTTGTTTTTCTGGGCTTTGTGTGATACTGCAAAAGGCTAAAGCTCTCAACGCCACTGCCACCACACTGTTGTCACCCTTGCTATCGTTTTCGCTGTACATATACAAAAGTAACAATCGCAGGAAATAATTGAAATATTGGACGTTAGTCACATCCGTTCTGAAAATTCCTAAAAATCAGTGTATTAACTACAGCACCAAATATGAACGTGATTGGACTTATGCCACGCCTACATCTACTAAGATTATAAAAGTGTTGTAACTTAGTTGCCACAATGGGCATACATAGCTAAAGAATTTATAGATAGATATTGATACTACCATACCACAACTAAATATGTAACGAATATAAAAAAAATATTCAAACATTTCGCTTGATAGCGAAAGTAGAGAGATGCTTAAAGAACAGATATTGTGTGAACACTTTTTCGAGCTTGATTCTAGTAGTCTAAAGTGTTTGTATTCGAAAGACGATTATTTTGGACTAGAAGACTCACGAGGCTTTCTTCCATTCAAACTACATACTTTTAAACTAACTACATAACGATAGCAAAAAAAAATAAAAATACTTAAGAAAAATTGTGAAATGCTTAAATGAAATGGAGCTATCATTGTAATAAAAATAAAAGAAAAATTGGTGCTGCAAAGAATAACAATGAGAATATTTCTTTGGAATGAATCAAACTACAGGTCACTTGAAAAGTTTCTAGTCTAAATATGAAAAAAAAGTTATTTTGGTTTGAGTTTTGGTTTTTATTCAGTATAATCTCCTAACAGTTCAATACACTTACTACAGCGCTCCTCCAATAAATCTAACCTATCATTAAAGTACAATTCGGGAAGGTCTGCAAAATATGCCTCTACGGCTGCTATAGCTTCTTCAGTCGATGACAAACGCTTTCCACATGGAACTGTTTCAGGTTTCGGAACTAGTAGTAGTAGCTGGGAGCCAAACCTGGTGAATACGGTGGCAATTCGAACTATAATTCCTTGAATTTAGCCATTGTGAAAACACTTGTGTGAAGACGTGCGTTGTCTTGATGAAAAGGTATTTTTTTCTTCTTTAAACCGGGTCGTTTTTTGCGAATTACTGTATACAGCTTAATCAAAAGGTTACAATAGTATTATGAGTTTATTGTTTTACCTTTTTCAAGATAATCAATCAACAAAATCCCTTTTGAATCCCAGAAAACAGAAAACAGTAGCCATAACCTTTTTTTGCCAATCGTTCGTCCTTTGTCTGCTTTGACGCCGAACATCCAAAACCAGTCCATTGTAAACGTTGCTGTTTCAATTTAGGGTCATGCTGGTAGACCCAAGTCTCATCCACAGTTTTGGAACGACGCTTAAAATCCGTTTTATTCTGTTTAAAACGTTCCAAATTGCACTGAGAAATTAATTTTCGATCGAGTTTTTGTTGAAGTATGCGGCACTACTTCTCCAAACAGCTTTTCCATATGTATTTCTTTATGAGAACTCTGAGATGCCTGTGATATCAGCTACATTACACAAAGTCGCACTTGGATTTTCACAAACAATAACATGTTCTTTTTCACTGATTTCTGGTGTAGAGGCACGTTTCGGACATCCAGTGCGTGGTTCATCTTCAATAATTGTAGGACCACGTTTAAATTCAGCAATTCAATTTTTTACTGTTGCATATGAAGGAGCACATTCACCTAACTCATTTACGTATCGGTATGGATTTCTTGTCCAGATAAACCTTTTTTAAATAACTACTCAATAATGACACGATATTTCCATTTTAAAAAAACACTGACACTTCAACTTCAAGCAACTGTTAAATAATGAATGGAATGCCAGATTGATTTGAAATTTTACACGTGTTCATACGAATGATTAAATCATACATTGAACATAAATTCACTGCTCCCCTAGTGCTATGGTATACTTTATAAGTAATCTGTATTTTTTCGAAAAAAAAAACAGCTTGATTTTGGTTTAGTTCAAGTAAAAAAGAATAAGGGGTCGGTACTTGGTTCGGCGCAAGCTAAACTGCGGATGGTTCGGTTCAAACCTTGTGTGCATAACTGGATAATTCAATTAAACTTACAACACGAAATGAATTAAAAGTTAGATATTTCATTAATAAACAAAATAAATTAAATAAATGCTTAAAATATCAATAAACGCACTCAAAGTCTATAATATATCATTTATAAAACTATTGAAGAAGTACGTATGAAAAGTATTTTTACAGCAAATGGTGTTGTGATGCGACTCTTGCCTTGCAGTTGCCACATATTCTTCACTAGCTATATTATTTACATAATTTATTGCACAATCAATTACATTATTAATTTCACTTGATAAAAACGTTTAAAAATTTTTTGTTTACAATTTTTTGACAGAAAATTGTATTAAAAAAACTGATTTCGATCAAAAGCAACAGCATCTCTAACGAACTCGAATGTAACCGCCACACCGAGAACGAGAGAATTTTTTTGGCATGGATAATATATATGTATATATTTTTTTATAATAAAATTGACAAGTTTTTCTCAATTTTACTCTTTAGCCAGTAGACTTCAATCGGTCCCCACTATAGAATTTAAAGTACATCAACCTTCTTCCTTCGAAAGCCATGTTCTGCTGTCATCGAGAGCGATTAAAGTAAACGATATGGGTATTCAAACATAGACGTAAATGCACTGCAAGAAATGTACATGATGTAAATTTACTTTGGCATATAATACAAGCTGCATACATTACACGCCAAACTAAATTTACGTCACATTGTATAAGGAGCATTTATGTCTTTCATTGAATACCCGTAATATGTAAAAACTTAATACATAAAAATAAATGCATTGATTTTTTTTTTGATTACTACAAGATTATAACATTAAATTTTTAGAGCAAATATCAGAAATATAAAAATAATAATTTTTATTTTTCATGTCATATTTTTGCTTTGATTAAAAACACATAAGCGTAGTTTCGCAGCAATAACAGCTAACAGGAGGTGCGCTCTATGTGGTATCACAATGGGCTGTTCTGGTCTAAGTGTGTCTTACTATAGGGCAGCCAGTGCGCTCTAAAAGTTCTAAATTGCAGCGTAATTTTTCAATCACAAATGCTCAAGTAGTAACGCTTCGCCTTTTTCTTTTTACAGAAATGGTGTAAATATTGCAGGATTTAGGCACAGCCAAGTGGTTCAATTAATAAATTCATGTGGAGATTGTTTAACATTAACAGTTATATCGGGAACAGGAGATGTGAGTATCAATCTATCAATCAGGATCAAATATTATATAAATTTCATTTATTCTGGCAATTGCTTTTAGGAATCTTATAAACTGGAATCTTCCGATACAGATGATGTGAGTATCAATCTATCAATCAATTAATCAGCATCAAATGTTTTCTAAATTTCATTTTATTCTTGCATTTGCTTTTAGGAATCTTCAGATGCAGATGATGTAAGTATCAATCAATCAAACACCATGAAATGTTTTTTAAATTTCTTTTATTCTTGCATTTGCTTTTAGGAAGCTGAAAGACTGGAATCTTCCAATACAGATGATGTTAGAATTAATCAATCAATCAGCATTAAATGTTTTCTAAATTTCTTTTATTCTTGCATTTTGTTTTTAGGAAGCTGAAAGACTGGAATCTTCCGATACAGATGATGTGAGTATCAATCAATCACTCGATCTCCATCAAATATTTTCTAAATTTAATTTATTCTTGAATTTTTTTTAGGGAGCTGAAAGACTGGAATTTTTTGATACAGATGAGGTGAGTATCAATCAATCAATCAATCTGCATCAAATGTTTTCTAAATTCCATTCATTCTTACATTTACTTTTAGGAAGCTAAAAGACTGAAATCTTTCGATACAAAACATAGCAATTATTATGAAAAACGCTCATTGCCAATTAGGTATGGGGAACATTACAAGTAAAATAATTTCTTTAGGTTAGGTCAAAGTGCCAGCCTTCTGCATGAAAACATACTTAAACACAATTAATGGCTCATTGTGATACCACAGTACGGCGCGGCTCCTCTATTTACGAAGTGTAGAACCACGGAAGTGTAGAACTTATGGATGATAGCTCGGAAGAGAGATGAGCCTAGGAGTTTTAGTCTCCTCCGGAGTGTAGAACCACGGAGTCACTATGAATGTTTAATAGTTATGGATGATAGCTCGGAAGAGAGATGAGCCTAGGAGTTTTAGTCTCCTCCGGAGTGTAGAACCACGGAGTCACTATGAATGTTTAATAGTTATGGATGATAGCTCGGAAGAGAGATGAGCCTAGAAGTTTTAGTCTCCTCTTAGCCAGGGATGGGCGTTCACATAGGAAAAATAGCGCTGTTATCTCATCTTCCTCCGTGCCACAACCGACACAGAGCATACTTAAGTTCTCTTTGTTTAATAGGGAAACCAGTCATTGGAAGTCTTTGCCTTGTTGAAAAGCTTTCTACATTCTTTTTGTAGCTCTGTAATTTTCGAGATCCATCATTGAGGTTTTTCTTACCATTCGTTTTCGATCAATATCGTAGCGGTTGTTACGATATTGATTGAATGGAGCAGGCTGAATGCCAGACTCAACGAATGTTGCAATTAAATAATTTGGAAAAGTATTAAAATTTGAGGCAAAACATACTTTCAAAATGTACCTAATGCTAAGGCTATTTAAATTTCAACCGGAAATTAATTCACATTCATTACTGAAAATTAAAACGTTTTATGCCTAATTTTGATTTAAATGTTTACTTTTAAATTGGTGTTATTTCCATTTCCCAAGTTTTGCTATCAGTTCCACTTGAAAAAGATTATTATTTTAATATTTAAACTTCGTGTAAGGAAACGTTGCATTTAAATCGTATAACATTTTGGAAAAGGCAAAATTGTACCCTTAATCGCAACACTGGACTCAATAAACGCCAGTATGAGTTCCTCTCCTTTTGAGCCAGATGGAGGAACAGGGCTGCGGAAGTAGTTGACGAGTGGTAAAGATATTTTCACCATCATTAAGGTTGAGTATCATTGTGTCGACGGAATCCTCCTCAGCAAGAGGACCGCCCTCGAAGGGGACAGACTTCTGTCGTCGAAGCAGTCAGGAGCAGGCTTCAACAGGGTCACCCATGAGGCTACGGTTTCTGCTTGGTATATTGTATACAGTCAGATCGAATCGAAACCGTAAGGGGCTCCTCATTCAGTAAGATGAGCGCTTCGCAGTAATAACCCTTAACCTTGGCGATGGTTACACGAGAATAATAATCCAATAATTTCACTAAATAAATATTAAAAGTTTATACACAAGTTTCATAACTTTCATACACTCTCTCCCCCTTTGCCCTCTTTACACAGCATTCCCGATTATACAATTATAAATCGTACTGGTGAACATTGCATTACCTTCAATATACACATAGCTGACAGGCAAATTTGCTCGCGACGCTATCGTGAGTTTTCTACCTTGCATGCAATTTTGAGTAAAGAATTTAGAGGTTTTAATTTTCCTAAGCTGCCTGGCAAATGGCCATTAAAGTTAAGCGAACAACAATTGGATACACGACGTCGTGGTCTCGAGGAATATCTGGATATAGTTTGCTCTATACGCGTCATAGCTGAGAGTGAGACTTTTCAAGAGTTTCTAACAGATACCGAAGATGAGTTGTATGCGATACCAACCGATATCCGAGTAATCCTCCCGGATCATGAAGTCACCACAATATCGGTGAAGCAAACTGCGAATGCCCAGGTCGTGTGGGAAATTCTGGTGCAACACGCTCAGCTCACCTCACATGTACAGCAATATTTCTATCTCTTTGAAATTGTCAAAAATAATTTTGAGCGTAAACTGCAGCCACACGAGATTCCATATCAGTTGTATGTACACAAATATAGCGCTGCTTCGAGTACGTGTTTGTGTGTGCGTCGCTGGTTGTTTACAATAGACAGGGAGCTGACATTTCCCGACGGCGACCTGGCAACTGAATATCTTTTCTGTCAGGTAATGGAAAATTTTAGTTAATTGATTAAGGCTTGAGAAATAAGTCAATTTCTTTCTAAGTCAATTAATAAACTTCAATTAATCGATAAACTGGTTCAATCGCTTAGCACTAAAGTTTTCAACCTACAGTCAAAATACAACTATTGATTTAAAGCAATTTCTACATTTTCTAGACCATTGATGAAGTGAATCGTGGTAATATACGCACCAAAGGATATCTCTACGATTTAAAAACACTTAAAGATTCTAAAAAGGCTTCAGAATATTTGGCTGTTGCACGCACCTTATATGGATATGGTGATGTTGTGTTTCCACATTGCCCTTGTAATAGTCGGAAGAAGGGACATGTGGTGCCGGTTGTTGGTAAGTTGTAATCACTTGATTGTTTTTTTTTTTCAATAGTGGATCCAAGGAATGTTTCTGCCTGTCTCCCCGACAAATATCTCAGATTTTGAAGGAACGAACAAATTAAAACCACGCTCCTTACGAAATTTCTGGATCTGCTAGTTCCTAAATTCTAACTAGAAATTAACTTATTCGTTTCCTGTAGGTATTCACAGTTTTCGATTGTACACCTGTCGCGAAGACGGCTGTTTTCAGGCGGAAATCATTGTGCTAACGTGGGACAGCATTGCACGCTGGGAGACAAATGAGGAATCGATGTCCTTTTGTTTTCAATATAATCGTCCAGATAAACCGGCACGTTGGGTTAGGGTTTATACTCAATATGTAAGTTGATTGAATTTGTTTTTCTGGGCGGGGTCGAGAATAGGGCTGATAAATTGTATTTCCTTCTTTTAGTGTACAATTGGAAATTAGAATTAAATTGAAATTAGTAAAAGTTTAGATTAATCAGGAATAAAGTTCTTATTTAACAGCGAATATTATTTATACAAAATTATATATGAATTTTTTAATCGTGTCCACGAACCCAATTTACTTTATACAAGTATATTTTTTTTTTAAGTTTATTGATTTAAGTAATAAGTTTTGGTTATACGATTAATCGATTGTTGTCATATATAATAAGAAAATTGTCTTAAGTCGTAATCGCTTTAAGATTATATTTTCTTTATAGAAATATTATTTCTTGCGAATAAAAATTAGTTCAAAAACGTTGTGTAATCAAAAGCCTAATCAAACAATAATCGATTTATTACATTACGCTTTTTAAAATTTTACCGACGCGTACTTCTTTGCCTATTTTTTCCTTTACACATTGAATTAAAATTATTAATTCTTGGGAAAACTTGATTAATCGCTTAAGCAGTATCTTGATTAATCAAATAGTTCGCTTAACCAAGCGAAGCCTCTATTGAAATTTATGTAATCATCTAGCAACTAATGATTTATTCTTTTATGTAGTATACATTCTTAGCTGATTGCTTTGATCGAATGATGGAGGAAAGCAAATGGAAAGATAGCAGAGAATAACAACTGATTTTATTGCTTAAGTTTTATATTGTTACACGATATTGAAAATGGTTGTTTTATAAATTTGGTTTCAATTATCTTTTTTCGCATTCGAACATACACACTGCATTTTTGGAACTCAAACACCAATGCAAAATTTATGTTTAATTTCTACATCTACTTTCTCCATTATCTCTTTTATATCTCCTTTTTATACATAAACTTTACATCAAATTAATGTTTTTTTTAAGTTGTCACAGTATTTTCTTTATACAAAAATATATGTATAAACTATAAAATATAAGTCATTTGCACTTAGATTATTAACTAAATAAGCGAGACGCATCAAATTTAAAATCAGGAGAATGCATAAAATTAATAAATACAAATTAATTAAAGTGAAATATTTTAAATTTTATAATAAAAATAATAAAATATGAAATTATAAACAAAAGAATGGTGTAAAAGATAGATATTTAATATAGTGGAAAAAAAAAATACCGAAGTAGCTAAATGGATGGAATCATGTGGTATGTACTGCAGGAGCATTTCAAAAGTGAATTTATTCCGAAAAATCAGATCCTATTTAAAATTGTTTCAACTTCGATTGGAATACAAACTGAAATTGAAGAAGAAAACTGCGGCCAACAAAAGGGTGGCAGTTGCTGGATTGGATGCGACCCGTATAGTTAGCTGAGCCTTTTGCCATTGGAGAACAGCGTGCTCATTTTTAAGTCTTCAACAGGCTGTAGACCCAAGTGGGTGGGATAACTTTTGACTAACGATGACCCTGACGATTTCAAATTCGAAGGAAGAAGTAGAGGCTGACTTGAATGTTCCGATTTCATTCACTGTTCTGCATTGCTATCGGATTTTCAAAATTGAAATCAGATTCAAGTTTAAAAGGGATGTCTGGTTAGAAAGGCAAATAAAAAAACTCACCATTTCAAAGTCTTGTGAGCTGTTTTAATTTAAAAACATAACTTTAAACATATTGAAGTACATAATTTAAAGTTATGTAATTTAAAAAGTATTTTTTTGTTTGCGAGGCCTAAACCGGAAGAAGGAGTTAAAATATTGCGCGCGCCTTTGAAAAAACATATATCCATATATATGAAAACAATATCCAAAAATCTTTAGATTGATGTCTTATGGGGGTGGAACGCAATTTATGAAAATATTTTTGAGAAATTTGACTCACCAATCGATAGTTTCACATCCCAGCTCCATGGACTCTTACTCATAAGTTTTCGTAGCAGTTTTTTTTTTAGCTTTTTTAAGACGATGCTAGCCTCTTTTAATGAAAAGAAGATGGTTTATCATTAAATATTCGTACTTATAGGTAAATTTAATATATCAAATTTTTTGAGACATTAAGGAATCCAAAAAATTAACAAAAACTAGAGACATCCTTTATTTTATTTTATTTTGAATCAGCTATTTCGGCTTCTTAATATGTATATTTATTATTTAGGCTTTGGGGTGTTTTAATTTAAATTTGTTGAAAACAATAAACAAAAAATTAATTGCGCTGTTATTCATAGTCAGAGTATTTATTTCGATCCAAGTACTTTTTGTACTCGATTCCTTAATTCAAGTACTCAAGGTATCGTTAAGGTATCCTGGCGAAGCTTTGTAGAGGCGGCCAAGACCGATCATCGGTTGTAGTGCCAGTTAAGTAAGTAAGTAAGGTATCGTTAAAATTAATAAATTGTACTTTGTATTGGATACTCGGTGTGAGATATTTATTTTTACGTGCTGGTAATACTTGCCAAAGTGACTTGCCTCTTGTGAAATCAATATTTTTAGTTTTCCAATTTGTAAGCCTATACATATGTACTTATGTTTTTTATATGTACATATATTGTACGACTGAGCTGGGCCGGAAATCGTTTATTAACGGCGTTTAATTGTTGGTTAACGATTAACTTTGACGATAATTTCGAAAACCATTAACGTTAACTATGACCATTTCCAAGGTCAGTAAAGTAAAAAAAAATATTTCGGTCAATATATTTTTCGGTATTAACGAATTATCCTTGACGACGTTAAGTTTTTGTTTAACGCTATACGGGTTAACGACGTAAATTTCTTGATTAACGATGCTCCAGCTCTGTTGTAAGATCTTAAAAGACAGAATAACAAACATGAAAGATTTTTAATACAGGGTGTTTTTTTTTAGAAGTGTGCTTTGCCAGAAGAAATAAAACGCATATAATTTAATGTTATGGCCAAGAATTTAACTTTATTATAAAGATAAGGATTTTATATTGTTTTTTAAAAACGATTTTGGGCAAGTGGCAAATCGACTTACTACTAGAATGCAATCAATGCAGAAGCACAGCTGTTAATGCTTCGCTACTCTCCCTTTCCCACCATTGGTTATCATTACAGAAGAAGATCCGGACGAGTATGCAGGACTTCCATAATAATATGAAAATATACTGTAATTAGCCAATGAAAACTACATAAATGTTTGTATTGAAAGAAATTTGCACAAATTCGAATTAAGCACTGAATTTGACTTACAAAGAACGAAATGTATATTTACACAATTCAGATCCGGCTGAACCTGCATGATTAATAAATTCTCGTCACGCCGAATCTCAGATAATACAGGGTGTTTTTGTTTAGAAGTGTGGTTTTCAAGAGGAAATAAAACGCATATAATTTAATGTTATGGCCAAGAATTTAGCTTTATTATAAAGATAAGGATTTGCCATTATGTTTTGAAAAAGATTTCGGGCAAGTGGCCGCCGCGGTTGGTTCGAATAAATTCTAGCCGAGAGGCCTAATTTTCGACCACTTTTTGTAGCAATTGGGGCCGTATGTCAGTAATAACGCGCCGAAAATTCTCTTCCAAGGCGTCAATCTTCTCGGGCTTATCTGCGTAGACAAGCGACTTCACATAACCCCACAAAAAATAGTCCAGCGATGTTAAATCGCACGATCTTGGAGGCCAAGCCACAGGCCCACGACGCGAGATAATGCGCTCACTAAAAGTTTCCTTCAAAAAATAATTGTTTCGATGGCTGTATGGCATTTAGCGCCGTCTTGTTGGAACCAAAGGTCGTCCACATCAACATCCTCCAATTCAGGCACGAAAAAATCATTAATCATGGCTCTATAACGTTTCCCATTGACTGTAACATTATGACCGGCTTCATCTTTGAAGAAATAAATGTGGACCAATGATTCCCTCTGCCCATAGAACACACCAAACAGTGACTTTTTGAGTATGAAACGGCGTCTCAACAATGGCATGTGGATTATGATCACTCCAAATGCGACAATTTTGCTTATTAACGTACCCATTCAACCAAAAGTGAGCTTGAATAAAATTTTCTTGTGAAAATCGGGATCGGTGGCCATCTCGTTTTGGGCCCATTCACCGAACGTGCGACGCACTTGATGGTCGTTCGGACCACACTTCTGAAAAAACACCCTTTATAACAAATGATTTAATTAAATGTTTTATATTGAAAAAAACAAGTACGCAATTTATTTAATATGGTATCGATGCTTCAAGCAAGTACCTCGATAGTATCGCATTGCTGTAGATTCAATACGAGTATTGAGTTCAGGTACTAGTTTATCGGGTGGTATCGTGATATCACTAAATGGAAATCGCAGAAACTGCGTAAATAGAAAACATATAAGTGATGGGACTGCATTGCGTTTTACTCGATTAGAACTGTTTCATAAAATTTAACAACCCTATATTGACAACATAAGATATTATGTAATTACAATGGAAACATGCAAGAAAGTTGCTATTTGGCAATATTTTAATATTTCGTTTTAATTATATATAAAAAATATCTATTAAAATTAAATTAAAACTAGGTTCTTAATGTGTTTTTACTCGAGTAAATTGCTTCACTCGAGTTCACTCACGTCTCAAGTACTTCTCGATTTAGATTAAAAAGTACTCGAATTAGTCGAGTAAAAAGGTTTGTTCGAATCCCTTCACTAATATACGATGTATGATCAAAAAAAAAACCGTTATTTTCAATTTTTTCAAAAAGTATTTATTTATTCATTAACAACTATCTTGTCCCCTTCAAAGTAATCCTCCTCAGATATAATACACTTATGCCAGCGTTTTTTCCAATCCTCGAAACACTTCTGAAACGCGCTTTTTGGTATCGCCAACAGCTCCTGTTTCGATTTTTCTTTTATCTCCTCAATCGTAGCAAAACGCTTTCCTTTCATCGGTGTCTTCAGTTTTGGGAAGAGGAAAAAGTCAGCGGGGCCAAGTCCGGTGAATACGGTGGTTGAGGCATGATAACGGTTTTGTTTTTGGCCAAAAACTTACGCACAAGCGACGTTGTTTTTGCTCAAAATTTAGCAATTTTGGAACAATCTACGCTGCCGCACGTTTCATGCCTAAAACATCCGTAAAAATTGCTTGGCATGAGCCGAACGATATGCCAACATCATCAGCAACCTCTCTGATAGTGATTCGACGATTATCCAAAATCATTTTCTTCACTGCGTCAATGTTTTCATCGGTTGTTGACGTGCTCGGGCGACCAGGACGAGCATGGTCATTGACATCTTCTCGGCCTTCCTTAAACCGGTTATACCACAATTGAACTTGTGTTCTGCTCATAGTAGACTCGCCAAAGGCCACAGTCAACATTTCAAATGTCCTTGCGCATTTAATTTCATTTTTTACACAAAACTGAATACAGTTTCTTTGATCCATTTTTTCGAATAGTAAAAAATCGAAGAGCACACCAAAACACGACTAACCTTTTTATCTGTCAAAAACAAACTGACAATTCAAAATGGTTGGTATTGCCAACATATATAACAGACATGTGTACCAACATAACAAAAAAAAAACATTAAAAAAAATGCGAAAATCGAAATTACGTAACTCACGAAATTTGAAAATAACGGTTATATTTTGATCACACCTCGTATAAACCTTTCATGCCCGTTGTTGCCTGTAGGCAACATCAAGTTATTATCTGCATCTCCACAACTATAATTATTTAACCTTTCAGAAAAGGCCAAAATCGGATAAGTAGAGAACTGACGTTGGGTATAATAATGGTTGAAGTTCTAATAAACGCTGATTTTAGATAAAAATTCTAGTATCGAGCCCCATTAAATTTCGGATATGAGAGGTTATAGCAGCGGAATATAAAAGGGAAGTTTTACGTTATGGTAAGTTTGGCATATAAGGCGTCGTTTCAGTAACATTTCAATTATGAACAAAGTCGCTCAATAAACCAACTTGCAACAATTTAGCAATCTGATTACAATTCCAATTAATTGGATTACAGAACAGCCCCATTACGATTTCAAACGGAGAACTTCCGACTAATTGGAATTCAGAACCCCCAGATCGGATGTAATCGTATTTCAGAACAGGGCTGAGAGTACTTCGTTGTGCTGAACATTTTTCTGAAAATAGTCCATATAGTTAAAGAGTTAGAGATTTGATGTCTGAGACAAATTCTTGCTGATGTATTCAATCAACTGCTTAAGTTTACTTCGACGTAAAAAATACCATAGTTTACGTCGCTGATGAACATGAACGCACTTTCAAAACGCGATAAGTGTATGAATGTGCTTAACGGAATTTAAGAAAAACGTGAAAACATTAAGATGCCTAATTTATATGAAAAATAAAAATTATAAAAGCGCTTGAGCAAGATCAAAAGATTATAATTTCATACTTTTAAAGTTTGCGGTTCGCTTTTAATATCAGCAATAGCTGCTTTCAGAAGGGTGTGCGCTTGTCCATTTGTTTATTTTTGTGAACAGCTGATAACAAAGTTGCCAACTTTGAGGGAAAAATCCATTTATGAAAATTTACGAAAAATTATTCGTGTTGTCTCAATTACTTTGAAAAATTATTATTATGTTTTGGAAAAGTACTCTTCATATACATATGAACGCAAAGATATCGACGAAGAGATGTAAGATATTCTTATATAATTCTAGTGTATAGTCCATTCAAATGAAAATGTGATATGTCGTACATACATATGTATCACTAAAATATGTATACATTTATTCCATTGACTCTACTAGTGTTTTGGTTCAATTCATTTATGCATTCCCATAAAAAAATGTATAAGCTAATAATTTTTCGGGTTTTTGAACCAAACCATTTTAGGAACCAACCAGATGAAAGTGGGATAGAACCGGTTTTCGATTCAAATTAGTGGTTCAGAAAAACAGTGAACCGCTGAACCGAACCATATTGAGAAATGTGATGGTTCACATCCCTGATTCAAACCGCCATTTATTTTCGTTGAAATATTAGAAGCGCATAGTTGTATTTTGTAATAGTCAAAAGTGTACTTTACTGTTTAAAACAATAAATTGTTCTTAAGCTGAAAACAGTAAATTTCATACTACAGTATATGATCGAAATTATTCATTAAACATTTTTTGCAACTTTTAATCTAAATATACTGAATACAAATTTTACTTATTTCAGGTGTTTTTAAATAAACTTTTTTAAGACTTGCTACACAACAATGCAAACATTACACGAGGTATTTTATCGTTCAACTTAACGAAAAAAGAAGTGGAAGAAAAATCTCGGTTCGTTGCTTCGTTCGTGTTCACGCGTTGTTTCGTTTTCATCGTGCTTCAAAGAAAAATCAAAAAATTTGATTTTTTCAGTCCAAGTTTACGCATAAAATTAATTGTAAATGCCATCACAACTTATATAGTAACAAATTCCAGTTATAAGCAGTGAGAAATAATAAGAATTGTGTCTAAATCTGGTTAAAATTAATACTTGGATGCCTCGTAGAAAGACGAAAAATAGTTGGGAGACGACGACGTTAAAAACGGCAGAAAAAAAATTGCGGATGAAAAAATGTGTTCTACTGCGGTAGAGCGAAAAGGCATTATCCGCGTGTTGTGAGTGCAAGTGAGCAACAAAAAAAAAATTTAAGAATAAAGGAAAAGTAGCGAGCGACTGCGGCGGTAGTCGACGACAGCAGAGTACGCGGCTCGAGGCCACCACAGCTAACAAGCAACGAGTTTAAACTTTTTTCTAATTTACAATTTTTAATGATTTTAGAAAACTAATAAGTATGAGTATAAAAAGCAGCAAGTAGTAGTAAAATTAAAAGGGATAAATAGAGAAGTATTGAACAGTGCACATTTTTTTTAAGTACTTGTACGGAAAACGAAGGAAAGTGTTTCTACCAAAGCTTAGTTGGTGACGATAGGTAGAAGCAGCGTTAAGTTATTAGGAGCGTTTGCAACGAAGGCGCTGCCTGCGTGAATGTGTGTGAGTGCGTAAGTGTGTTTGTATTGGAATCTTGGCTTGTCGAAATATTTCCTCTGCTAGGTAATATATAAAAAGCCCCCACTGCAGTGACTGTGCGACGCTGCCGTCGACGTTAAAGTCACATCGATCAGAAGAAATGTCAGAATACGGCGCGAATCAAAGCAGCGAAGAGGCGCAACAGTATCAACAAAATGTTAGCAGTGACACATTGGAAACTGCTGCTGGATCCGCGAATAATGTGAGTACAGTTTGCAGGATTGAAGGAAATTTTTATTTTTTGTTGTGATAACTGAAATTGCATAAACTTTTGAAATTTATCAATCACAAAAAGAATAAATTTTTAGTAGTTTTTTCTTATGTATGACAAATATATGTATTTAACTAATCCACTTTTAGTAATAAGGTAGCCATATTCGGTCAAGTAACTATTTGAATTACCTTACTGGATAACAAAAATTACATATTTGCTAATAGATCCGAATATATATATAAAAGTAAATCTTAATGTTTGACACATCCCAAATTTGATAGTTAAAAAAGTGCTACAATAAAAAGATTATAATTTATTTATTGATGATTTTTCTATCAATTTCACGTATTTGTTAAGCAAAATAACCAAAAGGTTAAATTTTTATTATATTCTAATATCGATGATTTCTTATCTGCCTATACAGTCAATTATCGGAAAAGTGAAATCTCGCGTGTCTAGCATTATTCCTAATAGTCTGTCTAAGTGGTGGTCACCATCAGCAAATAAAAATGATTCAATTAATGGAAGTCTCAACAGTAGTAGCGGTGCAGTTGGTGGTGGCACAACTGGATTAAGTGGAGGTACACGACGTCGTCGTCGCATTGAAATCGAAGAAGATTACGATGATGACCAACAGAATAATAACTCAGATGATGATCAAATTGAGGATGATGACGGCAGCAATAGTAGCGATGATGAAAATACAACAGCTATTACTGCCACACATCTTTATTTAAAATCACCACCTTCGAAGCGTTCACGATTCAATCTTGATGTAAGCTTTTCCCTATAATGATTGCAACCAGTCATTCAATATAATATTTATGATTCCACAGATTTCTAACATGCGCGATAGTCCTTTGATGCAACATCAACCGCTAATTGCGTCAACACCTGCTGTTGGCAGTAATTTACAGAGCAACATTTCACAACAGTCACCAACTTTCCAATATTTGCCGAGGGACCATTTGAATTTGTGTGCCACAAATCAGAGTAAAGTCAAATCAACGCCCATAGATATTTCTTCAAATCGGTTTGAATCAGGCGCAGTTGCCACGGCTGCTGATATACAGCCTAGCAGCGATTCCAGATTGGAAAAGTAAATAAATGCATTTCATAACTTTTACTTTTTATCTCATACATACACACACTTGTTAAATACGAACACTTAATATTTTTCTAATTTGCAGTATGCGTCGTAATTTGGATGTTCAACAACATATTGTTTCAGAGCGGCCTTCTACCTCCGGTTTTGGTCTATCAAATCTTAAGCGTCAATCATTATCAAGCGTCAAAAACAGCGATATGCCCAGCACTAGCGCAGGAATTGGACGTGAACGCAGTATCGCTGAAGAATCGACAACGATATTGTCCAAAAACACAACTTCAAATCAATCGAGAGGTGGCGACAACAAAGTTTTCCAGTCATATATTGAGGATGACGAAGAGGATGTTATTGTAAGCGGAACGATAAAATCCACCAAATATAATGGATTACGTTGGCCAGCAGTGACGAGCAAAAAGCAAAAATTAATGAATGGCTTAGAAAGTTCTAATGCAGATGACAATGTGGATGTAGGAGATTCTGGATCAGAGTGTAGTGAAGTTGGCAGCGGTGCCAGAGAAACTGACAATACGGATGCGGTGCAGCAACGAAAAACTGGTCTATTTAATATGTCTGCAGCTAATAGTAGTCGTAATGGTAGTCGCACATCATCTTTCGGGAATGGTTTAAATTTCTATTCGCATCTTGACGGTCGCAAATCGCTATTCTCTGGTACTGGCGGACAGGCGACAAACGCCGCCGGTAATACAATGAATAACTCAACGTTGTCATTAACTTCACTGAATCGACGCCAATTTAATGCCTCCATTTACGGCAGCACCTCTGCTTTAAGCGACAGTCGCTTGCTGAATACGTTTTCACCCTTCTACAAAGGTAAAACAACATATGGTGGTGCTGCTGCCTACAATAAATACAGCACAATCAGACGAGGTATGGTTGCTGGCGTTACGGGCGCCAGTGCGGTTCGTATAACGCCTACATTAATACGCCCCACATCGAGCTTATCGACCCTTTCCTCTTCAAGCAATTCGATTGCCGTTGCCGCAGCAGCAACTGTGGGCTCATCGGCAGTAACTGGTGAAGCGACAGGAGCAATTTCAAGTACAGCTAAAAGAATACTCGATTTAATAAATGATTTTGCGACTCCCCTGAGTGAGGCGAAAAAAATGGCCAACAATTTAAAGACAAACCAACAGCAATTGTTGCCAACGTCCAAGCGTCTTACTGATGCCGACTTACAAGCATCAAGGGCAATGCGACTTTCTCAAGTGCGTACACCTTATATGCGCCCAATGGTCACTCTATCTAACCCCATGACTCATTTCAATGGAGGTGCCAAGGTGTTGCCGCCGGTACGAGAGCTGCAGGTACCCTCAATGTCACAACTACTGCAAATGAAGAAGATGCAGAGCACAACGGAACGTTCACGTCATATTGCGACACAAGCTACGGCGGCGACAAAATGTTCAGTGGAGTATAAGCTACCCGTGGTAGAGGATAAGGGAGGCGATGGTCAAGCGAGCCCAGTGCAGACACAACAAAGGCACACGAATAAAATTAAAAGTAAAGTAAGCAGCTCAATGCGTGTTACATCCTCAAAAAATGTCTGCAGCATGGTGAATGAAACACCGCCTTCACCGGTGAATTTACCACAACTTGCGTTCCCATTGATGCAATCTGTACCGAAAATCGATATTCCGCTGACAACTTCATCACCAATGAGAACGTACAACACACGGTCGTCAATAGCATCGACGGAGCTGCTAAAAACTGTTGCTGAATGTAAGGATAGCCAAAAATCCATTAGCAATGCATTTAATTCGGACAAATATAGTAAATCGAAACAGACTATTAATGACGTGCAAATTATAACACCAACAACAAAAATTACAAGTCCTGCCACAAAAGCCTACAAGTTTTCAGCGCCGCTGGAATTGAAAGGAGTGACGACTTCATTGACACAAAATTTTGTATTCGTCAATGGAAACTTCAAATTTAGTTCACCAACAAACGTGTTGATGGACGCTACTGCTGATATCAGCACAATCGAAACGCCAAAATCGCAAATGCCGCAAACTGAAAAAGAATCATTGCCGCCACAACTTAAAACGGGGAGCGTTCTAGATGCACTCAAGACACCATTCACAATTCCGACATCTCAAGCGTCGACCCTGAAAGCAACAGCTTTGGGCAGCGATAACAATATTAGTTCATTTGGGGATCAATTTAAAAAGTCCAGCAATGAATGGGAGTGCGATACATGTATGGTACGTAATAAGCAGGAGACGGATAAATGTGTCGCCTGCGAAACGCCACGTAAAATATCTTTAGTTGCACCTAAATCAAATGATGCGGCTATATCGTCTTTAGAACCATCTTCCTTTGGCAGTCAATTTAAGAAATCGTCAAGCGAATGGGAGTGTGATGTGTGTATGATACGCAACAAGCAGGAGGCAAGCAAATGCGTTGCCTGTGAAACGCCGCGAAAAGGTGCTTCAGCTGTTGCAAATGCCACGGGACTTGTGTCACAGTACATTAAATATTCCTTTGGCCATGCTTTCAAACCGAAAGCGAACACTTGGGATTGCTCCACTTGCCTTGTAACCAACAAAAACGAATCGAATGCGTGCGTTGCGTGTCAAACTAAGAAACCCGGTACAGATGCAGCCGTTCCAAGTGCACCCACATTTCTATTTGGATTTGCACCAACAGCCTCTACGGCTGCTGATGCTGGTTTTAAATCCATTGCGGCAGAGCAAAAAGTATCCAAATGGGAGTGTGAAGCTTGCATGACGCGCAACGATGCAGCGCGCTCCAAGTGTGTTTGCTGCGACCAAGCGAAGCCGGGCACACAAACCACCAATGAAAATGTGCCGAAATTCTCCTTTGGTTCAACGGCAGCGGCTAAATTCAATTTTGGTTTTGGTGCTGTAGCTGGAAGTGCTTCAAAGGATGTGACACAGAGTTCAACCACAACAGCATCAACACAGAAGACTGAAGCAGCGACTACTTCTAAAGGCTTTGTATTTGGAAGTGCAGTGACGGCGTCAACCACAACAAGCGCAACATCAACAAGTAGTGGCTTTTCTTTCGGGATTAAGCCAGCAGTTGCCACGGACACAAAAACAACCACAGTTAATGATCCAGATGTGAGCAAGGATGTTGCTGATACCGGTAAAAACAAAACTCCAACCACTGCAACTGCTTTTAAATTTGGCGTTGATACAAGCAACACTACCTCAACAACAACGGGTTTTACTTTTGGCACAGCATCATTAGCCGTGGCTACGACGAAATCCATGCCAACCCCAATGGCAACGACTACATCTTCTTCTTCCACTTCGTCACCAAGTGTCAAATTCAGTTTGCCAAAAACTACAATAACAACAACGAACACAGCATCAGCTTTAAGTGAAGCGAAAACATCAGCTGCTGCACCGCCAACCTTTAGTTTTGGCGCATCCGCATCTAAACCTGGTGGTGGAATTTCGTTTGGAAAGTCACCATCAAAGTCAGCAGAGTCTGGTAAAGCTACAGCTGACTTAGCATCATCTTCACCGGCTATTAGTGAATTCGCTTTTAAGCCAACATCAGTTTCCGCGACAGCAGCTAACACAAATTCGTTTACATTTGGTGCGTCCCCAACAACATCACCTTCTACAGCAACAGTCGCCGTCAAGCCGACTTTTAGTTTCGCAAGCCCATCATCGTCTGCCCCTACCACAAGCAAATCAGCAACAACTACAACCAGCAGCACAGGTGGTTTCAATTTTGGTAGTGGAGCTGCCGCTTTGACACCCACAACCAAATCTCTTTTTGGTGCCGCATCAGCGAATGCAACAACAGTTGCTGTGGTGCCTACTTCGATGACATCAATTGCAAATCCAATTGTGTTTGGTTCATTCGGAGGAGGTAGCAGCGGCACTAGCAACTCTATCACCACTTCATCTAGTTCTGCAGGTTTTGGGGGCGTTCTTGCTTCCAAAGTCAGTTTTTCGGCTTCTGCTGGTACAACCTCGGCTCCTACGTCTACATTTGGTACTTTTGTGAGCGCGACAGCACCCAGCGGTAGCAGCGCAGTATCGAGCACAAATGTATTCGGCTCATTTGGTGGTAGTGGTGACTCAAAACCAACTGCATTAAACACGCCTATTTTTGGAAATACTAGTAGCACTACTGCAGCTGCAAAATCCGACGCAACTTTCGTTTTCGGCTCAGCTGCTCCAGTTGCAACAGAGATCAGTACGAATAATAGCAGTTCTACCGCTGTAGCGATTACCAGCAGCAATACCTCAACATCAACCACTTGGCCTAAAAATAATTTCTTTTTTGGCGCATCTTCGTCCAACGCTCCAGTTTCAGCATCTGGTTCTAATGCTAACGAGCCATCTAAATATGTTTTTGGAAGTTTTGGCGGTTCAACACAAGCAACAACCACAAATACTACTAGTTCAAACCCTGCATCTTCATCGATATTTGGCAATATAACTACACCAGCCACAACCACACCCACAGCAGGAACAAGCTTTGGCAATGGAGCCAATGTCCAGGGCGCGAACAACATCTTTGGAGCGAACAGTGCATCCGCTGTAAGCTCGGGCAATGGTGTCGGTTCCACAAATCTCTTTGGCTCAACACCAAGCAGCAATGCCACAACACCAGCACCCGCATTTACATCATCGCCGTTTGGCGGTAATAGTGCATCTCCGAGCGTCACACCAACATTCGGTAGTACGGCAGCAGGCACATCAACTACATTCGGAGGTTTTGGAACATCAAATGCTGCCACCGCTTCTGCTGCTGCTGGTTCTAGCGATGGTGCTTCTGCTGCCAAAAAATCAGAGCCAAGTTTTCAATTTGGTGGGGTTGGGTCGGGAGCAGCTATTGCCTCCGCGCAGCAGAGTACAAGCGTAAGAGGGATATATTCCCAATCTACGGGGCTATAAAAACTAGACAAGCTTTAATCTGATTGCATTTTGTTTGTTCCAGGGTGGTTTTAATTTCGGTTCAACTGCCGTTGCGGCTAAACCAGCCTTTAACTTTGCACCGAGCAGTCAACCAGCGTTTAATTTTACCGGTGCAACAGAGGTGAATTTCATTTTTCCAATTCTAATTCCTACAGAATGTCCAAAAATTCTTCACACTACAGTATATTTTTTTTTTTTTTTAAAAAAAGGGTAAAATAACGTACAATTGTTTTTTTAAAACCTGCAAAGTTTGTAAGTTAGTATGTAATTCTTCAATATTTTATAGATTAAACACGTACATAGTATCATAGTAGAGAAATTCATATGTATATACAATCTTTCTAGATTTAGAGCAAATTTTTTATGACTTGTTTTCACGCTTGGTTTTAAGAAATATGTATGTACATTTGGGTGTGAACAATTTTTGGAGATACTTTACATACAACTGAACTCTATGTATATCGAATTTAAATGCAAAAAGTAGTTTTCAATTGATATCTATTTGGTGTTGAATTGATAAATATAAGTAAACAGCTCTACTTATTTTTATCAAATCATCAACTGTTTTAATTAAAATTGGTAGTTAATTTAGTCTAATTTTTTATTTTTATTTTCTTTCTAAATTTTATTGTTTTTTTTTTTTCTTTTATACAAAACAAAAATTAATTTTTTTGCAAATCTTATTAATAACTCGCACGTCTCTCGTCAACGTGGTTCTGAAATTGTATTGATTGTACTGCTACTACTACTATTATATATTTCTACTACTGATGCTACTACTGCATACTGTGTATGAATGAATGTGGTGTGTTTTGTTTTGATGTTTGTTTTGACGGGCGCATTTGCAACTGTGATGAATGATGCAGACACCAAAGGCGAAACCGTTTCAATTTGGAGCAACACCATCAGCACCGATGTTCAATTTTGGCGGTGGTGCTGTTGAGGTAATGTAAAAGTTGTCTATACGCAAAATTTCAGTTCTGTTTGAAAAATTGTACATTTCACTTTATTTTGTTTGCTTGCAATCACAAACACAATCACACAACAACCAACAATAACAATGAAATCATTTTTCTTAACTTCTTATTAATACCGTATTAGGTTTTTGCAAAAGTTTTCAATTGCTATATCTGATGTTTATCGTTCAGTCATAACTTTGTAGGTATTGTAGGTAGGTTTTTAAGGAAAGTGGGGAGTTTTATAGTAAATAATTTGGTGTCATTTTAACCTCGAATGAGTTCTCATAGTCCGTGAAAAATTGCAAATCTCTCATGAAAGAAATGCTCAACACTTTTAATGAGCGATGATGTAAATTGCCTCCTGTAGATCACATTGGATCCAGAGTGCATAAATAATCGTGCACATGCCCTCATAATATGAATGAGTTTTTAAATTCTATAAAATCTTAAAAATCTATTTTTCCAATATTAATTATTTTATTTATTGTATTAAAATATTTCAAATTAAGCCTTATATATTATAACAATTATTTGCATTTGTTTGCAAAATTATCTAATATTTCGCGTAATTAAAACATATTGGGGGTATTCTCTAGGCCTAGAGATGTCCTTGCACTGTGAAAGAATAGCTAAATTTTATTTTTATTTGCTGCATATTGATGGCATTTCTTTTGTGTCCAGGTGTATAAACTTTTTTACTTTAAAGTGCGACTAAAAACCAAAATGACCTTTTCGTCGAGTGTAGAGTTCGTTTGCTTCTTTGCATTGGTTTTGCGAACATGCAAGTGAGAGCTATAAAAGAAAAAATGAATTATGTCCCTCCATGGGCTGTTGTGCAATAAGAAAAAGAAGAATAAATTAAAGATATCTTATAACTTGAACTACAAAGTTATTTTTCTTTTTTTTTTCTTTTTATGTTTAATGTAAAACAATTTTCGAGAAGCATACATAATTTACATACATATGTATATTTTACATAAAGTTTACGTATTTTTACAAAATACAACGTATGTGCAACGAAATATGGGGTACGGTTCGGATCCAGCGTAACGACTATGATAACTAAAAAGTAATTGTCTTAACTATAAAAATACTATTTAAGATTAAACCGAAAATCTTAGTTTGGCGTTTAGCAGAACATAAACGTACATTTCTCTATATTTATCTCATTCAAGTAACACTCAAAGCGCAATACCAAAGCAACTCTTGTTTCAAATTTCAACAAAATTTTGTATATGATGGTGAGTTAGGCGGAGTACCTATGTACATACTTGTTGTATATCAGTGATGGACAAGAGCTTAGCGATCTGCTGTCTTGTCTTTAAATGTATTGAATGTGGGAACCTCAAAATCTGTTATGTACGAGTGCAAGTGACTGCCGTAGAATGTTGTCTTTACAAATAATTATTTAAAATTTCACTTCAACTTTTTACGTTATTTTGGGAAAGGGTTAGTGTCTTCCCCTGACTTATGATGTAACCAAAGGCCGCTCTCATTAAAAAAATAGAAGTCTTGTGCAACTTATTGGCACAATTTTTAATTTTATTAATATCGGCTCTTCACCAGTATTAAATTTTGCATGGTTTGTTTTACAACAGTTAGTAATTGAGAATATATAAGGTATGTCCCCAATCCCTGGTTTAATAAATTGACTAATAATAATAATTAACAGCAAAATTATTTCAATGTGTTTGGATGACAGCCCAACTATGTTAAAGTTATATCATCTTCATTATGTAACACTTTTTTGCATTACTATTTAATAACGACGATATCATGGTTTTTGATTGTGTCTTGATGATCAAATAAATAAATGATACGGCGATTACATATATTTTTTATAGAAAATTTCTTATTTTTTTACTAACACTTTGCAACTTTATTATGCTTGATTTGTGAATCTTTTTATATAATATTAATTTATGCCTGGTCTTTTTATTGGCTACTTATTGGGTATTAGTGATGTAATATTCTAACTAATCAAACAGTTTTGTATTTTTTGTTTAGACTCACTTTATTGAACATATCACATTAAATTAGTGCCTTTTTCATTAAAAAAAACCAATCATTTCATAATGAAATTTTCATTTCTTTCACTTTACCAGAAAAATTCATTTTAGTTTTCCAAAATTGAGAATATTAAATTGAAAGTTTTTTTTTCACTTTTTAAATTTTTTGCAGGCAACGCCGAATGCACCTTTCCAATTTAATGCGGGTACCGCACCTGCTTCTAGTAATATATTTGCGTAAGTACATATAAAATGACCCATTTCGTCCCTTTATCGAGTCCGTGTATTCAAGGACATACATGCTCTGAGGAAAGGAAGCGTTACTTCGGCTTAGGACAAAATATAATCTACTTTTCCTAGTAACTCACACATACTAATTCCACTGAGTTATTTCATGTTAAATTTGGCAAAAAAAAAAATATATATATATATATCAGGCATGAGATTGTCGTTTATTTATTTGCATTTAAGGTTATTTTTTATGTGTATAAATTTTACTTTTTGTTGAAAGAAAAGTTCGTAAGTTTGTAAGTTTGTTTTATTTACATATCTTTTATTTGTTTTTGAGTTATTTTGTGTATGTTTTTATTGACTTAATTTATGTTTTGTCTTTCGTTAGTTTTTACATGCATTTATGAATGATGCAGTGAAAGAAGTGCGCTAACAAAAACTACCAACCGAACGTATCCTTCCTTTCCTTGTGTCCCCTTGCTCATTAATATTGTTAAGATTTTCAAGTTTATAGTTGATTCAATATTAACGAAATATCTGGTCAAGAGTTGGGATATGCGATTAATACTTAGATTAATTGATATTTTTATATTCTGTATTGTTTTTAGAAATCTAAATAATAATACATAATCACACATTATTTAGTTCTGTGCTACGATTAATCGATGTATCGCCAACTGCCCTCGTAAGGGGAATCAACTATTAACTTCCATTTGCCGCTGTTATTTTCATTATGGAAACTTTAGTAATTGTTTTCTCTTTTTCTGTTTTTCATTTTTCTTTCGTTCATAATTTTTTTAGACCCACACCAACACAGGGCGCACCAGCTACTCAGCAGCAAGCGAGGCGAAAAATCCGTGCACCAATACGACGTCTTGCAACACCACGGTAGAGAAGCCCACGACCCAGTACGCCAATGTGGGCGTGGACAAACACAAACAGACGGGACAACAATGGTTAAGACAGAAAAACAACCGCGACGACAATAACGGCAAAATTAATACGCAGGACGACCATAAAGATGATAGCAGAAAGGAAGAGCAAAATACGAGTGCATCATTTGCCAATAATATCAGCAATAGCAATCGGAACAGGAAACAGCGGCTGCAGCAACAATGGAAGTTGACAACAGCAACAAAAGCAACAGTTGCGGATTTGGGACAGAGGACAACACATCAAAGTAAATATAAATTGATACGTATGCCAATGAGGAAACAAAATGCCGCCATGGCCGAATCTAAGCTTCAGCAACAGCGGGAACAACAGATGCAGTTGCAAACAATAGATGAAAGTGGCGATCTTTTTGTACCAATTTCCAATAACATAAGCAGCAGCTTGGGAAGACCACCACCACCACTGCAAACCGTTAAGCGCATCTTACGCATGCAACGTCGGGTACGGTCGAACAAAGGCACATCGCCTACAAATATGCTGCTGACGACGAATGTAGGTGCGAATGCTGTAAAGAAAAAATTTAACCAATTTTCATTAAATCTATATCAATATCGTAAAATTAACAATATTTTAAGTCAAAGTGATGGTACTTTTTCCGAAGCTATCGCCGCTACCACTGCTGCATGCAGTAAAGGTAACAATTATTCAAATGGAGCGACGGTTGCATCAAACGACGGTGGTGTGTTACTAAGGAAAACTAACGATGACACACAATCACAATTATTTAATCGTTATCGGTTGGTGCGTAACAAAGCAGTGGAAAGTTGTTTCACCGAGAGCAACGGCTGTAGTAATGCTACCAATTCTGTTACCAATACGATTAAGATTGCTACCACAAATGTTGCTGCCAGTATTGGCGGTGGCAGCAGCAGCAGCAACAGTGCTTTGAATAGCGGCAATGACAGCGGTAACTCGACATTTGACGCTTAAAATAATAAATCCAACAGAATGGAACAAACTACTACTACAAACTATTATCACTACGAAATGATGAATTAGTATTTCACTCTTGATGCAAGAAGTGAAATTCGAAATACTGAAAAAGGATAAGAAATGAAATATTTGCATTAACTTTAAGCGCTCTATTTACTACTATTACAATTATTACAAATATGTGCTACTATTACTGCATAAGAGAAACAGAGAAAACACGTAAAGGAGGATGATTCGATAATGATCATGTGCCTCAAGTCATGGTTAGTACGAAATGTGGGGAGAGAGATTAATTAAGCGAGAGAGAACACGCAAGGTACGCGCCCACAAGAGAGTGAACGTGATAATGTGAAAGCAAGAGCGAAAGCAAATTTAAAATAGCGTTATCGAAAAAGAAAATTTCAAAAAGAACACGTCGTCTACGTCATCTTAAACTGTTATTTTTTTTGAAATATTTTTCTTTTATTATTATAGCGAAACAAAAATATTCAACATTTCGTACAAACCATTGTGGTCATGACGACTCTAAATGCTTAAGAATCACTATACACAACATACTATTATTTGAAAACAAAAAACTTATATTTTGTTACTTTTATAAAATAAATTAAAAAACAAATGTTTCTGCTTTTTTTTTTTTGCTTATTACTATACACTACAAAAATACTTGAAATGTTCGACATTTTTTTATTACATTATAGTTTAATTAAATGCACTTTTCTTTTGTAAAACTTCTCTAATATATCAACACACAAAAAAAAAATTACAACAATGGTTATAAATTTATGTAAATAAGTAAATATATTTAAAATATTATTAATCCTATAAAACAACAATTTAGTTTTCCTTTAATGTTTTGTCTGTCGTGTATTTGAATTGCTGATGATATGATATAAAAACGGGTTTTCAGCGATATTGATTAGTATTTATTATTGAATTTAATGATGCGCAGCACTGCATACATACATACATATAATGTTAATAAAGAGAAAAGCTTTGAAAATACATAAAATAGCACGAAGGACCAATACAAATATTTGCTGCACTTGTTCATTTCCTACAATGAAATTAATATCATTATTAAACTATTTGGTTTTCTTATCAGCACACCCTTAAAATACATATTATTTCAAAAGCTGTTAATAAAAAATTTATTGGATAATACAAATAAATATTGAGAAAATAATAGCAAAATTATTCAATAGTAATCTATATTTAAAAGTTTAATGTTTTATAATATTTTCTTCTTATTTTCGCCTTATGTCTATAGTTGGATGTGAATGTATTTTAATGGCAAACAAGCAACAGTAAGAGCAAGAAAACATTTTTTAATTGAAATTTACTTTATATAAATTCGATTTTTATTTGTGGTTGGTTGTTGAGTTATGTAAATATATGTATCTCAATTATTTTGTAGATTGTAAAATGATATAAATAAATAAATGAACAGTGAATGAATTTTGATTGTTTGATTGACTAACAGTGTATACAACAACAACAAAAATAAAATATATATAATATTAATAACAATATGCAAGCTGTAATGAAACGAATACAAAACGTAAAAAATTGCATAATTGAAATAAAAAGCTAAATTTAAAAATGCATTTTTCTTTTCCATACCTAAATTACTAATAAAGTGTATGGATCAAGGACCAGATAGGGATCCTGCGCAGAGCTCCACTGTCAGTATAGGAGCCGATATTTATTAATATTCGCCATTAAATCAATGAAATGTGAGACAAGGCTAATTCTTATATTTGGGAGAACGGAACAGGCATAGCAAAACTAAATAAGTTCTCTCTGGGTCTTTGTGCACCAAGAATGAACTCAGCAAGCGCTTTTTAATGGTACAAAATCAACTTCTTGAGAAAGGGAGGAAACACTTTTGGTTCTTCTACTTTGTTCGTTCTTTTATTAACAAATAAACATACAGTGGTGTGCGATGAAATAGAGTCATCCACTCTTCAAAACTTTAACTCTCTTTAATTCTTTAATGCAATGAGTTTCATCTCAATTATTTCTGTACTTGAGTGATCGGTTCTCTGCTGAATATAATACCGTTATTTTCAGTATACTTTGTGCGTTTCTTTTCTTTTGGTGAGTATCAATTTAGTAAAGGCCGTGTAAAGACCTGTGCGATAAAATAGAGTCAATTAAGAAAAAAAATTTTTTTTGAAGCGCTTAACGGTACATTTCATTTAAATTTGAAAACAAAGGTGAGTTTAACTTCTAAATATGATAAATATTTACAAATATTTGTTAATTGTTATTTGTTTAGGCTCCAAAATGGGCAGAGGTATGCATTGTAGTATTGAGCGCCGGGAAATAATAAAAAGGCTCAGAAAAGAAGGTAAAAGCTACCAAAAAATTGCTGATATAATTGGATGCTCCAAAAAAATGGTGGAAAACGCCGTTAAGTATGAGGTAAAACCAGACAACAGAGGAAAACAATCTAAAGTTACGGAACATATCAAGAGAAGAATATTGCGGCACGTTAAGAAAGATCCTTTTGTTACCTCTACCGCTCTCAAAATGTATTACAAACTGGATGTGGACACCTCTACAATAAGAAAAATCCTTATCAAGAATAATTTAAAGGCAAAAAGTGCCCGAAAAGTTCCGTTTCTATCGAAAAGAAACGTTCAAAAAAGGTTACATTTCGCCAAGGAGTGTGCGAATTGGCCCGTGAGCAAATGGCGAAATATTTTGTGGTCAGACGAAACAAAAGTGAATTTGTTCAATTCGGATAGGAGTAATCTTCCAGTACGAAGACCTCCCAACACCGAATTTCGTCCTTAATACACTGTTAAAACAGTGTATCTTGGTGGAGGAAACATACTGGTATGGGGTTGTTTTTCTTACACTGGGACAGGACCATTGTTTCGGATTGAGCAGACAATGGACGCTGTATATTATACAAATTTATTAAACAACGTCATGATGCCATATGCTGAGTGGGAGATGCCGCTTCGATGGGTGTTTCAGCAAGATAATGACCCGAAACACACATCGAAGCGGGCAAAAGCTTGGTTTGAAAATAATAATATGGATGTTTTAAGCTGGCCTGCGGAGTCGCCAGACTTAAACCCAATTGAAAACTTGTGGAGGAAAGTTAAAGTAACTATTAAAGGAAAAATCGCATCCAATAAGGATGAGCTTTGGACACTAGTTAAGTCTGCGTGGGAAAACATTCCAATCCAAACGTGTCAAAAACTTGTGGATTCAATGCCTAGACGTTGCTTAGCTGTGATTAAAAATAATGGTTACTCCACAAAGTACTGAGGTAAGAAAAAGTATACACTATACATTTTTTTTATTTGACACTGGTATCTTTTTAATTTCAGGTGATGAAACTCGATGACTATTTTAATTCACAGGCAAAATAGGATAATTTGAAATATTTTTTTTTTATGTTTAAGCGCTGAAGCTTAGATTACGATATTTATCTTCGTAAATCTTTGTTTAGTTTCTTATTCATTAACAAAAAATAAAAGTTACACAAAAAATTTAATTTTTCTAAATTTTTTTTTTGCTTTGAAAATTTATTTTAGAGTCACTCTATTTCATCGCACACCACTGTATATTCATAGTTACCTCTTCAAATAGATGAGGCCAATTTTAATAAAGAAGTTATAGGCATCTTAATGAGTAAGGTACAACTTTTATTATTGTTAAACATTGAAAAGTTAACAATTATATAATTTTTTATTTATAAACAAAGTTCAGTTTTATAATTAACACAAACAATGACCGAATCAATTGGACATTAATATATTTTGGGTGCAATATTGTTTGTCTAGAATTATTATCTAATTATACAATATTATACACGCATTTTAATAATATCGATTATAGGCACAATATATATATGTACATGAATTGCAGCGACAGCAATAGTAAAGTGTTATGTATGATTTGGCCAATTCCAGCGATTTAAATCGTCAATAGAAGAATGCGCTGTATCGGTAGTATATGATTGTTGTTGTGTTCGTCGTTGCATGTCATCAGGCTTTGAATGCCGAATATTTCTATATAAAGAATAATTTTTTTTGAGTCATGATTAACATAATACATAAATTAACAAAAACATACGGTAGTAAATCGCAACTATTTAATTCTGTATTGAATGCAGATGTGGTAGCTGAATTGTTAGCAAATAATGTGGGCAATATAGACCTGGGTTGCTCATTGTCGCTGGCATCGCTTAGCAGTGGTAATTCGGCAAGGTCAGTAACAACTGGTGAGACCAACGAATTTAGTATGTGTTTTCCTTTGTAATTGTCTTTGCCACCACCCAGTGAATTAAGGATAGTGGTATGAACAACATCACTTTTTGTGGTATAATCAGTTGAGTTATCTTGTTTTACTGCATTCATAGTGCTGCTCTTGAATGGAGTTTTCTTTTTTGGTTTCACGGCTTTTGCTGTTTCCCTACTTGCAGCTGCAGTTTTTCCTCCGCTTGTATGATGTTGATTCATATGCTTATTAAGATTTGCTTGACGTATGAATCGACTGGGACATAGCTGGCACGGAAATGGTTTGTCACCGGTATGGCTAAGTAAATGTGTATTCAAGTCTGTGGGGCGTGCATATTTCTTCTCACAATGCGGGCATGGTATTGTCTTAGCCATGTGATTCAGCTTCATGTGAGTTGTCATCGAAGAGTGTTGAATAAAACGCTTCCCACAAATGTCGCAGCCATATGGACGTTCGCCGGTATGCCGACGCATATGACTTTTAAGCGTTGTCGGACGTAGAAATTTATCGCCACAAAATTTGCATTCATACGGACGTTCCCCGGTGTGCGTGCGTATGTGATGCTTTAGCGCATAAATGGTGGAATAGGCTTTAGCTGCAACCGATAGTTGAAGGTAAATTTAATTTATTTGTAATACTATGTATATAGCTAGAGGAACTTACGACACATTGTGCATAGATAATCTTTTTCACCGGTATGCATGACCATGTGATACCTAAGTTTCGATGCTGATATCATTAGCTTGCCACACACGTGACATGGAAACATCTTCTTAGGCTTTGGTAGTTTCTCTTTACGTGCTGGTTTAAGTTCAAGCGATTTACCTTTTTCAGCAATCGTGTCTGATTTTTCTTTATTATCGTTTATTTCAGAATCTTCAGTCTTTTGTTTCCTATTCAAGGAATTTTCAATGTCATTACCATTAGTTTTAGTTTCCGCTGTTTGTTTTCCTGAATTATCTTTGCGTTTACTGCTTATATTGGCTCCTCGCAGCCGTTTCCTTTTTGTTACGTCACTTTTGGGTAAATGCACCTCGAGATGGGCGTTCAGTCCAATTTTTGTAAAATATGCTTTTCGACATGTGACACACTTGAAACTGCCTAAATTGCATAAGAAATTTACTAATAAATCTGATAGCATATAAATAAGTACACCTCATGTACATACGTATTATGTACGTACATATGTATATGTACCTTGTGGAAATATTTGTGCTTCGGTGGTTAGAGCTTGGTCAGGCACATTTTCAGTGAGACTATTACTCAATTCGTACTCTCCATCATCTGTTGAGAAGCTAGTATAATAATCAATTTCATTTTCCGGCTTGTTTGCTTTATTTGCTCTAACTATACATAAAAATATTTCATTATTAACATTGTTATATCGAAATTTTCAGAAGTTACCTTCATTTAATAAAACATTCAATGGCTTATTATCATCTTCATCATCGCTTTCATCTGTGGAGGCCGCAGCCACCAAAGCAACAGGACAATGGTCTTGACAGTCTAAATTATTGAAAGTTTTCAACTATTTCAAAAAAGAATACAAATGCAGAAAGATTTAAAAAAAAAATAGTACAATATAAAATAAACTTGTGACTTACTTGCTCATCTCCACTTTCTTCTAGAGGATCCCTGTCTGCGGTTGTATCCAAATCAGTTTCCATACAGTTAGCTTCCGCTACAGCTTCAAGTAGAACTTTTCTTCGATTGATACATCCATATGCATTCAATTGCCGTTTAAGTTCCGTATCAGTTTTTCTGGATCTTAGCAAAAAGTCATAAAACATTTGTAGCTCACGGCAACAAGTAACACATAGACTTTGTGGAAGTTGATCTTGTATGAAAGCATCCAGTTGAGTACAAATATTATACGCTTCCAAGAGGGTGATACTCCTATCCTTTATGAAAAAATCACTTAGTTGTGTGAGATTCCTGCCCTTTCGAAGGCATACTCTGCATAGTTGTTGCAAAGACTTGGACATGCTCATATTAATTCCTTTTCGTATTTTTGCAACTATTCATTCTACTTGTTGTTATCTAAGTACAATTTATATCATAGATTAAAGACAATTTATTTAATGGCGATAGCAAAATTATCTTAAAACGCCAAAACTTTACACGCGATCTTACAAATATAATAATCTTTGATTTTGTTGACATTTCTTAATTTTCTGCGGTAAACAAAACAATAGTGCTGCCATATCGAAATGGCGAATTTTCATATTCTTTACAGAGGCTGCAAAAAATTCTACTTTTCTAGATTTGCTTTTTTCTTCAATATTAAATCATTAATTTAAAAGAACAACTCTCTAATTTATTTAAACAACAATTTTACTTAATACTTAATAAATAATAATACTTAGTAATAAATACAGTGGCTTATATAGTGGGGATGAATTCCTTCTTGCTATTATTGTTTGTGATGATAAGGGATATAATTTTCTCCATAAATTTTGGCGAGATGATTAAGAATCCGAAGAGAAAATGTAACACATCTGATTTTTGAAAAAACATTTTTTCATAATTTGATTTGTTATTGTTGTGGAATACTGAAAAGATTTTTTTAAATTATGTTTTTGTTACTTATGTTTTTAATTGCATATTTAAGGTGATTTTAGAGCAATTTTTGCAATTTCCGTTGCATATTACTGAATCTTAAATGTAAGCTATGCGCACATGTATTCGATTTCCTAGTGCATGAAATCCCTTGCCCTAGTAATAGCTATTGGGTAAAATGTAGTTGATTTTTGGCAAGTGGACATTGTACCTCCCAAAGCATATTAAGTAAGACAATGTTAGATTATTCCCGAAGTTGTTAGTCGTTTTTCGAGAAGTGTGCGTAGTTCTTTCACAAAAACAAAATAGGGGTAGATAGTATTTCGGAATGGGGCGATATTTTATTGATTACTAACAGTGACTTGAAAAACTCTTTGACTTCGATCAATATGAAAAAATTTTTCTAAAGAGAATATATCCCCTTTAATGGGGTCCCCCTACTTACGTCACTGACTCCAATACAAGCAAAATACTTAAAGTAATGTAAGTGAGGAATAATAATGAAGAAGACAATGACAGTTTGTATGCGAAGGTGATATGTTAGTAGTAATTAAGCAAAGTTAAGCAACATTTTGGTCGTTTTTAACCAAGTAGGATTGACAACTCCCATACAAACGATATATTTCATTCTCCAAGGTCTAGGAAGAAAGAGAAAGGAATATTTCTGTGCTGAAATTGTTGTTTAGTAGTATTAACTGAGAATTAGAAAAACATATGTATTTAAAATAAAATAACAAATATTTGATCGGAGACTGCATTGTTAAAATGGTCATCACTTCTGAAAATGTTGTTGTTGAAATTTTCGTAACCAAAACCGGATAGCGAAGTAGCGACAAGTCTAGCTAATAATATATATATTGCATTCTAACTTTCCTAGTCGAAGTTATAGAAATTCCTCGTCAACATTAATATAACAATGAAAAAGAGCAAACCTCCAGAGATTACTCGCGATTGAAATTCATATATAGCATTTTCAGATAAAATTAATCATTTTGCTATTAATTAAACCCTTCTCGATTTAAATGAAGCCTTTTTCTTATTAATTTAATATTTTTTCAAATCGAATGAAACATTTTACAAATAAAATGAGCCTTTTTTCAAATGAAATTAATACATTTTTAAAAAAATCTCTAGTCTTTGTAACACTCCCTTGATTTTATTAACTGCCTATTTTGTGTTTTCAATTTCTGCCATCGTTGATCAATTTAGTTCGGCTTCTAGAACATTGTGAGATATACCAGAGGATGGTGCGTACGAGTATTTGAAATATTTACGCCTTATCAACTAATGATATACTTTTATACATATATGTATATTTCTTTAAAGCAAACTCTGTTCTGCCGCTGTTTAGTCTCGCCACCGTTTTAAATAAATGTTAGGATTGCTCAGAAGTTTGATCACATACATACATATGTTGAAAGTGGCAGTTGTTCTTTTGATGAATATGAACCTGCCTCTGATGCGGTTGAGTATCATTAAGGAAATACTGATGGAATTCCGGATTTTCGGATTTTTACTGTTTTTCGTCTTCTTTTAATTCTTCTTTACTGTGAGACTTTTAAAATACTGTCAGTATTAGACAGTATTTCTGACCGTGTAAGTTCAATTAAGTAGTACTATAAGTACTAACAGAATTAGTTGTCCACTAATTTGCAAATTTAATTTATTATTGTTGCTAGCGCGACAATAATGCATATACAAGCTTAACACAAGCTGATACTATTACTTATAGTGTAAGGTCAGTTAGCAAGAATTCAAATGTTTTTTATTACTTAAATCGTCAGCGAAGAAAATATTGTAGAAAAAAATTCCCCCTAGACTATTATATTTTTAACAGTTTTTTGTATTAAGTTTACTCTAAATAAATTGCATTAATTTCTTTCGAAGCTGACCTAATGCATATTTTCTCGTTACACCCAACAATAATAATATATTTCCGTTTAAAAGTGATGTGGACCAAAAATGTTTTCAGTGCATCCACCAACAACATACCATAACCTTACCAGCTGATTTTGTTCGTTTGATTACTTTGACATTGAGTTGACATTTTACAGAAAGTCCATTGCAGTTTTGGAAATCTTATACTATTTGTGGGAAATTTGTTAATTTAAAGTAAATTTTCGTGAATTTCCTGATCAAATCAGTGCAAAATACGTTTTTAAGAAAGAGGCGTAAAACTGTGAATTGAAATAACTGGAAATGTGTCGTGCAACGTAATTTTAAGAAGCTACTCAACAACGACCGGAAAGCAAATATTGCAACTTATATAAGTTGAACAGGGTGCTGCGCTGTGTGTGTGTAAGGTAGCCACCATTAAAAAGCATTAGTGGTTTAGCCTCGAAATACGTTGCATACAATATTCTATTTTTGCTGCAGTTGCATATATTCGCTTGAGTGTGCGAACGAGAAAGAGAAAAGATGCGTTCGCGAAGCAATTCGGGCGTGCGCCTTGATTACTATCAGCGTATTGTGCACCGTTTGATAATGGCGCATCAGGAACCTGTGACGGGGCTCTTTCCTGCATCGAACATCAATTCGCATGCTTGGATACGCGACAATGTGTACTGCATACTGGCGGTGTGGGGCCTTTCAATGGCTTATAAGAAAATTGCCGACCAGGATGAAGATCGTGCAAAGTGCTACGAGTTGGAACAAAGTTGTGTTAAATTGATGCGTGGCTTGCTGATGGCCATGATGAATCAAAAGGACAAAGTGGAAAAATTTAAAATGACTCAAAATCCTTTGGATTCATTGCATGCCAAGTACTCAAGTCGCAATGGTCAACCCGTAGTGGGCGATGGAGAATGGGGTCATTTGCAAATCGATGCAGTTTCGCTGTATTTGTTGATTTTGGCTCAAATGACTGCCTCTGGGTTGCAGATTGTCTTCTCTTTGGATGAGGTGTCATTCATACAGAATCTAGTATTTTATATTGAATCGGCTTATTGCATTCCCGATTATGGCATTTGGGAGCGTGGTGATAAAACAAATCATGGTAATATTTCGTTGTCTTCTCTGAGTGCTAAAATTAAATGAAATCTAAAATATTTCACATTCAATAACAACAGGAGAACCTGAATTGAATGCCAGTTCGATTGGTATGGCCAAAGCGGCTTTAGAGGCAATGAATGAATTGGATTTGTTCGGTGCTCGTGGTGGCCCTGCCAGTGTTATACACGTGCTTGCCGATGAGGCGCATAAATGCCAAGCAGTGTTACAATCAATGTTGCCGCGCGAGTCTAATAGTAAAGAGCTGGACTCTGGAATTCTTTGTGTCATTGGATTTCCTGCGTTTGCGGTCGATGATCCACAATTGATACGCAACACAAAAGACGCAATTTTAACACGATTGCAGGGCAAATACGGTTGTAAGCGTTTCTTACGTGATGGCTATCGTACACCGAAAGAGGATCCTTCACGTCTTTACTATGAACGTTGGGAACTGCGCATGTTTGAAAATATCGAATGCGAATGGCCACTATTCTTCTGTTATTTGATATTGTTCCATGCTTTTCAAAATGATAGGTTGGCAGTGAAAGATTATGCTGATCGTTTAGAGGTAAAATACAGGTGTAATCCCAAGTTGCTTTAAATTTTCTAACTTAATAATTTGGCTACAGAAAATTATGGTACGTTCCGATGATGGCACTTTACTTATACCTGAAAGTTATGCTGTACCACAAGATCTAGTTGCCAATGAGTACCAGAAGCCAGGCTCACAACAGCGTGAAGTGGTTGGACGTTGTCCATTTTTATGGGGTCAATCATTATTCATTTTGGGCAGACTGCTGCAAGAGGTTTCCAATTAAAAATTGAATTTTTATTTATAGTTTTCTTTTTATAAACTCTTTTGTTTCTGATTACGTAGGGCTTTCTTGCTGTTGGTGAATTGGATCCACTTAATCGCCGTTTGGGCGCACAAAAGAAACCTGATGTCGTTGTGCAAGTAGTCATCATTGCAGAGGACAGCGAGATACGGGACAAATTGGCCGAGCATGATCTGCATGTGCAAACAATCGCCGAAGTTGCGCCAATCGAAGTCCAGCCGGCACGCGTGCTTAGTCATTTGTATACGTATTTAGGACGAAATCGTAAATTGGGTTTAACTGGTCGTAAGTCACGTGATGTTGGTATTTTGAGTACAAGCAAGTTATATTCTCTTAAGGATAGAATATTTGCGTTTACACCACAGGTGAGTTGAGAAAATTTTGTCTGAAATGTTTGAGATTGTGTATGGAAGTGTGAATTTATTACTTGAATTTTTAATAATATGAAAAATTTTACTCTATAATAATTTATTACTATTATTATTTACAATTAGTTTGTCGACTTGTCACGTTTTTATATCGCATCCGATAACGAATTAATGATTGACATCTTAAAAGGGGAAATAAATTTTCTCAAGTCCGCTTGGGATCTGCTCGGACGCCCTTTAGTGACGTTAGTTTTGAAAAAGATACATTTAGGTCGGTTTGTCTTTTGTATGTTTTCAATTCTTCAATTTGAACTTATTAGTAATTACTACTACCTAAGACTATTTTGTTTAGTTTTGTTGTAAATTTATTTGTATTTTCTTGCTACGTTTTACTATTTTTTTCTTTGGTTTCAATATTATTTTCGTATTAATTAATTTGTTGTCATCATTTAAATAAAAGCAAGTTCTTTCTCAGTTTGTATATGAAAAGCTTTTTGGTTCCTTTGCATTTCTTCTTTTAACCAATCACTAAACTTGCTATTCTTAAATCTTTGTTATTTTTTCTTCATTATGTTATGATATTTTCGTAGTACTATATATGTACATATATAATATCAGAAGAATTGTGTGATTAAACTGAACACAACAACATCAACACAGCACGAACACATTTAAGTTATTTTTGCACAGTAGTTTTTGAACAAAATATGGACTGGATGTAGGCAATGAAATTAAATTAACATGTAGTAAATGTGTGGTCGCTGTAGCGTAGTGGTAGTGCGTTGGACTGCTACGCAGAGTGTCCGGGGTTCGAATCTCGGCACAGGCAAAATCAAAAAGTAAAAAAAAAAAAAAAAAAAAAATAATTTTTCTACACGGCACCACCTCTTGTCAGGCAATGGCAAACCTACAAGAGTAAAAATTGCTATGAAAAGCTTTTCACTTCGCCGTTCGGATTCGGCTTTAAACTGTAGGTCCCTTCCATTCATGTATAAATATAACACGCACAACATGAGTGGATGCGAAAAGCTCGGCCTAGGCCCTCCATGGGCTGTTGTGCCATCAAAAGTAAGTAAGTAAATGGAGTGGAGTTGGCAGAATAGTAATGGTGTTTGGGAATTTCAGGCCTTAGGCTTTTTAGAAAATAAAATTCAAACTTCATTCAAAGTCTATAAAGCCTATAAAATTTAACTATAAATTGTAGAAACATTTATTGATTGTACATCCTAATTAAAAAGGATCCAAAAGTTTCTAGCTAAAATGGATTCAAAAGCTAATAAATTTGAATCTTGCTAAAGCTTAAAATTAAGAAATTTTAAGTAAATACATTTTAAAGCTATCATTATTGTATTAAAGCTAAATTGCTACCCAAAAGACTTTCACATCCGATTCATTGTTTTTTACCCGAGAGCCATTTTCAAGTGATGTTATAACTACTCTTGTTCTAGTGTACTAGTGGTTGCTGTGGCGTAGTGGTAGTGCTTAGGACTGTTACGCAGAGCATCCGTGTTTCGAATCTCGGCATAGGTAAAATGAGAAAGTAGAAAAAAACATTTTTATACACAGCACCACCTCTTGGAAGGCAATGGCAAGCCTACAAGAGTAAAAGCTTTTCACTTCGACGTTCGGATTCGACATAAAAGTTAAGGTCCCTTCCGTTCATGTACAAATATGAGTGGATTCGATAAGCTCGGCTTAGGCACTCCATGGGCTGTTGTGCCATTAATTAGAGCAATGAGCGAGAGTCATTAAAAATTTCTTACTGTTTCCAGGATTATAAATTTTCATATTTATATATCTCTGACACAATTAAAGATTTACCAAACCGAAAGTAGAAACAAGATTTTTGTAATAATTCTGCCAATTTCCTGTCAGAGGGACATATATTCTTTTTATTTCATTTATATACTTACATACTTTACTTTAGTTAAGCGAAAAATCACACACATACTCAATCATTTAATCAAAATCTATATAGTAAACCAATGAAAAACAATTTTATGTATTGTATTATCCTATCATCTGTCTATTTTCTGTTTTTGAACAATCAATTCCAAAACTAAATAGAACATCGACTATGAAGAGTACTACACCACACGTGATCCTGATCTGCTAGCGAGCAATTTTACAGCAAATTTAGCTTTCCTATCAAATAATTGGCGGCACATGTTAGGAAGGCCTACAATTACTTTAATGGCAACACATTACATGTTAGGTAACTACTCTACATTCAAAAATACATGTTCGTATCATGTCATGAAATTCAATCGTTGTCCGTAAATTTACAAAAAATTAAATTTCGCTTTTTTTTTTTTAATTAAAACAAAAAAAAATTTGCATTTTCTTTGCGTTTTATTTTATTAGAATAATACTTATGTATAAATAGTACAACAAGTTTTTCCTTCTTAATATGTAAAGATTTTTATTGTCGCTGCTGGTCGTGATATCACATATTTTACGAGTAGTTTATTTACTTCCATCAAGCATGATTCATTCCATTTATTATCATTTAATAATTTTATCAATATAATTCATACACATAACTTTACTATATGTATTATGCATGTACATATGTAGTGTCTTAGTATGCTTTATTTGTGTGTAGTTTTGTGTTGTTATTTTGTGTAACTTTAACATCTATATGTTGTATGTTTTTGATTCTGATTTCCAAGTATTAATTTCTTTAAATATTTACAATATATTTTAAGTAATTGAATATGAAATTAGTTTTGCATTGAATGAAATGATATAATTCTTGAAATTAATTAATATTGTGTGCGCCACTGTGGTCATCAGATCACATGCGTACCAGAATTCAAGTCTATTGTGGCTATGCATTTCTGTTAGTTTTCTTGAGATATTTACTGTCGTTTGCAATTTGGTGAAGGCAGATAAAAAGTGTATAATTTAAAAAAAAAATGTTCTCTTATGTAATTTGGAATAGTTTGAAATCTTAGTTTCTTTGAAAAGATAATATTTAATAAAATATAGGTAGGTACATAATTGAAATAAATTCAAATATTTTCAAAATAACACTCTAGTGAATTTCATTGATATACATACATATATAGATAAATATAATGCTCGAATTACCCAGAATTCAAGTGCATTATTTTCAATCAGCTATCACCCAATCCCCAATCATTTGTTTAAAATAGTATTAATGTTCCCGATATTAAGGATGTTACACAATATTTTCTGTCTTTACGTGTAACTAAATGATTCTAATTTATTTGCATTTCGCACCCTAACTTCAAAAGCGGCACAACTCAAAATTGAAAAGTTTTCAGGAAACATGAAATAAATGATATATGTACATAGCTTGCCTGGATGTATAAATTTATTTTATGGAAAATGCTATGCGTGTTTAGTATAAAAACTGTTCGTAGTAGGCTTTGAAATGAATGTCAGACAATTAAGCTTATTAGAGTTTTTCGCTAGACGCTTTTATTCGGTTCAAAATGGCAAGCGAATTGGAAGTACGTAAAACCATTGTGAACAGTTTTCTAGACCATCCTCATTGAAAATGTAAAAAAATTGCTCGAAAAGTATAAATTGGAGCGAAAACTGTGTCAAGAGTTATACAGAAGAAGAAGAAGGCAAGCAAAATCATTACCATGATGCAATGATCTTAAGATTCCGGGCAGAAAACTAGCTCCGAAGGTGGAGTGTTTTGAGTTTTTTGTACGCAAGGGCATAAAGGAAGGAGGTTTGAGGACTTTCAAAGTGGAAAAAGTACCAACACCATTCCTGCTGTGAACAACACGGAGGCAAAACAGCTTTGCAGAAATTTAATTTTTTTTTTTTAATTTTTTAAAAATTATTTGTATTTGTAAAATTAAAAGTAGTTTTTAGCTGACTTTTCGCAGCTACCAGGCTAGGAGTTTTACACTGCAGGCTCTCGGGGGCAAGCTATCTGCAGGCGAAATGAGCAAGTCCACGGGACTTGTAACCACGGGAAAAATAAACTCTGAAATTTACATTAAAGAATGCTTGGCAAAAAGACTTTCGTAAGACAGCATGAGGTTTCCACTTTCTTTTGGTCCAACCTAGGTTCTTGTCATTACAGTAAAGTAGGCCTTGGTATGGTACTCAGAAAATAATGAGTTTTTGGTGCTTCGAGAAGAAAATCCTGCAAACCGCCCAGAACTTAGACCAGTTGAAATTTGGTAAAAAGGGAAATCAAGGCAACAAATATTTTCTGAGAAAGTGGTCTTCAGCAGCTCAATAGGTATCCGATAATACCGTAAAATCAATGTGGAAGGGACTCCCCCAGAACTTAGACCAGTTGAAATTTGGTAAAAAGGGAAATCAAGGCAACAAATATTTTCTGAGAAAGTGGTCTTCAGCAGCTCAAAAGGTATCCAATACTTAATACCATAAAATCAATGTGGAAGGGACTCCAGAAAAACTTAAAAATTTTGTACTATTAAAATAATAACAAATTTAGTTCAGCAGGTTTTTTGAATTTTCTTATGGAGTGTCCTTAGTTAATGCTATATTATTTTCATAAGCATTTCGTTAAAATTTTTCAATTTTGAGTTGTCCTTTTTTTAGTTAGGGTGCGATGTATGTATATATATACTTACCACATTTATACGAGTATTTCAAATTCTCCAAATCTTGGTGATTAGTGAAAATATTGAAAATATGTATGATAGGGTATAAGACTACGTTATCGTACCTCTATTCTCCAACCTTTACATTGCGTAGAATCACTCACCCAGTTTTTCAATCTCGTATCTTCACATGAACACAATTTTTTTTCTTCTTTGTTTAATGTACTTTTGAAGAAACGTGGTTAAAGAATAGATATAGGGAAATTTTTTAATCCTAAACTAGAGTATTTTTTTGCAATTTCTGAATCTTCAAATATTTCAATATCATTTTTAGTTTAATTTGAGTTTAATATTAGAAATTATTATTATTACTATTACTAAATATATGTACATAAGCATAAAGAAATTAATTTGGAAAATTGAGTTTCTTTGCAGAAAAGTAAAAAGTAAAATCTAGCATTACTATTCACTATAAGTATTTGCTACTTTATAAATACATAAATTGTTTGAGAAATATTTGTTTAACATTATTTATGAAGAGTTAATTATTATACAGTAGAATCTCGATAATTCGTAATCGCAAGGGACCAGGATTTTTTTTACGAATTACAAGGGTAATTCGGGAAAACAGAAAGAAAAATAAAGGAAAAAATTGTGTGCGTCGGTGGGACGGCCTACAGAAATTTGCTTCTCCAGACCGTTTGCGTTTTGAGTTTTTAGGTTGAGTTAAGTAATCTTGTAAAAACCAAAGTCTATCGCAGACATTGCAGGCGTGGCCGAAGAAATTTTTAACGAACATAATTTGAAATTGTTTATTTATTGCTGATTTATGTAAACGATAAGCCCTTGTTCAGTTTGATGATTCTCTGATCTCAGGTGTGATACATCTAGAGTAACTTAATTTTTATCATTTGCATTTCCAATGCATGCAACGCCCTCAGCAAAATCATAATCTCCATTAAAATATTCATTCTTAAAGCATGCGAATTTATTTGCTACATCATTACAATCTTACCATCCTCATCATTATTATCATAAATATAATAATCATCATCATCAAAATATTCAGTTTGTATGATCTCAACCGATGGAAAATTTGCGACTTGCCAGTCTGGGAACTCGCAAATGTTATCAGGATGACTAGAAAATTGTCAAATCTCGTCTATGTTGTGTTGTGTTGATACGAGTTGTTTTCTTTCCACGGAGGAAAGATTTTCAGGCAAATTTTCAAGTAAATCTCCCGCCTTTCTCTTTTGTTGAAGAGAAAGAAGCTGGTAATTCGGCCACCTAAATGACTGACTGGTGGTGTATAATCTGAGTCATCGAGACTCAATGACATGAGTTTTGATGCAATTATTGGCTCTAATGAACTCATTTGCCATTCATGATGTCTCTCCGCATTAGTCTTTGCGAGTCTGACGATCTCTCGGCGCTGAAAGCAGAATCTTAATTTTGTACGGCCTCCATTTTTCGACGTCTACATTGTCTAGAGATTTTATCGTAACGCAATTGGCAATGTTTGTGCCTCTCGTTTTTTTTTCAGTCTATACTCGCTCATTCTTTCAGCTCTAATAAAAATTTCTAACGATTTTTGTTTAAAATTTAAAATTTTTGTAAAATTTTACTAGAAACTGATGGGTAGCGCCCTCTATCAGTCGATTATGAATCATATGAGAACCGGAGTATCCCTTTATCGATTGATAGAGGGCGCATAGTGGATGCATATGTCTTGCCCACCATATACCATGTGTATATACATATAAGTACATATGCATCCTCATTTTTACATATTTGATAGATAGAAGGCGCTTCCCTTCATTTCCGTGACATTTTCCGCTTTGCCACGATCATCTTTTAGCCCCTCGGAAATATAAAAACAATTTTAAAGAAGTAAACTAAGAAAAACAAGCCACACTCTTTGTTTTCCTACATTTCTGGTAAAGCAACGTAAAAACTGACCACGAAAAACACAAAATAATTCCATCAAAAAAGTGGACGATAAACGTAGCCGTAGCTGCAAACAATGATTAACTTTTTTCGAACCATAGTTCCAAAGAATTTTACTTCGCATTGCGAGTTATAAGAGGTTGTCAAAAACCAATTGCTAGTTGTAAGAGGTTGAACATACCATGTATTGAAAAAATGAAATAAGAATAAGCGAGGGAACCAAAATGTATGGAATTTTTGCTAATTAAAAAGATTTTCGAATTAACGGGTTACGAATTATCGCGATTCTAGTGTATATTAATTTTGATTACTGTGGACTCAAGTGTTTTTTGTGAGACCACTCTAGCACATCTATTATTTCTTTCGATCAAAAATTGTAAAAGAATCAGAATCGTATTCATTGTAAAAACCTAGAACTAATTCACTAACAAATAAAAATAATTTTAGTTTTTGTAGTTTTTGTTTAGATTTTTGCTTTTAAATTAAATTATTTTAGAATGATCTTTCTAACATATGGTATACTCGTACCTATTTGTACATATGTGCTTTAGATTGCGTTTGGGTTTATTTATAAAATATGCGTTCTTCTTTAACTACTCATACTAAACGTGATCATTTATGTGCCCATCACAGATCAGGATAAAATACCACTAGCCATGATACAAACAATGCGTAAACTGAAATCGGGCTATATTAATGGTACACGTGTGATGTTGGGAAATCTGAAAGATTTTCTCAACACTTCAGCCATTACGGATTTAAGTTTTCTTGGTAGCACTGAAGATGGCTATCCGGATCGTTTGCATCCCGATGTACAAACATATCTGGAAGAGCACTTATTGCGTTCATTTAGTCATCGCAACACAATGAATTTACGTGGCGCACATTTGCGTCCCAGGCATCTGAGGCGTCGTATGTCGTGCAAGGGTGCAATCAAGAAAACACGTTCGATCAATGTTGACTGTGAGTATACAGATGAAAACAATTAGTTGCGATAGGTTTCTTAAACGTTATTTTCTAATTATATTGTAGCGGATACGCTGGGCATGGAGGGTCCAACACCATTGACCGAAAGGCGTTTGTCTTCAATTATACCGCCTCCATGGCTGCAGGCAAATAAACCAAACCAAGCAAGTGTGTTTGCTACAACACCGGAGGAGGGTGGGATTCTGGCTGGAAATGGTCACCACGACAATGGCGGCTCACCACTAATACGCGAAAATATATATCCCATTGGTCCACATCACAGCCGTTCAGCAATTGAGCGACGCAGTGAGTTTACTAGACAGCAAGAAAGTTAGTTCAGTTTTTATGTGTTTTATGTATTTTCCAATTATTTTATTTGCAATTTTAATTTGTTGTATTTCTCTTTTGTTTTTCTTTTCTTTTTGTGTTTAATTTCATTTGCGTTTATGATTTTCAATTACAACTTTATTGTGCACATTATGATAAACAACAAAAAAAAAAAAAACAATCAGTACAAAATGTTCCTAAAATTCTTGTTCAACGCCATCGCAATGAAAATAACTTCGCGGATACAGAAGTGGAGGAGCTAATTGCAATGCTACGGGAAACTGAAAATTTGGAAGAGCAAGGTGACATCTTGCAGTATTTGGTGGATACACAGGGTCTAGATTTTAATACTGGTAAGTTGTACAACAAGACAATTGAGAAAGAATTTCACGAAATATAACGTAGTCTTATACCTATGCATACATACATACAGTTATGGACTATAAAATAGGATACAAAGTAAACAGTGATTTCCAAATAAATATTTTGAATTAATGAAATTGCAAAATTATAATTGTACGATTGGTTCGAAGTTAGGCCAATAACGTTTTTAACCTTGCAAATTACTTTTCAACTTTATCTTTTTGAATTATAATATATCAACTAAATTGGGATTTAAAAAATTTTATTTCATAATAATGAATAGTTCTGAATTGTAAAAACACATTTTTTGGAAATGAAGTATTTATTTGAGAACCTCGAAAAAGGCATAAAAACATTGTTTAAGAGATCGCAAGTAATACTATTTAATTTGTTCATAGCTGTATGCGTTTAACTTACGTTAATCAAATTGAAATTTATTGGCATTTAAACAAAAGCATGCCTCAAATGCAAACATTCAAAATGAAAAATTTTTTGAATTCATCACAGTTCTTTAACATCTACATTCACCGCAAAAACACTAATACATATCACATAATACATAATAGGGCTTAAACATTTGCAAAAAAAAAAGTTATAGTGTGATTTCTACAGCCAAAGTCTAAATATAGTGGCTTGTTAAGATTATCTCTGACAACACATATCTTTACATTAGGAATGGAGGGAATAATTAATAATCAATGCAAAACCATTACATAAACAAATTGGATTATCATTTTATATATGTACATATAAATTATGTTCATGCAATAGATAGCCAAAGGTTAGACATAAGTAAATTATGTACCTTTAAAACATAGCAATTCAATTTCAAAATTTATATTCAAATTTAACTTAAACAATTTAATTTTTCAACTTATGTATTTTTACTCTGTGCTTTGTTTAAATTAGCTGGCTTAGGATTAAAGAATAAACCATCTGGTAAGTGTTGTTGTTGTTGTTGTTGCTCTATACTCCAATATTAAGTGTCGAATTAAAAATTCTCTTGTACAAGTTTTAAAAACCAAGCACTTTAACAAAAAAAAAAAAATTTTATAAAAATAAACCACTTACTGAATTGGGAAGAACCTCTTTATTAACCCTGTTTGTCATCTCAACAAAAATCTGCACTTCCAATTTTCCAAACCAACCAATTCCCTAAAATTATGGTTTCGTCCCTGCACCACCTACTCAATGTTTTGAATTTTGTTTTGTTGTTTGCCTAAGAGCGCACATTTTTCATATTGAAAAGTCTATGGTATTTATATTATTAACTATTTAAATTACAATATGTATATGTATATGTATATTATGTATTATTATTTTTAAAATTTAATTTTAAATTAAATTAATTATTCTTTTAATTTCAACATTTTATTATTTCACATAAAATTAAGGTTACATTATTTTGCGACCTAGGCAATTTTATTAAAGACAGATAAAATTAATTTCAGATACATAGTAAAGGGTGTTTTTTTTTAGAAGTGTGGTTTTCAATCTGGCAATACTTTTTTTGGAATTGTTCTTTTTGACAGCTGTCACTTGATTTATGCTCAGTTTGGTTTGCCATTTCATAATGAATAGATCGTGCAAATTTATTACCAAAATAATGGTTCGGTTTCACAAGAAAATTTTGTTCAGCGATGAAGCTCATTTTTGGTTGAATGGGTACGTTAATAAGCAAAATTGTCGCATTTGGAGTGATCATAATCCACAAGCCATTGTTGAGACGCCGTTATATCCTCAGAAAGTCACTGTTTGGTGTGCTCTATGGGCAGAGGGAATCATTGGTCCATATTCACTTTTGGTGAGCATATTATCTCGCGTCGTCGGCCTCCAATATCGTGCGATTTAACATCGCTGGACTATTTTTTGTGGAGTTATGTGAAGTCGCTTGTCTACGCAGATAAGCCCGAAACGATTGACGCCTTGGTAGAGAATATTCGGCGCGTTATTGCTGACATACGGCCGCAATTGCTGTAAAAATTGGTCGAAAATTGGGCCTCTCGGCTGGAGTTTTTTCGGACCAACCGCGGCGGCCACTTGCCCGAAATCGTTTTCAAAACATAATGGCAAATCCTTATCTTTATAATAAAGCTAAATTCTTGGCCATAACATTAGTTATACATTAATTATATGCGTTTTTTTTCTTCTTAAAAACCACACTTCTAAAAAAAACACCCTGTATTTACACCACTATAAAGAAACTCAGCGGGAACTTTTTTAGAATATAACTTGACTTTTTATAATTCAATTTGACTGTTCTCATTGAATGATTGATATGACTACTCTGATTTTAAATGGTTGACCCCTGAATTCAATTTGGCTATTCTAAATTCAATTTGATGATTTCTTTAACCCTCTAACCAGCAAAGCCGCCTAAAGATGGAGTTAAGGCAAAGCTATATAAACCCCTTTTGTAATAGTTCGTTTAATACAACAATATTGATTTGAATTGAATACTGTTATACCAAATACAAATTGCCCAGAACTTCGGCCTATCGAGAAATATTGGGCTCTAGTGAAAAGATCATTAAAGGCAACAAACAAAGAAGCTAAATCCATGGAAGATTTTAGAAATAAGTGGAATGCTGCCGCCAAGAGAGTCTCGGAAATGACAGTAAAGGCGCTAATGGCAGGCATACCGGAAAAGCTGTCCGAATTCTGTAAAAAACAACAAACAAATTAGTTTTATTGATCATTTTAGAAATCATTTAGAAATTAAATTTTCTTTTCAAGACTGTTTACATTTTTTTATTTGCATAAGGGATTTTAATGCTAGGACAATTTAAAGTTATCCGATTTTTTCGATCTCACTCCTTACATTAGTGTTTGTTTTTAAATAGTAACAGTCCTAAAAGGAATGCCGTCTTGATGTTGATTCAAAAATCAATTAAAAATCCATTTATTACACTTCTTTACACTGTAATCTTCCAGATGTTTATACGTTCTTGTTTTCATTTCTTAATGAGTAGTTCCGCTGATAATCCTTATTTCCCGATTTCAATTTTCCGATTCAAATTAATATTTTCAATAAGAAAAGTTAAATTTTAAGTTTTAAAATAAGAATTAAAAAATAATACTTAGTTCAATCAAGCAAGTTCTTTAAGGAACAATTGGGTGCCGGCAACAATAGAACCAGAAATATTTTTTTTTATTTATTCCTCTTAAAGTGAAAATATTAAAATGCTAGATGTAATAATTTGCAAGTACTTATATTTAATTTTATTATTCATATGAAATTTATAAATGAATCGCTCAGTTTTAAAATATGTATTTTGAAAAGGGGCCCGTATCAAGCCCGATTTGCGAGTTTTCTAATCCATGTTTTGAAATTGATCGATATTGATGAAATCAAATATAAAATTTGACCAAAATGATTTATGTTTACATAAATAATATCATTAAAGACTTATGTGAAGAGGAACTTGAAAGTGATTACGGCTTAGGAGTACCAGGGTGTGGTGGGGTACTTACAGGTCTGTACAAACTTCGACAAAGATTTCTCTTTATAAATACATTATACTGTTATTTGTACTATAAGTTGTTATTGAAACGAAAATTAGTTTATCTAGTTACTATGGGATTGTCTATTTATCTATTACTAGTATAAGTTGGGAAGGATGCACTCTATTTAGAGCAATAGTGTTTTTTTCTACATATATGAGTTTATTTAATTGTTTGTGTGTGTGTGTGTGTGTGTGTTCGATTCAACTCTGCTGCGTATATTGAGAATATTTGACAATTGTTAAGAGCGAAATTTACGAGTAATGAAGAACTATAGCAGTATTTACGAAGTAGAGCAACTGGTCGTTTTGGTAAAATAGCATATTTGCTCTATACAACAACAATAGCAAGCTCAATGACAAGCAAATTAGCTTCATATGTAATATGTTGTTGTTTAAAGTATATCTGTTCTTTTATCCATCTGCCATCGTGAATTCCGCTAATGTGGCAAAATTTATAATTGAGAACATGACGCGTCTCACTGTTCATAGAATATTCTCTCAGCGCTTATGAAAAAGAACAAGAACAATTTTCGTACAGTCAAAGATTGATGTCATTATTGTATTGTATAATTGCAAATATTGTAATTCATTGTAATATTTACACATTTAAAATTGTCATTGCTTTAAACTAAATTTAACGTATTCTTTTAATAATCTTTTTCTCTCTTTCGTAAATGTTGTTAATTTAATCCTTTTAATGTGTGCGCACGCTTTTCGCTTACAATCAACCGAATCATTTTTACCAAATATTCATTTACAACAATTCATGAACACATTCATTGGAAATTTCTCTTCATACATCATCTTCTTGTTTGTGAATGTTTAATAAATAATTAATAAAAATTTTACTAAATTTCCAAATCTATATGCATCCCCTACATCTACATAACTACATTTATCTATGTACAATTTATACATACTACATGTGTGGAATAATCCTACTGCATTTAATTTTACCTTAACCGTACGTAATCCTTTGTGTCAATCAAATAAAAAACTCTAACAAAAAACCTAAAACAAAAAGATACTGAAGATATTGAACATACGCTTGCGGAAGAAGCTATTGCAATCGTTTCAATAATTAAGAATAAAGATAACAATAATGCTGATGAATCAACCAAATCAAATAAAGCTGCTACATTAATACCACATGTTCAATTTGATGAAATCAACATTAATTCTTCTCAATCTGAAGGAATGCTGGAAGAAGGTCACGTCGTTACGGTGCGTGATCTTCTCAAGGGCCTGTACGAGAAAGCTTGCCAACAGAAGCTATGGGGTCTGGTGCGTCATACGGCCGGTATGTTGGGCAAACGTGTTGAGGACTTGGCAAAGGCGGTAACCGATTTGTTGGTGCGACAGAAACAGGTTCGCTTGCATATTATTTGAAATATGTTTAATCAAATCACTTATTAATATGTTGCATTTTTTTTTTTCAATTAGGTTACTGTCGGCATGCCGCCAAATAATGAATACACTATAACGGCACCATTGCCAGAAGCTGATTTGCGTCAATTAATTCATGATGTAAGTTAACTTTGAATCTATCCTCTTGATTATAGAGATTAGGGATCACTTGTACGTCACAATGTCTGATTTTGGTATGCCTGCAAAGCTCATTCGTCTTTAAAAAATGACACTGACCAACATCATCAGCGTAGTGAAAATTGGGACAGACCTCTAAGCGCCATTTGATACCAAAAGAGGATCCAGACAAGGTGACTCCCTATCGTGCGACTTCTTTAACCTTATGTTGGAGAAAATAATTCTAACATCGACATCTCTGGCGCTATTTTCTACACAAGTGTCATGCTGCTAGCATACGCTGATGATATTGACATCATCCTCCAATCTGGAAAGGGAGCCTCGTCGAGTGGGTCTAGTGGTGAACGAGGACAAAACGAACTACCTTGTGTCAAAAAACAAATTGTCAAGCATTTCCTTTACCTAGGATCCTTCATTAATACCAACAATAATGTCAGCCTTGAGATCAAGCGGAGATTAACTCTTGTCAACAAGTGTTACTACGGGAAAGTGTTAGTAGGAAATTGAGAAGCAGAGCCCTCTCTCGACCGACGAAAATAACGTTTTATAATTCCCTCATCTTTCCCGTCCTAATATATGGCGCCGAGACGTGGATATTGATCATCAATGATGAGAGGCTGTGAGGAGCGTTCGAGATGAAGATACTCCGTAAGATCTACGGGCTACAGTATGCGTGAACGACGTGTATCGAATAAGATGGAACGATGAGATGTATGACCTGTACTCCGACACTGACATAGTCAAGCGTATAAAAATGCAGCAGCTTAGCTGGCTGGGTCATGTTGAGAGGATGAAAGAAAGCGCTCCGGCTAGAAGTGTGTTTCATTCGAGCCACGGTGGAGGAACACGCATAAGAGGATTTCCTAATCTCCGTTGGAATGACCGGGTACTTGACTGCACTTGACCTTATCAATTGGCGCCAGCGCGCGCACAGTAGTTGCGACTGGCGAAGCTTTATTGAGGTGGTCAAGACCGATCATCGGTTGTAGTGCCAGCTAAGTAATTAAGTACATAGGTAGAAAGACTTTTGTTAGGAGCTGCTCCCATTAAATTTAAGAATATGGTATGTATCCGCCCGTGTTCTTAGTGCTATCCATTGGCTTCTTTGTAGTTTTTGGTATATTTGTTTTTTGCTTTCACTTCAACTATAAACTCATGTGGAAGATTTTCCATTTTATAACCAGACCACCGTTGCAGTATGCCATTGAATTGAGTTGGTTTAGTGGTAACTTTAAATACATGTAGAGATAAGGTTGTCAATAATATTAAAGTAAGTCAGAAAAGATATTTCATTTTAAAAGTATTTTATTTTATTTAGACTTTGGGTTTATGTGCGTTTGAATGTTTTGAACTGAGTTAATTAATTACTGGACCAATCACTTCGAGGTTTCAATTATTACTAAACTTTTCCTGCATGATTTATTTGCCTAGAAACAATATTTCTAGCCAATTGTTGAGTTTTTTTCCGACGAATTATAAATATAAGTATCATAAAATACCCGTACATTGAAAAACATTTTTTATGACTTTCTTTGATTATGCGTTAACGATTTTGAACACAAAACGTAAAAATACAAAAATGAGGGTAAAAGAATCCGAAAAGTAAATTCGTTATACTTAGAGAATTCTTCTTAGACAAGGGTGCGTATCATAATTTTTGTTGTGATTTTGCGTAACACAATATGATTCCAAATCTAAAAACGTAAGTTGGTATGCGTGAAAGAAATTGTAACTGTTTGTTAGAGTGATTTAGTCTCAGCAAGTTTTTAATTTCAATACAAGATTTGCATCAGTTTGGTTGCGTTTTCACATTTACTAAATATTATAATTTCGTGAGAATTTAAATTCGACTTACATTCGGCTCACATTTTTAGTTGCTATATTTATTTTTTTTTTAATTTAAAAATTCTTGACTTATTTTGCAGACTTATGGTGATGACGAGAGCACTGCCATGTTAACACAAGAATTAATGGTATACTTGGCCATGTTTATACGCACCGAACCGCAATTGTTCCATGAAATGTTGCGTTTGCGCGTTGGTCTGATTATTCAAGTTATGGCTAAGGAACTGTCACGCACATTGAATTGTGATGGTGAGGCGGCATCGGAACATTTGCTAAATCTATCACCGTTCGAGATGAAAAACTTATTATATCATATATTGAGCGGCAAGGAGTTCGCTGTTAGCAGTGGTGAGATTGTCCAAAAGTTTGAACAACAATTAAGTGCTTTGGAGTATAATTGCGTCCACCGTATGGCTTTTGATCTTTTCCACTTTCAGTTGCACGCGGTAATCTGTCGATTGTTAGCTGTAAATCGAGTCGTGTTAGCAAAAAGAGTCAAATCGGTTTGGGTGATCCGGAAAATGAAGATGCTGATGCGCTCATTGCTGCCATCGATGACCGTCAAGGGCAATGGTTGCGTCGTCGTCGCTTGGATGGTGCTTTAAATCGTGTACCGCGTGATTTTTACTCACGTGTTTGGAGTGTACTGGAGAAATGTCAAGGTCTTGCTATTGAGGGCCGTATATTGCAGCAGAGTTTGACACAAGAAATGACACCGGGCGAACTGAAGTTTGCGCTGGAAGTTGAGACAGCACTCAATCAAATACCGCAACCGGAATATCGTCAGCTCGTGGTGGAAGCACTAATGGTTCTGACATTGGTTACCGAACACAATATGGTGCCATCGTTGGGTGGTATTATTTATGTTGAGCACTTGGTACATAAGGCGAATCAATTGTTTTTGGAAGACCAACGCAAGGTGCAGGGTGATGCCACGTTGTGTTGTGCCAAATCGAAAGATGGCAAGGACCATCAGGCGGCGTCAGGTATGCTATTGTGTGGTGGTGCTGCGTATATATGTCAACATCTGTATGATAGGTGCGTAAACGAAATCCTGATTATTTTCGGGTATAACTTTTTCACTGAAACATTTTTTACTTTTCTTTCATCCAATTTGTAGCGCTCCTAGTGGTAGCTATGGCACTATGACTTATATGGCGCGTGCAGTGGCGCTGGTGCTTGATTGTGTGCCAAAGCAAGGTGAAATGGAGTGCGCAATATCTTAAGCTAAAGCGGCGTTGAAATGATAGAAGCACCGCTACATCATTCAGCTATATACTTACATACTTTTTTAGAGCAAATTGAACAATTTTTTTTTTTTTTTAATTTGCAATCAATTTTAGAACTTACCCTAGTAACTAATATATTTGCGCATACATGTACTTTTCCAGTAGTAAGTATTTCTTTTCAATTTGAGTTATTCCTGATTTTGAAAGATTTTGTTGCAATATTTCCTATTGCCAAACTCTTGTTGCTGATTCTCATTGGCCATTCTCATAACTGCTCAAGTCTACCTGTAAACTTTTTTCTTCTTCATGAATTAATTGCGTATTTGATTTGAAGTTATTGTTATCAAACATATTTTTGTGCTATTTGATACTGTCATCGAATTGTACTCGAACTATTAAGATATTTTCTAAATTATGTAGTTGCAGAATATTTGTTGACTTTACATGTCGAATTATATTAAGAAAGTACAACAGTTTATGATGTCAATTTTTGAATTATAATTGATACCTAATTTATTTATGAGTTTTATGTATATTTAATAAAGTTTACCTCTGAAACATTTGCGAACTGTTTCTTAACTTGAAGTAATTTTAAACAAAAATAAAATCAGGTTATTAAATACAAGAAATGGAAGGATGGCATGAAGAACGTGAGAGGAGAGGAAGAATTACAAGCCGAAAATCAGCTCCCACAGAACTGAACTAGTCATATTCAATAGGACTTCAAAAGCAAATAATAACATAGAGAGTATATTAAAATATAAAAAAATTTTCTGTGCATAATCACCTCGATTCAAAAATGCCGAAAATTCCGAACTGGTTGGGGTATAGTGAAAATCTTGATTTACATTGCCGTGATGAAGCCAATTTTACTATGCGAAGTTGGAATCTTCACGAAAAGGCCTGGCTTAGAGGCTGCAGTACCTTACGTTCTTGAGTGTTACTGGAGTTTTCAAAACAACATAAATAAACATGCATAATTAAACAATTAGAGATTGCTTCATATCCACAGTAATACTTGTAACTATCAAAACAAGAAATTACCTACTGTTCGATGCGTAGCCTCGAAATATCACAGACTTTCTGTTCATTATTGTAAGTTTGGCAAACATTCGCCAATTCTTCAGACTAGTGGTTAATGCATGGAGCGAATGATTGTGGGGGAAAATAAGCCTTGCCACCTCTCGCGCTCCGAGATTTAAAAATTTGGTAGCGAGAGAAAGGCAAGCAACAATTTATATTCCCTTTTTGCAAATGAGCTGCCATTTCCTACGTAGTTTTTGACACATTACCTTAAAATTTAAAGAGAAAACGGTAATAAGGGAGGATTAGGGAGACAACCTGAGATGTAGGACACTGTAGAATTAACAATTTTCTATACTTGGTGCAAAGAAAAAACTAAGTTTTGGTTTGTTAAGCAAAGTTGTTATTTATTGGTTTTATTAATATGTTAATGTGTTGTTGTTGGTTTGCATACCAAAATAGCTTTTTAGTATGTGTGTATAATTTTTGTGAATTTCAGAAGTTGTAGCCTAAGCTTACTTAATTTTCAATTAAAAAAGTTTATACGATGTTCCCATAATTAAAAATGTTTAGTTTTTAAAATAGATTTCTCCAAATTTTGTTTCGTTTATTCTATAATTATGATTTAACTAACAAATATTTTGGAAATAAAATATGTAATGAAGTGAACATGAGAAAATGGAGTAGGGAGGAAACAAAAGTAGTAGTTTATTAAGTGAAAACACCAAATTAAATAGTAATTAAATTTAACAATAACCGCGATCGGGAACACGTCGTCTCGGGGCACATCTTATGATATCATCAACGCGCAATATCATTTCAGCTGCTTCCGCTGCTGACAACAATACTTGACGTTTCACAGCAAACGATTCAGTTATGCCGAGATCTTTCATATCACCGACTTTACCCTTATCCATGTCCAAACCGATTGTGGACTTGCCCTGAGCGTGTGCAGCGCGTAATTCTGCAATTAATTGGGCAGAATCATAGCCAGCATTGTCGGCAATGGCGGTGGGCAGGGAGAGAAGAGCTCCTATAAAAGAGGACACAAAAACAAAAGAAAATTTAATAAATATATTACAATATATATATATATATGTTTACAATTGATATAGACACTTACTGGCAAAAGCTTCGATTGCAATTGCTTCCTTGCCCGCCGTCTCGCCAGCTTTCTTGAACACTGCGTTGGCCATCAGTGCTTCAGAGCAGCCGCCTCCATAAACTATGCGTGACTCTTTAACGGTTGCAGCTAGCACACAAAGCGCATCGTGCATTGAACGATCTGCCTCGTCGAGTATCTGTTGCGTAGCGCCACGTATGACAATGCTGCAAGCTTCACCCATTTTAACTCCACTGAAACGCAAAAGAGTATCTTCGCCAATCATCACCTGCTCAATAACATCACATTCGCCGAGTTTTACCAACGCTGGATTATCGAAAGTTGATACGATTTCACCACCGGTGACCAAAGCCAAACGCTCAATACCATCGAAATCGGCATGTTCAATAGCCATAACTCCGGCATCAGCAAATAATTGTTCAGGATAGTTATAGATCAGTTGACGATTGATGAAGACATTGCAATTGTGACTGAGAATCTTTTGTACTTTGTCTTTCATTTTCTCCTTTTCAGCTAATTCCAAGTCAGCGATTTTGGCAAGTGAGTCAACCTTAATTGTGCTACCAAATACTTTGATTTTGTCGGTGTCCATGGGTGTGTTGGCGATAAGGATTTTTGCCTTTTCAATCTAAGATTTAAATTTATGAAGGAAAATCATTAAAATCTTCAAATTTTGTTAGTATATTTTTCATATAGAAAACAAGAGAAAGCAATATAGGCAAATGTTGTCTTAATTCAGCATCAAACTCGTCAAAATGGCTGTGATATGGCTTACAAATGCAACATAATTCACAACCAATTCGACGCGTTGATAGTGAACAATTCTGAACCGTTTTAATAGAACGAATTAAAAAAAAAATTAGCTATTTTACCCTTTGGGGTTGATGTACTCCCGGTTTCTTGTCCAGCAGGAAACCCTCATCTAGGAATGAATCATCCAGGGTACCACCAGTCTTCTTGATAATCTGTACAGCATGCAATTCTCCCGAACCCTTCAACCTTAGCACAGCATCTACTGCCAACTTGGCAAAGAACTCCTTATGCTGATGCAATATTTTGGAGGACAGTGTAGTGCGGGCAATATTCAATAAATCTTCCTTGAATTTCGCATCATTGCCAGAGTTATCCTGTGATGTTTGTATGAGCGCTTCACGTGCGACCTGTGTGGCCATACGCCATCCAGCAATAATAATCTGCGGATGTAATTTTTGTTCCACAAGTTTTTCTGCTTCACGGAGCAATTCCGCTGCCAGCACAGTCACCGAAGTGGTACCATCTCCAACTTCTTCATCTTGTACGCGCGACATATCGACAAGAATCTTTGCAGCTGGGTTATCAACACCAACCGCTCGCAAGATGGTGGCACCATCGTTGGTAACCTCCACTTGGCCGGCGTTGCGTCCATGTGCTACGAGTATTTTATCCATACCCTTGGGGCCGAGTGTACTTTTTACAAGATCGCCAATGGCAATGGCACCAATGAAAGAGGAAAGACGCGCCATTTCGCCCTTTTCCTCTTGTGCCTCATTTTTGAGCACACGTACAGGATTTAATGACATCTCCTGTAAGAGAGGAAAGACAAAATTAAAATGTCATTTTATGGAAATATGAAAACGCTTGCAACTTTAAAAATATGGCAACACAAGCACACAATGCATCAATTGGCAACTCCCTGGTTAACTTAACCTAACTTTTCACCTTTCTCTAATTTTAATTAACACTCCCATGTAGTTCCACATTGAAAGCATCTTCTATAGCTATGAATTCTAGAATATTAGCAGTAAGTTACTAAGCTTCAAGTATTTGTTATTCCCTCTACTACCAACTCATAATGCATGAATCATCCCAACCACGCTGGTTTCGCTTTGTTTAATGAAAGATATTAGCATTTCTAGAATTTTCCCAAATTTTAGATTTCTGATACTAATTCCGTGTGATTTTCATCAATATGAAATTACTTTTCTATTAATATGCTTTCTACATTGCCACTTATCGGAATAATCTAGAAGAAGATTCTCACGTGCAACCGCGTTCCTCGCCCCATAAATAACCGTTTGCCTAGGCGATGCGGTCACTGATGGTGCGTAGAAGAAAAAACACCCGGCATCTTCAAAACCAGATTTCTTCACGAAAATCACACAAATTTCGTAACATTTAATCTACACCAGCAGAGAATGCCATGAATATGAACTTTTAATTAATTACAAACGTTAATTTTTACCATTTTCACGAATTTCACACTTTTCCCAATCACAGCACACCTAAAGAAAAACTTGTCACAGAAAATGAAAATGGCGAATGACAGCGCTAGAATGAGTCAACAGTGTTGCGAGCATTTTTTTCTTAGGCTTTATAACCAATGTTGCATGTCTAAGTGCTTTTGGGGATTTTAATTAAATGAGAGAAGTTTCACACAATTTGTTTGTGTTTCTAAAAGGTTACAGTTGGTAAACCAGAATGTTGCATAGCTAAATTCACTTTTATTGTTGCAAGAATATTTAAAATTCAAATTTGTTCATGTTATTTTCGCAGGCTCTGATAGAAAACAGTAGCTGAAATATAATAATAATATAATATATATTTTCTATGATTGCAGCAGTGTCTCATGAGAAGGTAATGCAGTGCTATCAATTGGTACAGCACATGCTGAAAAAAAATACAAATCACTCGTGAAAGGGGATGATTATTCTTTTGAATATCGATAAAATAGTTTTATGTTTGGAAACCGGGGAACCGGTTGTGCCTGCCAAAGGAAGAGCAACGTTACGACTGTTGAAAGACAGTTTTGTTTTCATACTCTGTACTGTACGCTAATCTAACCTGCCTTAAATGAAATGACACAAGGTTAAAAATAATTGCACTTCTGTGCAACTTTTCTTTTTTCCTAATCCTATTTTTATTTCTTAATAAATTTTGGATAAAAGTAAATTGGTACTGGAATTATGATGCAGTTCCTAATATTCTTTCATGATCTTTCTTAAAAACTGAGATTTGGCACAAGGGCGTTAATTGACAATGCCATGCTACAGAAAAGGTGGTATTGATAAAGGGGGTGTGGTATCTTCCATATAGTCAGAATGTGCATTGTAGGATATCTCAGGAAACATTTTTGGTATGATACTAAGATTTGGTATAAAGATATTATTTGTTAATGGTTTTCTGTGTGAAAAATGTATTGAAGTGAAATTTCTTTAGCGATTGAGAATTGTTCTGTGAGTTTTTGCACGAGAGGTTCGACATAGTTTCTGTTGGTATAATATTCATGCTGCAGGGGGCGAAATGATAATTTCTTCTACTTTTCTGCTAATATTTTCTACTACTTTTTTTATACTGCTATTTTATACTACTAATTGACTTTCTTTCAACACCTATTTTCGTAGTTGGTAGTTCTAGAGAAACAATTTTGGCAGGCAATGGCAAACCCAAGTACAAGAGTAAACAAGAGCAAAAAATGCATAAGAAAAGCTTGTCACTTCGCCGTTCGGATTCGGCATAAAAGTGTAGGTCTCTTCCATTTATGTAAAAACATAACAAGCACAACAAGAGTGGATGCGAAAGGCTGTTGTGTTATTAGAAGAAGAAATAATTTTCCACTACTGTTTTCAACTACTTTTTTTACTACTATTTGCTGCTATTGCACTACTTTTATACTACAATTTTTTTCTACTAAATTTGTTTTGAAACAAAAAAGTAACGGTAGTAATTTTTCATCAAAAGCTTAAAAAATCAATATAAAATAATGTTAAAGTAAAAAAAAGGAAAACTTTTCATATTTTTTTTTCCTAAATTTTGGAATGACTAATTAACAAAGCTGAGCGAGACTATTTTACCACTATCTTTGATTGCAGAATTGAAATTCATTGCGCAAGTTAGTGGGAAGGTATATTGCCAAATATAAGTACATATTACATAGTATATGTACTTATGGTACATATGAATTTAAGGAACTAATAGTCATTTTTTGTAAAACCAGGGATAGAATCTTTCCGTGAACGTACAACTCGTAATGCACACTCGGAAATTGTATAAAATTTCAATACTGTGCAGCATTTCGTTTACGACTTTTCAAATTCAGAACTCCTTGATTCTTACTTAATACTTATAACAATGTACATACATACATATAGGCCTTAAAAATATGTACGTTTGTATTTATTACCTTTAAAAATTAAATAGGACATCTGATTGTAAAATCTTAAAACAAACAGAATAACTAAACTAATATAAATATAGAAAGTATATGCAATTTTTTTTTTATGCTAAAAATATTTATTTACAGCTTAAAGGTTAATCAATATTCAGTATTAGTTTTTATAATTTGCTACTGTGGCACAAAATGTACAAATATTTGATCTCGTATTATCCAGTATCGCTTCATTTTGTTCCATAAGCGAAAAAGTTGAACATGGTTTTTCAGAATTACCTATAAGTAAAATCAAAGATTAAAAAATTACATTTGTTTAACTGTAAATAAAAAATGTGCAATGAGTGCTACTGCCCCATTCTTACATAAAATCGGTCACTGAATCCGATAATGAAGACCATTTAAAATTCGGTAGTTTGTTTTTCGAGATATCGATTGGTGAAATTATTATTTAGAAGAAAGATTGTTAGTAGTAGATAGAACCAGTTGTACCATTTAAATTAAATAAATATAATGCAAACAAAAGCTATTACAATTTCCTATCCTACGCCTTAAACCACGATTCGATGGTACTTAAAGGGTGTCCCAACAAGAGTGTACGATTTAATTTCAAAATGAATTGCATATTTTTTGAACAATTATTGCATTGCAAAGTAAATATGTTCCGATTAAGTATGAAATAAAATATCTGGCTGATCACAGCGCCTTGCTCTTTGAATTAAATTTTCGATGACATTTTGAAAGATGTGGCAGTATCTCACCGCTGACGCGTTGGATCTCAACCTTGATTTCACGAAATGTTTGTGGTTTATTCACTTTATACACTTATTGTGACACCCTGTATTAATAGTTTTGATGCTAATAAACGTTCGAAACCAAGAAATTTACGTACGACACAAAAAAAACAAGATAAGTACAACAGATGTAAAAGTTATGCACAATTAAATTATGTGTTGATAAACGTAGGATGGGACATTTCAATATAAGTATATAGTATGTACATATTTTTATCATATGCCATTTGTTTGAATTAAACCACTGATTTACCAGGTATTTGTAATTAGATATGTTTGCTTACATTCGTTTCACTTTCGATCAAAAATTCACTGGGACAGTATTTCGAAAACCAAACCATGGAATTTCAAATTGCTCTCATTCCTCGTTTTCTGTATACATCAATTTATAAACTATAGTAGTGTTATCCACAGAATTGAATGAAAATATCTATGAAAAACTTCATTAGAAATTTACATATAAATTAGACCTTACTTTGACTTTAATTCAAGAATTTTCAAGAAATTTACCTTTAAATTTGAAACATAAATAAACATATTTAGATAACTTCAATGATTACTTAAATATAATTGAATAGGTAATTGGAAAAAGGATAAGGGAACTAAAGTATAATATGTATACATAAATTACCCGTTGAGCCAAAGAGGTATAAAATAAGTTCCACTTGAATATTATCCATTTTCCACTCATCAATTCACAGGGTGACAATTAATAAGTGTATACAACAGTTTCGAACACACAAAAGTTAATGTAATTGAAAATGAAAAACAAAACGTAGAAAAATATAATATAATCCATGAGTAAAAATATATTTAGCCGGTTTCGAAGTGGTTACCTTTGGCACAAATACAACAAATACACTGCTTCAAACGCTTTGAAAATTTTTTGGCTATGGGTCGCAGCTCTTACATAGTTATTCGACCCAACGACTGTTTCAGGTACTGGAAATTTTTATTACATTTAGAGCAGACGCTGGCCTCTAAATGGACTGCTGGATACGCTGTAATTCTTCGAATTGAAGAATATAAGCCCTACAACATTCTTGTGTTGTTTTGGGTCTTTGAGCTGGTGCAGAGTTTTGCTGGAACGTTCAATCATTATCGCCAAAATGTTGTCGGGCCCAGTAAAGTACCACAGTCTCCAAAATTTCACGGCGGTACACTTCTTGGTTGATTTTCACTCCTTGTTCGCTGTGGTGGAGTGGTAGTGCGTTGGACTGCTACGCAGAGTGTCCGGGGTTCGAATCTCGGCACATGCAAAATCAAAAAGTAGAAAAGATAATTTTTCTACCCGGCACCACCTCTTGGTAGGCAATGGCACACCTACAAGAGTAAAAATTGCTATGAAAAGCTTTTCACTTCGCCGTTCGGATTCGGCATTAAACTGTAGGTCCCTTCCATTCATGTACAAATATAACACGCACAACATGAGTGGATGCGAAAAGCTCGGCATAGGCCCTCCATGGGTTGTTGTGCCATTAAAATTAAAGTAAAGTAAAGTTCCACAAGAAAAGAGTGTCTTGCCATTTGCGCGACCACACAACAATTAAATCAACTGTACTCTCAATTACGCAAAATAATACAAGAATGAAGAAAATTGCAGAAAAATTACAACACTTTTTGTATAGCTCGAAAAAAGTTGTATACATTTATTAATTGTCACCCTGTACAATCATATATTGTATGTATATTACCGGTGATTATAACTGCATCCAAATGAGCTATATAACTTTTGGCCAAACGTAGTATTTCTATTTTGGATAGTTTTCGATCAAATGGCTCTGTGGGTATAAGATTACGTAGGGTACTGAATGCGGAATTCACACTGTATGAAACAAAAGGAAATTAAAATGTTTATTAATGAATAGTAAAATATATTTAATGCCATAAAGACATTACGATAGGTAATACAGGTATAGACGTGCTTTAGTTCTCCAATAGAGCCATTGAATGTAAATAGGGCTTGCAACCTATACTTGTTATCTGGCTTTACAAAGCTGTAGTGAGATTTATACTGCTTTACGAGGTAGTGGTTTTGTGTGCATCTTTCTAACAAGTGGCCCACATATGGCTAAGGTTCCAAGACGTACCTACTGGCAGGAGGGGCACTCCGGTCCACACCTCCCAAAGCCCTAGACACCATATTCCACTTAGGTAGTCTCGATGGGTAAATATACAGAAAAAAACTCCACCCATAGGGTAAAACACAGTCTCACCGTGGCCTTACTCTAGCTACGATAATTCTAGAATACCATTAGATATGAGTAGCTTCACAAAAAAAAATCGAGTACATTTACTCCTTTTTTTTATAACAAGTTTATCTCGTATATTTCCACAAGACATGAATGGGCCGAGATGGTAGTTCAGCCTGGCAATTCTATTAAGTTTTTTACTGATGCTTCTAAATTGTAGGGCAGTGCGTGCTCCCACACGAAAAAAATCTGCAATGCTAGGAGTTCAGACTCTCTTGCTTCTCTAAATAGATCTTTTATTAAGAACATTGCAACAATAATCACTGGGCATTGTCTAATCCGTAGGCATGCCAATAAATGCATCGATGAGGAGAAGGAGGAAATCTTTTTCTTGCCACAATTAGACTAGGTTAACTCTAATTCTTCTGCAACCTAGCTGACCTTGGATCTGCTGCCATCAGAGATTTAGAAAAGTTTACAGAAACTACAAAATGGTTCGACACTCCTTCAGTTGAATCTACTGGCATCAGGGTTTCTGAAGTTTAGTTAACCAAAAACAGGTTCAAGAAAAGATTAGGGTGAAAAATGCGTACGGGACAAGCTGGCCTAAAAGTTCCGAATATGGATAAGAGTATTAACAGATAGTCTTAAGCGTTCTCCCTATATAATTGTTCAATATGATATGAAAATCATAAAATCTTCTTGAAAAACAGATAATTAACCAGAACCCAACCAGTAAAATTACTGATCATTTAAAAACATTCTAATAATTTCTTTGCCGACGCTACAAAAAGTATCTACCAAAGTTCTTGAGTTATAAAAACGGCTGTCACGTGAGGGACAGCTCCTGTTTATTTTTCAGTGCGGGACAGTTGAAGCCAATAACGAGTCAGTACTGGATTAGCGCCAAGAGTAGTGTGGCGCAACTTCTTATTGGGATAAGATGTTCTTATGTAATCTACAAAATGAAGTTAAGTTTTCCTTCTTCACTAATACATCATTTTCGAGTATATAGTCAAACCTTTGAGTACGGCAGCGTTCTCGTGCATTAACTTGATGTCGTGGCTTTGATGGACTATTCGATGAATCCTCCGAATCACATGGACTTATGTGAATTTGATGATTGCCGGGCACATCAATATTGAATGAAAAATTTGAATAAAAATCCATATCTAATCGGTGATTTTAATCGTGATTGGAATATAAACAATAATCGTAATCGTAATCGAAATACGCGAAAAAGGTCAAATTAATTTAAATATGGTATGTATTTTATAAAATTTAAAAATTCACTTGATTAAACAATTATTGTATGTGCAATAAATTACAGCACTTTAATTAACAAAAAACAAAAAAAATATATTAGAAATTTAAAACAAAAATTTATGGCTGCCGCAAAATTATTTTAACTTGTATATATGCTGCTCTCTTCGAGAAGACTAAATTAATCTCATTGCAAACGTACATATACATACTTACTATATACATATGTATGTATGTATGTATGTATATATTTGTAAATATATACAAATATATATGTTTGTACACATGTTTGTATGTATGTATGATACATTTTAATGATCATTGTGTGTACATAGATCTTCTATGTATACGAGTACTGTCCGATCGCACTGTGCCTGCCTCACTTGCAATGGTAGTGGATGGATGTAATTGTGTGCTACCATCACCGCTGCTTGCCTGTGGAATGAATTAAGTCATTAGTGACGACAAATTATCCATAAATACATTTTGTTTCATACGTACATAAGTATGCATATACCATACACTCATATGTCCATATCATCTTCATTATCAAGAGGAGATAGTGAATGCAATGAGAATAACAACAGTCAAAATATTTAATAAAGAAATATTGTTATTTTCTTTACGAATATATGGTATGAATGCGTGTATGTGTAACTCTAACGGGAGCACTGAGGGATTTCCTCGCACTTGTTATGCTCAGTTGGTACTTTCAAGATACTAATCATTTGAGGGTAGCCACTAAAGCACTTGTAATGTTTTCGTATTTTTACTATAGCGTCGCTTCTCGAATTTAAGTGCGTTCGTTTGTTTCTTCCCTTGTGGTCGTCAATGTTTAAGTGGATAATGTTACGCTTGCGGCAAGTTCGTCCGCAGTCTTGTTTTTCAGTTACACTCACTTACTTTGCTCTCCGTTGAATTTCGTAAGCATTTTAATTAACAAAAATTTTGTTGATTTAAATACGTGTACATTGATAAGTTAATAAATATAAAATTTTTTAATTATTTGTACACATTAGTATTATGATGTAATTTTGCGTAATTAAGTCGAGTAATATTCTTTCATATACACTTGCATCATCCTTTGCCTCACTACATTGATTTTCCGCTCCTTTTTCCCCAGCACTGATATTCGATTATTTTAACAAATCAGAACGAGAGTGAATCACTTTGACACGTGGTGAGTTCAAGTGGAGTAGATTTCAAAATTATAGTTTTAAGTGGTTGCGCTAGCGGAAGGTATAAATCCTTATTGCTTTCAAATAAGTTAAATAACTTGTCATAGGAAATATATACAAATAGAATCAGCTTGAATGCTCCTTTTGAACTATTTAGTAAATACTTACTTTAGTTAGTGTTATGTCAGTTATTGCGGAATCTAAGGCGAACATTGTGGTGTAACTTATTTATGAACTTCCTGGTGTCTTCTTTGCTCTTGGACCCAAGACTCATTCATTTTTTTCTAAACAAAGATAAACGTAGAAATAATCATTGAAATATATTTATCGATACACTCTCTTCAATAATGAGATTCAATCTTTCAGGTAATTTTTCTCTTTTCGTCGTTTGAAGGTATTGTCGGGCCTATTGTTAATTCCGATGGTGATGCCGACGTGACAATGACGGGAAATTGGTATAAATTCCGACGTGCCCACGAAATTGTTCCGAAAAATTTCAAATTCATAAGAATGGGATTACTGATGCCGAGTGAATAGAAATATTGACAGTTTTTCATGATAATTTTGTACGAAAGCTTGATCGCGTCGGGATCAAGTAAACAAATTTTTATTCATTGCTCTCAAGAAAAAAGATTTAAGACCGTCAATTAATCAAGATCATTCGTTGAAGAAATTCTGTTAGGCTTGAATATTCTTAAAATAAATACGAAACTCTAATTTTAATACTGATAATAAAGATTTTATTTTAATATTGTTTTGTCCTAACTTTAAGAATAAATATACAAGACTGAAACGGACTTACTTGGAGATAGTTTTCTGATTACTTAATTTAACAATTCGTTCTTGTTTTAAGATTGCTTCGGTTTAATTTAAAGAAAAATAAACTTTTATTTGCTGCCGAAAAGTTACTACTTAGATGAGATCTTTTCGTGCTTTAATCAAGAATATTGTGTTTTAAAAAAGTGCAATTTTGACAATCGTTATTCATTTACGATTTTTCAGTCTTAAACGAAATAAGAAGAGAACGTGCTTCCAATAAGTATGACCGCGCTTGATTTTAGAACGCAATTTTTTTCTGAGTGTATGTACTATGAATTTACTGCCTGTTTGTGTTTACTTAAATATATTTCACATACTATAAAAGGTCTCGGCCAGTCACAAGCCGCAGCCAAAAACATCAACTGAGGACGAAAAAAAACAAAATTCAAAAACGAAATTGAGAGAATCTGTTGGATGAAGCAATGCATAGAACGCATGCTTTTGACAATATAGAGGAGACAACGATTAGGCTGACTGGGCTTGCAACACACTTGCAACACACAACAGTGCTGACAGAGATTCTTGATGCCTCCAAGCGATCTCAACCAGAGGATCGCACAAACGAATTAATTTTCCTTTATTTCAAATATATAAGAAAATAAGGCCACCTCGGTGGTTTGGTGGATGAGAGTTACAATGGAGTTCCAGTAGCCTCAGGATCACAATCTTTAAATCTATTGGTGTATTCGCAAGGGGTCTTATTTTAACGTATTGTTATAAAGTCATAAAACTGGGTATGAAAATGAGAGAATTTACGGCAATTTAGAGCATATGACACTGAATAAGACACCTTGTGAATGCCCCATTTACGAGTATATCTCCATGTATACTATCAGCATTGCCAAAGTTTTCACTTAAGTTTTTTGCCCGTGACTGAATTTTTAAACAAAATTATGTCAACAGATAAAGTGACGTTCGATATGCAAACACTCCAACTCGTATATTTTATTATATGAAATATTTCATCAAAGACATTCATAATATAGCTATTGAACTAAGAGCCTAAAATTTGCTTTATCCAAAAAAATGCTGCAAAGAACATCTTTAAATATAGTAACCCTGTGCGTGAGACAATTCCTGGCTTTCACAAAATTTTAGCGTAAAAGAAAAAAATTATGTCACTTGAATTAGTTTAGAAACCAAAGTGACAGGACTTTTGTTTGTTGAGCGATGGCAACGCTGATTATGGTGCATAATAACAATCTTTTAATATTTCACTGTCCCCGTCTTTCATGGTGGTTGTCACTTGTTTATGCTACAAGATTTTAGCTATAATTGACGCTATTAAGCCAAGGAAAAGAAGGATCAAATATTTTCAAACTTTAAATTTGAAATACTTATAAGGTGTTGAGTTGGATCATGCAGGAGTTGTGAGCAACAATAAGAGTTTATTTTTTTTAATAGGAATTAAAAAGTTTTTTAAAAAACAAGGACATATATGGAAATAATAAACAGGCAATAAAACTCAGTTTTGTCCTAACTCGATTTGTATTCACTGATGTCTACGATAAGTTGGCTCAAAAGTCATAACATGGGCGCATTGCGTTTGATTGAAGGTGAATGTTACTGTATTCAATACATACATACTTATAATTTTTTTTGAATACATTCAAAATATAGGTTGTAGCCCTATGAATGCAGAGCATTGTGTTGATTGGAAAGAAGATTGACAGGTGGGAGGAAGAGGGAGAATGAGTGAGGGAATGCAATCACAGGACACCGATAAAGGGATAGACATCCATAGTGGCAAGTGTTTATGACTTTACCACAATGAAATTCAGTTTATCAATGTCGACTATGACTGCATGTAGCGCCAAAGGGCGAGCTTTTCGCATCCTCTCATGTTGTGTGTGTTATATTATTTGTACATGAATGGAAGGGACCTAGAAAAGGGAAGGGAAAAGCTTTTCACATGAAATTTGAAAGAGATTCGAACCCGGGATATTCTGCGTAACAGTCCAACGCACTACCACTACGCGACCACTTCAGCCAACTTTTACGGCTCCCTTTTTGTAATATAAACAACATTCCATATTTATATTTTGTTTGTTTTTCTATTTTTTTTATTTACAACGCTTAATTTTTAGTGGAAATTACAAAAATGTTTAAAAAATTAAAACAAAACAAAAATATTTCGAAAGTATAAACTGCATTGATGTTAACTAATCAGAGTGTATGAAATTCTAAAGTATTCTACAGATATTAAAAATCAAAAAATCCATACCATTTTATATAGAAAATTGTTGTGTTTTAAGTGTTTAAAGGTAGTAGAATAAAAAATAAGAAAATAAAATACACATAGAAAAATATTCGACTTAGAAACTAAAAATAAAAAAAAGAATACTTAAACTAAACAACTCCATAATAATTTCGTTTAACTTAATTTTAATGACAACGATTTTTTGTGTGTTTAATGTAAGTACATATGTAGATATAAAAAATATTACATACATTTAATAAATTTCATAAATTGTTCTTTTAGATAACAACAACTTCCAAGCAAGAATTAGCTAAATTGCATGAATACAAAGAAAGCGGATCTGACTTTTTTAAAATTTACCTTCTATTGTTGCTACAAATTTTATTTCACCAAATCTTGAGTTTTTATTTAGATATTAGTTTCGTTATTTCGTTATGTTGCTATTTTGCTATTTTGCAATTTTGCAATTTTACTAAATACGTATTTTTTACATACCATATAAGTTTTTTAGTTTGAATTAGAAAAATTTTGAATTTTATGTTTAGATTTTTTATAAACAATTTTATTTCTTCCTCACTTGTTCGTTTTAAAAAATAATAGTAAATAAAACACCACAGTCATTTTTGCTTTAATAAAAAATATATAACAGGAATTCGCATGAAATATGTATATACGCAGCAGAGAGAGTGTTAGGGAGGAAGCTACAAGTTGTGTAGCTGAAAATATCAACAATATTTACAAGCATAGCATAGAGAAAGATATACATACATAGTTAGATAACTAATACATAGTTTAATAGGTTTAAGCGAATTAGTTAGAAGCGAATTGTTTTTCTTAAAGGTTAATATTAAGTTCCAGACTTTGAATGTCAAATTGATACACTTTAACTGTAGCGAAAAACCAAACTCAGTATTAAGCTTTAACTACAATAATGTAGAAATTCTTCGTTTGAAATTAGTACAAATTTACACAAAATTATTTACTTTATAGTAATTATTATCACCGCTAAGCTCTCATTTACAATAAATACGAGTATTTTTTTCTAATTTAATTTTTTAGAGTGTACAATTTTCAGTATCGAATTTGTAGCTATGTAAAAATAAAAGTTTTGCTTTGTTTTTATTTTTTAGTCATAAATTTGGAAACCATAATGTTTTAAGTTTTTCATGTTTGTTGCTGATTGTATGTGTATTAGAGTGTGTGTATGGTATGTGTATGTGTAAATGTATGGGTGTGTGTATATGCATAGACGCTACATATAAGAGCATTGCAAAATAAATAAAATTAATTTTAAAATGTTTTTTGTGTACTTTTCTGTAAAGAAAAATTTTGCAATGAAAAAGAAAAGATGTTTTTGTTTTATATCTCGATTTTTGAAGTTTTTTTTTTGGTGTTGACTAAACCGTTTACGATGATTAGCTGTTTTCTCTTGATTTTTAACAGTGTAATTGAGGTGGAACAGTAATAGTTGTGTATGTGTGTGTGCGTGTGTGTGTGTGTGTGGGTGGATGAACTTAAATGAGCGCCGTTATCAATTTGGCCTTAAAGTTAACGAACTTCTCACTGGTGGCGGCAATGCGCTGTAAAAATAAGAATAAAGGAAAATAATTTGTAAGATTTAACATGGGCGATCTTTTTATTGTATTTACCAGAATTAAATCTTGAATTAAATTAGCCAATCCTCTGTTGGCTAAAACTACCAATCTTGTCACTGGGCCGGGAATACCTTCCGTGTAACCATCTGCTGCGCGATTAGCGTCACTATCTCCATACGAATCGCTGCTTACGCTGTTGGCACTATTGGCTGCTTCATCGCCCTGTTGAGTTTGTACACTTCCCGAGAAAAGCTGTAGTATAAATTTTAAATTATATCAGAGCAAATGGGCTAGTTATACTTATTGTTTGTAAAAAACCTAAACACTAGGTAATTTTTTGCAAACAATATCTCTTCAAAAAAAGAGAAAGAAACTTACTCGAACGATATCAAAAAGGAAATTTCCTGAACCACCTGCTGCACCAGCACCGCCCGCACCTCCGTTCGACCCACCCGCTGCACCAACGCCGCCAAAGCTTAGGAACCTTTTGAATAAATTGCTTTTGAAATTATATGTGTCGATTAGAAAAGTGTGTGTTACCAGAATTTTAACAAGTGTCCACATATTTTTACGAGTAGTATTTAGAGCCAATTGAAAATTATTTATGTGTTTTATAATTGTGAGTTAAGCATTTAAAAAGAGAAATACAAAATTTGTTTAAGAGAATAGCAAATTATTGTTGCTGAAATGTGAATTTCCAGGAAATTAGTTATTCTACACAGAAAAATTAAACCGGCCGGGTTACAACTTGATTTAAGAAACTTAATGTATTTATTATTTGATTGTCATGACCTCTGCCTGAAATACACTGCAGTGCTTGGGCAAACTGAAAGATATTTTTTTGCCTAGCTATTCGCAAAAGGCACCAATACTAACTCTGCCGTCCAACATTGAGTCGCCAGTGTAGAAATGGAATGAGTCCTCATGAAGCCGCTCTTTATATTGCAATTCCTGTCTAGAAATACGAGTGTCGAACTTGTCCAGAAAGATTGGCTTCGCAAGGATGAAATCAATTGTTTTTGGTACGAATCTAAGAATCGAGGAATGTCTTGACCCACTTGTAGACCATTTTACGATGGAATTTAGTCTGAGGGCAGTATAGGCAGCTTGAAGTATGATGTCCAAGGATTTGCTGGCCTTTCTTCTCAGTGCACCAGTGATACCGATTGTAGCAGTTCTATGGATTTGCATAAGTATGATCATATAAATTGCCTTGGCCAAGGCAGTCAACCAGTTTGCATCCTCTACAATCCTCTGCGATAACAACGCAGAAACTACGGAAAGAGCGTAGAATGCAGAGGAATGCATCCGAAACGGAACCGCTGGCACACCAACAAAACTGTAGTTACTGATTCAGTTCAAAGTTAATATTTTTCAGCAGGCTTGCGCTAGCTTATTTACTTCTTAGGAAATAATTTCCGAAAGGCATCGTGATGCGACAGGTAAAATTTCTATTGAGAAAGTTTAGATGAATGGAGTAACGACATCTGATTCAAGTTGAGAGTAAACTTAACACAATTCCTCTACAATGCTACTTTCAACTTAAATCAAAGTAGCTCATTTTCATTTTAAGTTTAATATTTTAATTATATTAAGTCGAATTTTCATTTTACAAGAGTTGGTATTGGCTAACAACAGCTGAGAGAGAATATCTCATGCTACTTATGCTTTGATCTACTGATTACTGACAATCACAAATGTTTGGATCAATTTATGTATATTCTAATCTACTATACATTGGCACATTGGCAATAAAAATTGCCGCAATTTTTGTCTTTGTACGGGAGAGAGGATAAACGAGAAGGGAGGAATACAATCGTTTGGTTGAAGTTTTATTTTGATAGTTTTCTTTGAAAAAAAATTGCCAACAAACAATCATTAGAGAATCAATATGGATTGCGGCAATTTTTATTGCCAATGTAAATTGGCACTATACTATACTCGTATTTCCGTGATGGTAATTGAAGGTTTTCACTTTACATTTTTAAACTACATTCAAAAGAATATTTCTCTTTTTATTTTCGCCAAATTCACATAAGCATTTCAATCAATTACATATTTCTACCTTTTATTTCTGTCATCCAATTCGGCTGTATCCTCGTTCGAGTCCAGTGTCAATTCATCAATTGCTGGTGATTTTGATTCCGACAGATTTAATTCATTGTTGATTGCCTTGGAGTTATCGCTTGGTGAACTAACTTCATTGTTAAAACTCAACTGGATAGCATCGTTGTTAGATTTCGGTATTGGCAATTGTTGTGGTATTGATTGTTGCTGCTGCTGCTGTTGCTGTTGCTGCTGCTGCTGCTGCTGCTGTTGTTGTTGTTGTTGTTGTTGTGGTTGTGTTCCTGTTACAGCTGCTGCTGCTTCCGCCTCTTTAACTTGACGCGCAACACGTATAGTTTCTTCCAATTGTTTGTTTATGGCTGACAAATCGATTTGTGTATCAGTTGCTCCACCATTCTATTTATGGTGGAAGTCAGCAGGAATGCGAGTTGCGTGTGACCAATATCGGCAGTGGTGTCCAGGTGCGAGTTACGTTCGTTATGACCGTTATATAATTTTTGAATTTTAAATTTTATGCGAATGTTGTAATTATATTTATTTTTTTGTTTAATATTATGGTGATTTTTACGATGCAATAATTTTTTTCGATTTTTGAGATGTACATAAAATTAAATTTTTTGTAGTTTTGTGGTTGTGTGGGTGCATGGATAATTGTTGTAGTCACATAATAAAATCGTTAGTTTAATTATATGTATATGAAGGGCGCATAGAGAGGATAGTAACAGGATAGTGCAAGATATGTGAGAGAGGATGTGGTGTGGTAGGAGAGATAGAGTAATGCACAAAGAGAGAAAGTGATTATTGATATTTTTTTGGATGTAATGTTGGTTTTTGAGGTTAGAATTTTATTATTAAACAATTGTTGCGTTTTTGGCACATTTTAGTTTTTTTTTTTTATTCAAATAATAAAAAAAAACAAATAATTTTGATGGATGCACGTGCAAAATGATGTATTTTTGTATACATTTAGTTAATAATTTTTTTTTTTGTTGATGATTTCATTTTGATTTTTTTTTCGGTTTTACAAATTTTTATTTTGTTTTAAATTTTATGTGTTATTTCACAGATCGAATCATGTATGCAGATATGAAAATAAAGAAAAAAAGAAAAGAGAAAACAAAAAGCATGAGAATTATGAAAAAACTTTTGATTTTGGCCAATTTTGAGTAATTTTCATTTGATAAATGATAACAAGGAAAGTTCATTGTTCCCAGTGTATCTGGATGCAATCATTTAACACAATGTGAAATTAGTAGAATTACGATTGACTAAAATTATTTCTTACTAAAAAACATATACATATATATAAAAATAGGGCTACTTATAGATTCAAGAAGAAAAAAAAGACGGCTTAAAATATTAATGAGAAATACACAGAAAATAATACACTACAAAATATTGCAAATGGTGGATTGTTAAATACAGGGGAAACTTGTAAAACATTCTGCTGTCATTCTGAGATGGCTGTCGATATCATTTTTGGTGTATTCATTTCATTGTGTGTAACCTTTTACACTAGTTTTCCCATACACAATTTTTACGAATGCAGTTTACACAGTTTTTAATGCACCGCAAACAACGGTGTTTTTGTATACACTTTAAAGTTTACGGGAATTTTAAAAGAGCAATAAATATTTGTTTGTTTGAGTTCTACGTTTATTACTTCTTCAAGTTCACGTATAGGTACCTATGCATAAAGGCCTCAGTATGCACACGTAACGTATCGGAACGTTGCCAAATGTCACGTATCGATCTGTGGTATGAGCAGTGCGTGCGAGTGATTACCGAAAACGTAACGCAGCGTAGACTTCTATCTTCAATAGATTGTTTAAGTCACGCTACGTATGCATAATCAAGCCTTAACACCAAATATGCAGTCTTCGGCGAAAAGCTTGCACAGTGAAATGAATTTTTTAGAATTAGAAATGTCAAACCTTTACTGAAATGTCAACCAAATGAAATGGGAAATAAGTCAAGTTATGAGGTCCAAAAAATCGTCTTACAAAACAAATTGTCTACAAATAAGAAAATGTCTACAAAAGAACTGTACTGTATTAAATTACAGGTGAATGGAAATGAGAGCGAAACAGAGAGCGAGCGAGAGCGGAAGAGAATGCATTAAATAGAGATATGATTAACAAGTAATAGAGATTTTTATTTTGATAGTTAACAATACAAATTTTGTTTGTTTTAAACCTTAAGAAAATTTACAAATATTTTTTTAAATGTCATTAAAATTTGCTTTTATTTTTGATGACTGCTGTTTTTGTAAGATTGTGTGTGTGTGTGTGTGTGTGTGTGTATGTGAGTGTTGTTCTGTGCTCTAACAATTGCTGATATTGCGGTAGTTGTTGCATGCTGTTGCATATATGTAGTTGCCAATTCAATACCAATTCTGTTAACAGTTTGTGCAAAAAATTTGAAAACAAAAAGAAATTAATTAAACCCAATTTATATACATAAAAACAGAACTAGTCAAAAATGCTTCAAATTGTCAATGCAACAAACATTTCTTACTTGCCAAATTGACAATTCGCGCATTTGAGGTTGTGAATACATATGTAGTTGTGCTGTTGTTGTTGCTGTAGCAAATGCTCACACTCACATTTATTTTGATTTTTCAGTGGTGGTTGTTGACTTTTCACTACTACTGCTATCAACTTTATTGTCATCATCATCCTCTGGCTCAAATGTTGGCAACTCAATTGACACTCGCGTACCGCCATCTGAGGAGGTTGAAGTAGTTGTGGAACCACTGCCGCTGCTGCTGCTGGTACTGCTGCTGTCATCGTCATCATCGTCATCAAAATCAGCATCGAAGCTGGTTCTAGCTCTATTGGCTGAATTACCCTGTACAGCGGTACGCAATACCGTGGGCCCAAGAGTGCGCAATAACTTTGTGATTATTTGATTCACTTGATCATCGATTTGCTACAACAACAGTGTGAGGAGGAGGGTATTTGTTGTTTAGTTTTTTAGTTTCTTTATTACCAATATATTTCTTTTTTTTTTAATGGTAATATTTTGCTACATGATTTACGAGATGTATGCGATTTGGTTTTTGTGACGTATGTGCATATACATTCATCACTAACGGATACAGCTTCCTTAGTTCTTATGTGCAATTTGTTGCGTACAAGTTCTGTTAAATTTATGGAAGGTCCTGTGGAACCTCTTCAGTATATCCGTCACTGATATATGTACATATGTATTTATGACACACATATATGAAAAGTGTAGGTGTTTTTTTTCATATTTATAATTTTGATTTTTTCCAATTAAAACTCTCTTGCTCTTGAAATTCAATGATTGTGATTAAACCAAGTTCAAGTATTGACGATACTGTGAAAGTTAGTAAACATGGAATAGAAAAACAACTACATCTAGTGCTGAGGTGCTAAACCACTTCCAATGTGGTATCATCATTTAAATCTGTGGTGAGTATTTGTTAGAGATTTTATTTATTTAATTTTTTATTTATATAGTAAACGAGGAAGTTAACACTTAACTAAAAATTAAACATTAGTTAAAAGTGACTGAATTTGTAGTAATTTAAAAAACAAAATTAGCTGCACTATTTCAATTTCAAATATTGAATTCATGACAATCGTTCAGATGAGAAATGTGTATTTGTAGTTATGAGAATTTTGAATAGAACTGTGAATGAATTAATTTTTTGTTACAAATAACACTGTACAACAAAATGGGATTTTAAAAGAGTATCTAAGTTGTGGGCCGGTTTTTCTGGGATATTTTTGGCCGATTATCATGAATCTGTAATCTGAAGTCTATTTTGCGGGTCATGTCAGGTTTCGTGTATATCAGTAAATATAAGTTTTTTGAAAATTTCACAAGGTAGTAATAATTTCCTGGGTGAACATTTTGTTAACTGTTGTTTTTGCTTTTCTGCATGAATTGCAATTTGAACAGTTTTGGTTGAAAATTTTTTTTCCAATAATTTAATTTTTTTTTTTTTAAGATAGGATTTTATTAATTAGGTGAACAACTCGCCCCATAGGGTATCACAATGAATAATTTGGTCTCCGTGTGTTCTTGTGGAACAGCCCCGTCAATCTAATCTAAGCTGGAGGGTTATGGATGAAAAATTTTATTTATAAAGAATTATGTAGTTTTAGTTTTGAATGAAAACAATTTTAAGAAAAATCCATTCCTATACATGAAAACTATAATTTTAATGAAATTTTTTCATCCAAAACTTGTAAAATGACAACATTTGTGTAGAAAAGCCGAACAAATAAAAAAAAAATTCATCCTTGAATCACTCCTTATAAAATTTACGTAAAAACGAAGATATACACGAAACCTCTTTCGTTACCTGAAAAACCTTTCATTGATTCGTGATCAGCGGCCAAGAATACTCCAGAAAAATTAGGCAGCAACTCAGCTACTACTTTGCTGCTGTACAGTGTAATTGAAACTTGTTGTAACTTTTAGTTTTCTCCAACGAATGAAACTGAAATCTAAACTGTAACCGTAAGCGTCTAAAACCGTTTCATTTGTCGAAACTGAAAACGTTAATTTCATCTCAGAAAGAACGAAACCGAAACCGATTCAAACACTGGGACACTGGGAATTATTTTGATCTCTTTCCTTCAAAACTGTAAGCGAAACGAAACCGAAACCCGAATGAATGTTGAAGAACGAAACCGAAACACTTGGCAAAACCGAAACCGGTACGTTATATTGATTCAGTTTCATTCCTTGATTTTTTCTTCGAATAACAAATATGTAGATACTATAATAATTTGGGATTGAACTACAAAATATGTAATTTGTTCTTAAAAGCAACCTATCATTATACATTGTTATTTTAATTAGTGGAATGTTACTGCTTTCGATCATAAATTTATCATTTGTGACTACTGTAATTTGGAATTCAACTAAAAAGTTGGCAATCAGATCTCATAAACAACTAAACTTTTAGTTGCTTTAAAGTAGAAAATAATTTACTGTTTCTTTAGAAGATTTTCTTTGACAAAATACATATGTAATATTTTTAATGTAGTATGTGTAGTACATATGTAAATGCTGAAAAAGTATGTATGTCAACACAAAAATATGTAAATAAACCCAGGACCAGTGATCGTTAAGTCTCAGCAAACGATTGTGATGCTTGTGATAAGATCCAAGTATCACTACATTTTGATGTGATAATATTCAATGCTGATGTTCTTGATGTTTTTATGTAATTGTTCTTGCTGTTGTTTAAATTGCTTGTTTTTCATATGAGAAATGACCTGCTTGTTGTTGCTGTTGGTGACGAATATCCTATTTTTGTTGTTGTTTTTTTTTATAGGTACATATATTTATCTTAATCATAAACCGGTAGTAATTTTGTTATTTTAGCTGTAGTTGAATTTGTTGTTGGTGATGTTGGAGTTGGTGATAGAATGGTTGTTGTTCTTGTTCTTGTTGTTGTTGTTGTTGGTGTAGTTAAATTATCTCTAGTGGTAACAAAATAATTGGTAGAGTTTAATAAACGATTTAAATTATCAATTAAAGTAAGTAGCTGTGGTGCATCAACATCAACAGCAACTGCTGTTGATTCTTGTGTTGGTTGTTGTTGATCAACAATACTGATTATGGTTGTGTTATCAACAGTTGCGGTTGTTGTTGTTGTCTCTGGGGTTGATGCTTCGGTTGTCGTCGTTGTGAAGGAACTACTACTTGAGGCACTAGTACTAGTAGAAATAGTAGTAGAAGGATTATTTGTTATTGAAGGATCTAAAGGAGTAGTGGAGCTTATATTTCTTTTAAAGTCCTTGACAGTTGTTGGAGAGGTGGTGGTTGTGGTGGTGGTGGTTGCACTTGGGATCAAACTTAAAATGGAATTAAATGTTGTCGGGGGACTGGTTATTGTTGCGGTTGTGGAAGTGGTAGTTGCTGTTGTTGTTGTTGTTGTTGATGATGATGATGGTGTTATTGATAATGGAGTTGTCATTGCGGTTGCAGTGCTTCCGGTGCCCGAACTCACTTTGTTTGCTGCTGTTTCAGTTGTTGTGGTTGTTGCTTCTGGTGGAAAAGTTGGTAGCTCAATGTTAACACGTGTACCGACATCATTACTTGAAACTCGATTCGTATTTATATCATTGCTGCTATCATTATCATCATCGTCATCGTCATCATCATCATCGTCATCGAAATCAGAATCGAAATTGCTTTTTCCTGCTGTCGGACGATTATTGCCCAATAGGGTGGGCAGTAGACTCGGTCCAGCAACACGGATTACTTGTGCTATAATTCGATTGACTATATCGTCGATTTGCTATAATGAATACAATGCAATAGAAGGAAGTCACGTTGAAATATTTTATGCTATTTTGTCCATTTTAATGTTTTAGGTACAACGATTATAAAAACAGTGTTGCCATCAGGAATTATGCAAGAGTTCGTGTAGCCAATTCTGTTATTGTTAACTTTTTTTATCTACCTTATTTACTTGATTCTGTTCGTTGTTTTGGTGTTTTTTTTTTAGTAAAAGAGATACTAAAAATATTTGTATAAGTACAAATGTGAATATTGTTTATTAGTAGTACTTAGTGCATTTTTTATATACTTATTCCCCATAAAGTTACCACACGGTGCGGTGCACTGTCAGGCGGATTATAGATAGTGTTGCAAATTTAGACAAATATATGTGCGTGTATGTGTTCAGTGTGTAGAAGTTACAAAATGAAATAATCAACGTAAAAATTTATAGAATTTTCTTTTCATTTTCACAATTCAAATTGATGTGCCAATATCTCGAAAAATTTGTTATTTAAGTTTAACAGTTGTGGTTGGTCTTTTAGCTTTTGTTGATCAATTTAGTAGGTACATACTTATAAAAGAACATACATACATATGTTATTCGTAGGTATATAATTTATGTATGTACAGTTTTATTTGTATTACTACTATTAACAGTTTAGTGATATCATGTGCTGAATTCATCATCTGGTTTGAATGTTACTAAATCTATTGATAGATCAGCCGTTTGTCCATTTTCATCAACATCAATATCATCATTGCTATATGTTCCATCATATGCATCATTATTGTTATCCTTTGTTGCTGGGTGGCGCGAATTAAATGCTGGATTTAAGGCATTGCCTAATATTGCGGGTCCAACTTGCCGTAGAATGTTATTGACTAAACGATTTATTTCAGCATTAATTTGCTGTTGAAGAAGTATCATACAATAATGTTGTAATAAGTATGTGTGTCAGATAAATGACTCTTGCCACAATTTTGTGCCACAATTTTGGGTATTTCTTATAAAAGATTGGTTAACAAATAATTTTTAGAAAATAATTGAAGATCACAAGGATAAGGATAGTTTAGTTTATGAACTATACTCAGTTGGGTACCTACATTTTTTCTTCACATTTTTTAAAATCTAAGTTACTTTGGCAGTCTTTTCAAAATAACTTTAATTCTATTTTGAGTACCTGCGAAAGATATTGTAAAGCATTTTTTTTAGGTGTTATAGTTTTATATGAGTTTGATTTGATTGTGACTGATTTTGTTGCATTCCGATCGGTTTGATACATTAGAAGCTAAATATGTAACAGAGTTTGTTTCAAAATATTATGCAAATCTTGTGAAGTTGGTTTGAAATTCAAGTTTTGCAGGCGGTATGGAAGTAAATGAAATAAAAATCCAGTTTGAAGATGAAGAAGCAGTGGCCGGTATGAAAATCGGACATTTATGAAATTATCATGTGAATAAAAAAAGTTTCCAAGTAAGTAAATAGCCAGTAGAATTTTCGGTGGATTGAACGAGAAATTCAAATGTTCTTTTTCAAGCAATATAATTATTTAAATGTTCCTTCGGAATAGTTTAAACTTCAATGCTTCGGTCTACTTTTTCGAGTAATAGTACAATTGTTATATGTACCATATAGATTAAGAATTCAAAACAAGTCTTGAAGGGCTGAATTTCATATTTATTTTGTTTCATACAAGAACTGGGAATCGAGAACTGGGTAAACCTCAGTTTTGGTACATTTAGGAAAAATTTCCTACTTGTAACTTTCCTACTTTCGTCGAAAAAAATGTAGGGAAGAAAAAAATTAAGAATTTTTTTTTTTAATTCTCTTAATGTATGAAATTTTTTAACAGAGAAGAATATATCCATTAAAAATGAAATATATCGCAATGAGAAACATATCGCATAGCATACTACTGTGAGCAAAAGTTAGTAAGACTTTGTTACTAATTTCAAATTTTTTTATTCATTCTTCCAAATCTATTTCGTCCCGTTGTGCCAACGTTTTTTCCAATTCTCGAAACAGTTGTTAAACTCAATTTCCGGAATAGCCTTTAATGCGCTTAGCGATTCATGTTTAATGTCTTCAATTGACTCAAAACGGTCAAACGGTCCACGAAGAGGTTTTCTGAGTTTAGAAAATAGCCAAAAGTCACACGGTGCTAAGTCAGGCGAATAGGGTGGTTGCGGAACGATATCAGTCGAATTTTTGGCAAAATGGTCTCGTAAAACCAATGCAGTGATTTTGGAACCAATCGTGCATTCACTCTTCTTAGGCCCAAATGATGTTTTAAAATGGTTTTCACTGATCCTTCCGATATTCCAACGATGCCAGTAAGGTCTCTGTCTGTTAATCGTCGATTCTCGAGCACCAATTCCTTGATTTTATTGACGTGTTGATCATCAGTTGATGTTGATGGCCGTCCTGGACGTGGTTCGTCGTCAACGCGTTCTCGACCATCTTTGAACAATTTGTACCAATCAAAAACACTTGCTCGCGACATACAATTATCACCGAAGGCCTTTTGCAACATTCTGAACGTTTCGGCACCAGAAATTTGATTCCGTTCACAAAATTTAATGGAACTTCTTTGTTGAATAATTTCACTCATTGTGAAAATCGCCGAATGCACTTTTTGTACTTCAGAAAGACAAGCGTATACTAAACTCTAATGATTATTTTGATGTGACATTTGGCACAGATGTCACCGACAGTCATACCAACCTTAAAAAAATAATATTTTGATGAATGGGTTTCCGCGCGAAATTTAAATTAAAAAGCCTTACTACTTTTTGCCCACAGTAGTAGACAACTGTCACCTAGAAATCTGTTTAATACACTTTCAGCCTGGCCATTGATATAACATAGAAGTCTGTTGGTGGTCGCCGGGGCGTAGTTGGTAGTGCGCTGGCCTGCTATGCAGAGTATCCGTGGTTACAATCTCGGCATTGACAAAAATCAAAAAGTAGCAAAACCAATTCTTCTACACGGCAGCAACCACCTCTTGGCAGGCCTACAAGAGTAAAAATCGCTTCACTTCACGGGTACGGGTTCGGCATAAAACTGTTGGTCCCTTACATTCAAGTACAAATATATAGATACAATATAACACGCACAAAATGCGTGGATGCGAAAAGCTCGGCCTGGGCCCTCCATGGGCTGTTGTGCCATTAGAAGAATGAAGAAGAAGCAGTCTGTTGAATTTTGATTTCTATGCTTTTGTTAAATGATATATTAAATTTAAATGATTATTTAAACATGAATATAACCGTTTCCTATAAATCAGCTTAAAGTTTTGTATTGCCTGTTTAACTAAATTTAATGTTTAGATGTATTCAAATGTCTAATTATAAACGTAAATATAAAAAATAATTGTAGTGAATTTTGTAGGTAAAATATATTTTTTGTGAGCGTAAGCAACCGCAAAGATTTCGGAAAAAAGCATGTACCAACACTGTTAAAATAAATCGATTAAGTACGAAAGTGTGTTTACACTTGCTATTATTTCAAGTCACACATCGTTCATAGCATAAAACTGTGAATACCTTAAACATTTTCTAAATAAACATGGTTAACCAAGATATGAGTTTCTAGCTCTTCAGGCTATAGCATGGCATGTACGAGTACCTACCTACAAATGTACTAAGTATTTATTATTGGGACAGTTATTTTAGGCTCATGTGATCCTTACATATTTAATGATGTTATATAAAAACATATTTATGAACTTGATGGAGCAGCACCTTATTTTATGTCAATTACTACCGAGGAGTTTCTATTGCATATCGAATTTTGAAATATTAATTAATTAATTCAAATCAATCAGCTAACAACAAGGTACATACTAGAATGTCACATTTGACACATCACAATATTCGCTAGACTGACACTTTGTTGCGGAACTTACAACTGCTGTTGTTATGCATTCTGCATCGCTAAATCATCTAAGTATAATACATAATTGAAAAAGTAATAAATCAATTGCTTAGGTAATAATGTAGTTGATGGAATGCAAACATATTTCAAGGTGCGTTCTTTCATTCTGTTTCTTTTTAACATTATCAATACCTTTGTCTAGCTATATGGTATTTACATTAGTACGTATGGAAATGTACAATATGTAATGTATTAGCTGCTTGTACATAATGTACATTTCACATGACATACCTTTGTTATATCGGGAAACAGCTCACGTAAAAGTCCAATTGTTCGCTTATTTCTATCAGCAATTATTTGCTCCTGATCTTTAGCGCCAAGTGTTAAAACATCAAGTTCCTGCAAAGCAAGCCAAAAACAAAAATGTGATGTAATATTAATCAATGTTAATCTGTAGGAAGAAGTTCATAGTATTTTGGTTAAATGTTTTATTTGTGTTTTTTTTTCTTTTTCGTTGTGCCAGATTTTTGATTTTTATTTTGAATTTTTCACTTCATTTCAGAGTTTAAGTGAAAGTGATTTGGCTTATGCGGTAACAATTCATCTGTTGTTGGTGGCTAAATTGCAATTACAATTACTTTGCTTATTTTTTTATTTAATTTAATACAATTTTTTCATCTTCTTATACGCAAACTTTTGAAATTATGTAACATTTTTTTCCCGCACATTCGAGTGTGTATATTTTACTAAGCTTTCGGATGCTGTATTTTGCTCATGAAAATAAATTCAATATTATATGTGGGCATGTATCTTGTAAACTATATTAGTTATACACTTAAGTAGTACCATATATGCAAAATTTTTGGAAATTTTTTTATTTTAATTCATTCCAACTTGTGTGTCACTTGCGATTAATAAGTTTTTTTGTTTTTACTTTTATAAATATGCAATCGAATTTTCAATTATGTTTATTAATTAACCATTAATTGGCCAATTTTGTGTTATTAGTCACGTTGCATATACAAATATTAATTGAGCTCAACCTAGTGAACTGGAATATATTGATGTGGTTATACAAACAACATGGTAAGAATTTTGATTATATTTTTATTGCATGTACATAAATACATCGGTGCTAGTAATTTAACGAGTTGCACTTAGTATGAAAATATTTGAAATTACCAAATATTAAAAATCAATCAAATCAAATCAATCAAGTGTTGATCTAAATATTTTATATGAAACTGGTTTCTTATTGTAATCAATTGGATTTTGTTGTATTATGCAGAATTTGCGAAACGAAACAGAAAAAACGTTCGATCAGCGGAATTAGGCCAGGAATCGAAGACCGCATTCAATCTCGTTATAAATTTGTTTGCATCAAGCTTTTGCAAAAAAAAATATTAATTAATTTTGAGATAGTGCTTAAAATATCGATCGATGCAGTTAGGTTGCGTTGTTCGCAGTAGAACAATACAAATTTCTTTATTTCCATCAGAGTAATGTTTAAAATCAAATATTGGGGCATATAAAAAGAATCCGCGATTTTGCTCCACCGGTTATAAAATTTCATCGAATTTTTCTGTGACTTTCGGTGCATATTTCAGTGCATCTTTGATATCGAAATTTCCGGAACGAAATCGAGCAAACTACTCTTGGGTCCGCGTTCACTTACAACATCTTCAGCGTAAATCGCACAAATTTTTAGGCATCTTTTTGCAGCGATTTTAACTTTTTTATATAGTAATAAAGCATCACATAGCGTATTTCTTCAGACATTTCACTCATTTTCAAATCAATTTAACTTATTACACTATCGGCGATTTACTCAACTGTCTTCGCACAAAATGTATCCTGAAACCTTTCAAATGCAACCTTTTTAATGCAACTCTTCAAATGAAACCTTTCAAATGCAACCTTTCAAGTGCAACATTTCAAATGCAACCCTTCAAGTGAAACCTTTCAAGTGCAATATTTCAAAGGCAACCTTTCAAATGCAACCCTTCAAGTGAAACCTTTCAAATGCAACCTTTCGTTTTCGGAACGAGATTCATTTTGTTGTGAAATCAAGTTTCAACTAACTTTAAAACTAATGCAATATTTTGAGTCTTAAAGTTTAAAGGCAGGGTTTTTCTTAATTAATTCAAAAACAACTGATACCAGCAACCGATCCATTTTTAACAACTTATGACTTTTCCCTAAAAAAGAAACCCAGGTAAAGTTGTTTTGTGAAAATATATTCTAATCATTTGATTAGATGTAGACATGTAGACTAATAAAACCCAATGTAAAATTCAACAAATAAGAGGTTTTGTTTTAAATTTAAATACATATACATACATATTAAATTGCATATACATACATAATGACAAAATTACATTAAAATGTTCTTATTACGCTTTTCAAGTAAAATTTTTAATATCCTACGTAAATTGAACACTCAAAATGTAAATATAACATTGAAAATTAAGACCGGCAGTTCCTTTTCAACAAGTTCAACATTCAAAATTTAGACTGGCAATACTGCTCAGTTGTGATATAGCATTTCAGTAATCGTAAGCATATCAATCGATAACGTTTTTAGCGTTCTGCAGACGATTTCAATTTCAAAAAAAAAAAATTTCAATTACGTTAATGTAAGCGCCTCCATAGACAGGCCAAGTCTCAAAAAATTATTCAGTTTGTAAATTTCAAAAGTTGCTGAATTTCATTTATTTTAATTGAATTTTTATTTCGCTCGTTTATTTTAACTGAAATAAAATTATATTAACTAAATAACAAACTTGTTTATTGTGTTTTATTAACCATTCTAAAATTGTTTTCTATACTACTTTAAACTCATATCAAACTTACATTTTGCGATATCAATAATACATTGTTACCATTTAGTCATATCATTTTAACATTTTAAATATCAACAGCATATTGTAATAATGTATTTATTTTACATTTTCAATGTTAAATTGACATTATTTTCATCAATTATACATTTTTTGGAGCTGAAATCAGTAATGTTACAATTACTTACATTTGGTAGGCATGTTTAAGCATTCATTGTTTGTTGGCAGGCAAACTTCCTCCATGCTGTCAATGATAACCTTGATAGCGTAAGGAATGATTCCGCTTGGTTTAAAAGGATTATTTATGATCAATTGTTGTACGGTAACCTTTCCGGCAACATCTGTCCCATTTTTAGATGTACTACTCAATTTATCACCACTTGATGACTTTTCAAATAAGAGTTGCACAAAGTTATCTGTAGACTTAGGTATGATGTATCGACCTAACAGCTTTATAAATATTTTTTGATGTATGCCATTTTGATCTTCTCAACTAATATGTTTGAAATATGTTCATAAATTTTAGTTTTCTAGCAAATAATTTCAACTCATTTTGGATATCTGTAATTTTGAAAATTCATCAAATATACATTTGTAAATATTTGCCAAAGTAACTTATTCTTCTTCTTCTTTTATTGACACAACAGCCCATAGAGAGCCTAGGCCGAGATTTTCGCATCCACTCATGTTGTGCGTGTTATATTTGTACAAGAACGGAAGGGACCCACTACTGTTTAAAATTTCTACATATCCTCGTTTTGAAATTGCAGTTAAATAATTTAAAATTTTTGGGACAAACTTTGCGAAGAAGAAACAGACTTACTTACATGCTTGCTTGGAAGTTAGTTTTGAAAATCATTACAAAATGAAAAGATTAATTTCTTTGTAGTTGAAATGAAAAATTCAGCTAAGAAAAAACTTGATATAGAAAATATAACCTTACAGGTCCACATGCATATCTCAGAGACTACAGCTGATCAAACTTATAAAAAATTGGCAAGTCTCTCTACAAGCTCGGGCTCCTCTAAAAATTCTGGCGCTCGGAGAAATCTCTCCGCCCACCCTCCTCGCGTCAGGCCTGCCCATAACATAGAAGACTGAGTGAACATTACAGGGTCATTGTGATTTTATCACTAATTTTTAAACATTCGCTCCAACTGACGCTGGAATCTCGAGATATTTTGTGTGATCAACACCAATATACTTAATTGAGTATGGAATTTGATACCTAAATTTTAAATATGTATTTGTGAATTATGACATTGAACTACATAAACATGTATCAAACTACTGAACACATTTATTCAAAACGAAACCCTTCAACTTCAAACTAATTAATTTTCAAGCAATTACCGTTTCCCTCCACGTTTTTCAACGCTATTTTTCCGAATAGCGATAATCTGTAAAATTCTTTCAAAGCAAAAACAAAACAACAAAAAATATGAAAAATAAGCGTAAAGTGAATAATGGGAAGAAAATATATGATAATTACAAAAAGCACGAGCCATAAGTCACGAAGCTCCCACAATTGTTAAAAAAGTGAATGGGGCAAATAGTAAAAAAAAACTCGTTAACGAAGATGAGCATTTGCTAGAAAATAGCAGCAACAGGAAAATATTCATGTACATGATTACAACAAAAAACAAAAAAGAATTACTTGACTTGATGTGAAAATTGTTGCACAAAATAGTATTAACAATATAGTTTAAGCCAAAGTTCATTTAATTTAGTTTTTGTTTTAATCAGAAATGAAATTGGTCCAAAATTAGAAAGTATGGTAAAAATCTTTGAGTTAGGGGTCACGTTTAAAAGACGTCCAATATTTAAATTGCAACGTACAAGACATTTTCAAAGCAATTTAAATTAAATTATAACAATGAAATTGTCATGACAGAAATTATAAGAGTGCTGGATGTTATAATGATAGTGCACACGAGAGGGGCGATGGGGCAGATACATAGAGACGGATGTAGTTTTTGGATTTTCTAACAAAATAATTTGCGCATGCGCGCTTCTCTTTTGCAAAGAAAACAAAAACAGGAAGAAACTTAGTGTAGCAAATTAAAAGTTTAATTTTTTGTTGCTGCTGTTGTTGTTGTTTTCCCGCATTAACTGAAGGCACAAACGTTTTTCTTTTTGTTGGCTTGAGTGTTGCCGAACATTACTAAAAAAAAAAAGATATGTATTTGTGTTGCAACTTGCACTTACTGTTACAGCGACTCTAGATATTTCAATTTAAAGTACGAGTAAATACATAATTAAATGCAACTTGAGCTTAGTTTAAATATTTATTTAAATTTATATATATATTTAAATTTTCTTTTTGGTACATACATACATACTCACATACTTAGTATATAGTATACTTAGTATATGGTTAGAAATGAAAACAAAAGTGAATGCAAATGAATGCTCAAATCCATACAAATGACGCACATAGTTTGAATATTATTTTATTCAGTTTTCTTTTATAAATTTTTAGCAGGCATATGCGACTTCCTCATAGTTTGCTTATTTATCTGCGCTGAATACATAAGAAGTAAATGAAGCTAAAAATTCGTACTTTATGAGCTTGTAGCTGGTGATACTCAGCTTTAATTAAAAATTTTTGAAGTCTGAAGTCTGATTTCAAATGCGGAAGCTAATTTTCTTTTTTTATATAGAATTTTTCATTTTCTATTTATTTAATCTGATGATATTGTTTATTATCTTGTTCTATCACATTTTTGATAAAGAAGTTAAAGTGTTATTTGAAAATTTTCTATGCACTGGCAATGAAGAGTATTTATAACTATAGCTGCGTTTAACATGTGCCAATAAAACGAAAAATTTTTAAGTCCCTTCTTCCATGTATTCATATTCACAATGGAGATGGAGGTGAAACATTTTAAAAAATATCGATAACAATAGAAATGAGAAAGAAGAAAAAAGCAGGTTACTTTGGTTTTTACTCTTCATAAGAATATTTAACAATGACAAGACAAATAATAGCAAATAAAGGGTGATTTTTATAAGAGTTTAATTTTTGAAAATTAAAAAAAAAACAGTAATTTTACAGAAGTGAATGAAATTTTTATTTGGATCGATAAATTAATTCCTGCCATTTACTTTTTAAAGATAATTTCACTAAATGTTGCCCGCGGCTACGCTTCAAGTGGTCCATTCTGCAGGTCCAATTTTGGCACATTTTTCACACATTTCGGCCGGAATCTCACAAATGACGCGTTCAATGTTGGCTTCCAAAGCAGTAATCGTGTTTGGCTGGTCTCTTTAGACAAGAGACTTAACATATCTCCACAAAAATTAGTCTAACGGGGTCAAATTACACGGTCTTGGTGGCCAATTGACTGCACCAAAACTTGAGATTAACTGCTCACCAAATTCGCCTCTCAATTGATGCATGGTTTCGCGTGCAGCGTGGCATGTGGCACCGTCCTGTTGGAACCACATGTCGGCCGAGTCCTATTCTTGCATTTTCTGCCAAAAAAAGTCTGTTATCATGGAACGGTACCTTTCTCCATTGACCGTAACGTTGCGGCCTTCATTGTCTTTGAAGAAGTACGTCCCAATGATGCCGCCTTCTCATAAACCGCACCAAACAATACATTTTTCGGGATGCATTGGTAGCTACTGAATGCCTCTGGCTGGTCTTCACTTCAAATACGGCAATCCTGCTTATTCACGAATCCATTGAACCAAAAATGAACATCGTCGCTGAAGACAATCTTGCGATAGCAAACATTTTTCACAGATCACGAATTTTGATAATAAATTTCAAAAAATATCCAAACATTGTTCACGCATAAGTCTATTCATTGTGAAATGGCAAACCAAACTGAGCATAAATCAAGTGACAGCTGTCAGAAAGACCAACTCCGAAAAAAGTATTGCCAGATTGAAAACCACACTTCTAGAAAAAACACCTTCAATATTTTATAAATGCCTTTGTTTTTAAAAAAATATTATTGATAAGCTGTTGGAAATAAATGGAATTAGGATCTCTTCACTTACAATTGAGATTTTGTGCAAATTTTATTATTAAATAAATATAGAAGCTATAAATAACCGAGTTATCCTTGCGGTGTTTGTTGTTGCTTTCCCATACAATTATCGCAACTAGTTATACTACATACATAATTAGCTGTGACTGGCGAATAAAACGCTTATACATACTTGAGTTTATCTGCTGAGACGCAAGTGTATGTGTGTGTGTATGCGTAATGTGTTGTCGTTTTTTATTAAGGGAAAAATATATATGAAATATATTTTTAAAAAGGTCTTGGTCTTGACAATATCTCTCAGGATAGAGTTGCTTTTGACTGTCTTTGACTACCTCTCTATGTAAATACCCTGCCTTAGACTTTCACATATTTCTTCTGGTTGACTTTTTAAACCCTTTACCAGCCTTAATTGCCCTTATTCTCCTCTTAATGTTTCTACTTGTGACATCTGATTTTCATGTTTGCTCCTTCCTCCGACTCCATTTGATGGCTTCGATGTGCTTATTATTATTTCTGACTGTTATTTATTTTTCTAATAGACCCGCATTGCTCGTGTCTCCACATGCTTTAGATTGCCTTAGAAATCAGCTATACTATATATAACCGAGTTATTTTTGCGGTTTTCGTTGTTGCTTTCCCATACAATTATCACAACCAGTTATACATAACTAGTTGTGAGTGGCGAATAAAACGAAGCTTATACATGCTTGAGTTGATCAGCACGGACTTAAATTTGAAGAAAACTATGTTCTCTTTCCGTTTCAAGGCTCGGCCGGTATGTAGAATATATGTATAGTAATATTTTTAATGTAGATTTGATTCTGTAGCCAGAAAAAAATTTCTCTTTAAAAGAAAAATGGGTTTAGAAGAAGTTTTATCTGACTCGTATTTAAAGAAATCCTTTCTTTGTGGATTTGGTGAACTGCTAAGAGTGTGACACTCGTGCATCATTAAGTACATATGGTTGCCTAAATGTATAAAGGCCCTTATTAGCATTTGTTTTCTCACTGAGTATGTGCCAGATTCTGATGTGGTCCATTTATATTGGCGAAAAATATGTTGAGGGAAAAAATTCTTCAAGTGTCATCCGATTATGTATGAACTGATATGTACATTTGTCTGTACATGCAAGTAAAAAAACAACAACAAGAGTCTATTCACATTTCAGCTTGACAGTTTTGAAAGCAGGTGAACAAGCAAACAGATTTGTTACAATGAACAGGCATTGACATTGTTGGACATGCTAGGGACATGCTAAATCGTTTATGCTGCTTTGATGATGAACTATTGGTACTACTTAAATCGCGTTTTCATTCAATTTGATTGGAATTTCATTGAATATTGACATTTTCTTTTTTTACACTCTTAACACTCGCATATTTGTATATCGGCATAAATGATATTATGTTAGGTATTCGAGTATAAATTTAAAATGTTAATAAAATGATTTTTGTAGCCAGCCAGTTAGCCTGACTTTAAGTCGGTGAAGGTCGAAACATTTTAATGAAGTCTTATTATTTTTATTTTATATTATTTTGTTTTTCTTTTTTACGCGACTGTGCATATAAATTATGCACATATATGCAACAAATGTTTCGATAAATGTTTCGGTTGCACTATGAAGTTAAGAACAAAAATAATAAAGTTTTATAAAAAAGAACAGAAAACTTATATTAGCTTTATTATCTAACTAATAAATTATATGCTCAGTTGTTTTAATCTAACATTAAAGCGCGTTAGTTTGTGCAGCTAAATACATTCTGGTATTGGTATTTAGTTGTAGTTGGAATTTTTTTTCTCATAAATTGTTACATCGAATTTTAATTGCTTTTTGTTTGACTTAACAATATTTACTGCTTAGAAATTCTATGAACTTAACAAAAAAAAAGTTATTTAATACTAGTTTTGTAATTATCTGTTTAGTTAGCGATAAGTAAAGATTGCTTTTGGATCAACCGACATTGCGCAATATTAGTTATTAAAATCTGGAATGGTTTAAAAAAAAGAAAGATCTAAGAAAACGAAATTAGGGTGAAGTAAATTAACCCTGGACGTTAAACGTTAAACATTACACATCTACGCCATCTAGCGACTTTGGAATGTATTAGAATAGAAATTACGAAAAACTTTTGAGGTTCGTGGACATGGTTATTGTTCATGGCTATGTTAACTAATGACATAAAGTGATAGCATAATCTGGGAAATGTTCGTATAAAATTCATCTTAATTTTCAATCTTTGATTTAACCTTTTAATTTATTTGGTCGCCGTAGCGTTGTTGGTAGAGTGCTCAACTGCTCTTTGTGCAAGTCTCGGCACATGTAAAATATCAAAAAGTAGAAAATACAAATTTTTCCAACGAGCACAATCTCTTGCCTGGCACCGGCAAACATCCAAGAGGTTACACTTTGCCAAAAAAATAGAAGTAACCTAACATAACCTAATTATCCTTAAACAAGTTCAATTCTATGAATATTGTTGGCTATTTATGTCTCTACGTGCTCATGATTACGATTATCACTTCGCTTGGAATACCTTACATATGGTAAGATAAAAATACTCAATTAAAATAATTTTGTATTAAAAATAATAATAATTTGTAAGTTAATTATTCAGCTATAAAGTTGGCACTGAACAAAATTTACAACTTTTGTATGCATATTATTTGCTTCAGCTTACAAAAATATTTAATAACTTTCAGTTATTTATGTGTGCAAAGCCTACTCAAGGGAAAACTATAGGATTTCAACTATTTCAACTATGATTTTAGAAGAATAATAGAACTTCGCTGTGGCGTAGTTGGAAGCGCGTTGGCCTGCAGAGTGCCAGGGGTATTCAAGTCTCGGCATAGGCAAAATCAAAAAGTATAGAAAATAATTCCTCTACACGGCACCAATTACCTCTTGGCAAACCTACAAGAGTAAAAATTTAATATGAAAAGGTTTTCACTTCGCCGTTCAGATTCGGCATACAATTGTAGGTCTCTTCCATTCATGTAAAAATATAATACACACACACACACAGCATGAGTGAATGCGGCTTAGGTCTTCCATGGGCTATTGTGCCATTGAAAGAAAGAAAAAAGAATAAACCTTCACCACATGCATTGAATCCAATGCAAAAATCTTTTATGATCAAGATATAGCCGAAACCGCGAAACACTCGTGAAACACTTTCAGGATTAGCGACCACCAAAACATTAAGAAATTATTTTAAAAACTTTTTCTCCTGATTAATGTATTTTGGATTAAATGATATTGTTTTTGGAAAATGCACTCGGTAAATCATCGGCTCAACTCATTGCGATGATTTTCTGGTTCTTCAGTGAAGGCAATTTTGGGTGTTTTCTTTCAAATTTTTGTTAATTGGCCTCTTAGGATAAGTAAGTAGGAGTAAAACCTTTTTAGGAACACAATATATTTAGCGTTACCAGCTAATTTTAGGCGACAAGTTGTGATGGACGCCATAAAATTGTTTAAGCTGCATATTGTTATATACATACATACCTATACATATGTTCAGATTTATTTATATCGTGTCAGAAGAAAAGAAAACTTAGTGTTAGTCGTAATGTATGTTGGTGAAAGTGTGATAATTCGAATTACTCAGAAGAACTGTAAATTCTTATATACTCAATAGTATGTATAACAAATTTATTTGAGTTAGCGAACCTATAGCGAGTTAGAACCTAAGAAGAATCGTGAGAATCAAAACTTTTTCTTTTTGCTGTGAACATCTAACCGAATGGTACATATACACCATAATAGCTCAGTGGGTTTTTCTGAAGAGTCAAACAGCGTGGTCAATTACATTCATTAATTGTGTTCAGGATTAAACATCAGAAATAGAAGATAGCATCCTGCGGATCTTGAAATTAAATTTTGTGGATCTGGGCCATTGGTAAACAAGATCCGCACAAGCAAGTACAGCGGAGCACCACTACAGTGTGAACCCCACTCTATGTGGAGTCATACGTGCAGTGTGTGCGTCTTCGCTTGCACCAGCTTACAGCATACTTTACTTTTAATGGCACAACAGCCCATGGAGGGCCTAGGCCGAGCTTTTCGCATCCACTCATGTTGTGCGGGTTATATTTGTACATGAAATTACAGCATACATTTACCTGTATTTGGGTTTTAGTCCATAAAAGCAGAAACCACACATACACCTTTAAACAGACCTATTCCCCGCATTATCATTACGTGAAATATACTCAACTAGTGTGACTATAGGGTCTTGGAGCACGGTTGCCTGAGTCTCAAGGTTCATGACGTGATTGCACGCATACCTATAATAGTCTCACATTTTTAAGTTCAAAGTTTAAAAATTCCTAAATGAGTTAAAAAAAAAAAATAAGAGGCAAGCGAATTAATTTTTCCATAATAATTTGCATTAAATCAAAATGTCTAAAAGAATAAGTAATTAATCAGAAAAATGCACCTAGGTTAATTGAATTTTCACCCTGTGCCACTATAAATTTAATTGAACCCTAAATTTAAGAGTACTTATCTACACATATTTTAAAACAACATTCGTAACCAATCCTGGTAGCGCTGACAACGATGGAAACACTCACAACATGTAAGTGGAAGTAAAACTATTTTCTTTTCTATTAATTATATCGTAATTTTAATATTTAGTTGGTCAAATTCCATTGAAATTTATATATACTATATTGTTTTTTAGGGTTTAATTACTTATTCTTAAAATTCTTGCAATGTAATAATTAATTTAAAAATTAATGATAAACCTTAAATAATGTTCAGAATATTTATCGAATACCCCTAATTTCTAGTACATTTGTGGGAGGAGTTTAAGGGATCGTAACCTTAAATCTCTTTTCAAAAATGTTAGAGATAGTGCTAAGTACTGTAAATAAGAAAAAACTACAACAACACATAGATAATGAATAAAGAGTAGTTAAGCAAATATAGCGAATTTGTTGATGGACCGTTAGTTAGATTTGGTTGGGTTGGAGAGAGTAACTCTACTCTGATGGTTGGGGAAGGGAGAGTAGCGAAGCATTAACAGCTGTGCTTCTGCATTGATCGCATTCTAGTAGTAAGTCGATTTGCCACTTGCCCGAAATCGTTTTTAAAAAACATAATATCAAATCCTTATCTTTATAATACAGTTAAATTTTTGGCCATAACATTAAATTATATGCGTTTTATTTCTTCTTGAAAACCACACTTCTAAAAAAAACACCCTGTATTTGTAAAGGATTTGTATTGATTACAAAATTAATTATTTATTACGAAAATTTGTAATAATTTTGAGAAAAACCCCAACGTAAAATATATGCTGAAAATGTGTAATCATTTTGATTATTACTAACAACAATTGCTAACTCTGTTGCTGTTGTTATTGTTGCATATATGTAGTACATACATACATACATACATACATACTACTATTGTAAACATATGTAAGTGTGTGAATGTGCCATCAATGTAATAACATGCTAAAATAAAACTTTTTATTACGTTTGACATGCAGATCAGTGAAATAATTTTACGATTAACAGCTTTCAGTGAAATAATGCATGCATATTCTTCAAATACACATGCATATACACACACACACAGACTCACATACATACTTACATACATGTGCATGAACGTATGTATAGTATGTACTTATTTGTGCCTATGGATCGTTGAAAATGCTTTGAATTTGCCACAGCACCTTAGTAATTTTCTCAATTGACGTTTATGTGTGAGTGTGTGTATGTATGTGTGTGCGTATGAAGTTGGTAACACTTGAAGAGTCAGTTAAAAGTGTGGCTACCAACAAATTGCTACAACTACACATACATTATTATTTCTTTCATATACAAGTACACACACGCACATACTCATGCACATAATTAAATACAATCCATTTGTGCGTAAGTCTGTCAAATTGTACTGGCACCGAGTATATTTTGTTACATCACAATACTCGCGATAGCGAGTGCGGCGCACATGCACAGCGCATGCGTCACAGTCTCTTTACGCTTTGAGGTACATTTTCAAAAGCCACTTAATCATGTGCAGTAAAGGAAAAATGTTAGCTTGTGCGCTTTCAATTGTTCATCATTTGTAGGCAAGCAAGTATGTATTTGGTACGTAGTCGAAGAGAAGCAGAAGGAGCAGTGTAGGAGGAGGCGGCGGTAATGGGGAAGTTTGTTTTTAAATGAAATTGTGTTAGACGCGAGTATTGTTGTTGCCAGCAGCTATAAGTATGTAGTTGCTGCTGCTGTTAATTGTATGCACTGCTCTGTTGTTGTACTGTGCACAATCTTTGCCTATATGTCGACCTAACTATTTGCTTTGTTGGTTGGTAGTTACCACGTGCTTTTTGTAAAGTCGCTGTTTTTTTTTTTTATCTTCCTTTCTTCTTCTATTAATTTTTGTGAGCTTGTCAATGCATGTTAACAAGTTTGTTTTGATGATGTATGTATTATGTGGCTATGTGTTCTTTTTTTCTCTCCTATTTTAAATTGTGTTTTGTTTCGCTCTGACTTCTACTTGTTTCAAATCATTATTATATGCTTAGCTTTTTATGTACTGTGGGGTATGTAATATTTCAACAAATTTCATTTGAATTTGTTTTGTTGGCAATTTGATGCATTGCCATAAGTTACTCGTTTGCTGTAGGCTAAAAATTGACCTACTATGTATTTACATGCATGCCTAGTTGTTGTATAACAATTTTTTTTTTTGTGAATGTTATCGTAATTCGATACTGTACAGGAGAAGTTACTGACATCGAAAAACAGTTTAATTTTTTCCCAAAAAATTCTCTTTTAAATTAAATAAAATTATCCAGTTTATCAAAAGCAAATGATTTCATTTACATATTTACATACATAATAAAGGGATTGAAAAATAAAAACAAAAATAAAATAGTTTTGTATTTCAAGTCAAAGTCCAAGTGGAGTAGAATATGCTTTACAAATGGTGAAAAGAAGTTCGTATTTGATGAAGGTTGCTTTGACTAAGCAGCAGCGAAGAGCTCTTCAGAATACAATCAGAATGTTGAGAAATACTTATTACTTACTTACTTAAAATACTTATCATAATTAAGAAATTTTTCAAGTACTAAAAGCACAAACAATATGGAAGCATTAAATATCTTTTTTTGTTTTTTGCAATATAATTAATTACCGTCCATTAACGGGGGGCTAATGGGAGGGGAACGCGTTAAATATAGCCACTCCTGACCAACTGCCAACCTTCACCCACTGTCCATTTGTACTTGGCGCCCCCTGTTTTAACTAAACAAATGCGGTATAACTTTTCGAGTTGCGATAAAGAACTTCCTTCTCCTTTTGCCAGCCTGGAGGCAAAGCTGTCAGCCACACTAATCCCTCACTCATCTTAAACTATACAGATTACCGAAACTAAATTAAACAAAGTAAAGTCCACGAAGGAGGAACACGCAGAAGAGGATGTTATAATCTCCATTGGAAAAAACAGGTACAGGGCTACCTGACTGCACTTGGCCGTATCAACTGGCGCCAGCGCGCTCATAGCAGAGGCGGCCATGACTGATCATCGGTTTCAGTGCCAGCTGAAGTAAGTTAGTGCCAGTAAGTAAGTAAGAAGCCTTATGCTCCACCATGGTGGTAATGCAAGGTTTATGCAACAGTCATTTGGTTATGAGAAAAATTAGAACATGTGTATTGAAATGTAACTCCACATATCACCTGCGTTTTATTTGCCAACTCGTTTAAAGTGTGCAAATTAAATGATCTTTTCTTTGTTGCGTAAATCTGCTCTAGCAGATTTAGCACTGGCTGCTGGAGGCGATTTACCAGCACACGAACATATACATTTTAGTTCTTTCATATTATTGGTGAATTTTTCCTTGAGCATGTTTTGCCAAACTGTTTTTCTTCTTTCATTATTCATAACTCACAGTAGGAGTATTATTGAATACAGTTATGGTAAAATACATGCTAGTTATAACAGCTATAATTATACACATTATCTCTGCAGCTTTTTTGTTGTTATTTCTCATGCAATTATCGCTGCTAGCTATTTGTACATAACTGGGAGTGAGTGGCGAATAAAACGCAGATATCAGCAATTCTATTTCGAGTTGTATTCATTTCAGAATTTATTTATTCCAATTAATTTCTATCTCTCGATTATCTGATGGCAATTAAAATCGAATCGATATGTACTATAGTCATGACCTGTCATGTGATCTCTTGGCTTTTAATGTTGCGCTACGTTACGGTAATACGTTTGCATAATTGTAGCTGTTATTTAAGAAAAGCACTTCGAGAATATAATTTTTAACATTCAAGTTTATAACCTTCATACTTCTGATTAGATAATTTGGCTCCCTTCAAAAAATAATCTTATATAATTTGGTTTTGATTGCATTTTGAAACTTCCTTGATTGTCAATAACTAATTACTTAGTTATGATGTGAAACAGTTTTTTTTTTTTCTAAAAATCACTGCACAATAAAATTTGGTAGCTTAATAACAGGAAAACATTTAATATAAATGAAAAGCCTTTAACAAAACTAAATGTTTATGACAAATTCAGTTTTAAAGCAATTTAAGTAGTTCAAATTATTGTAAATTTATTTATTATATTAATGTGTCAAATAGCGCAAGTACTTACTTAGTACAAGTATTAAGAAAACTTTTAAAACTATTTAGTTTTTATAAATAATTTGTTTTATGTGCAATAGCAGAAACCAGCAAATACGAATACATTTAAGACAAAATAATTGCAAATTCGCTTTGAACATTTTTGTAATTAAATGTAAAAATAAAATGCAGAGTAACGCGAGCGCTACATTGTGCATTCGACACAACATCATTTTCTCTGTCTGCCTTCTTGCCTGCCTGCCTGCCTGCCTGCTGCCTATTTGACTCTCTATACTAAGTAAGTACATATGTACATAAGCTCTAAAGAGCTTATGGTACTTAAGTTTATTGTTAACTCCTACCGTTTGTTGATAGTTGCCAACGGCCACTGGTTTATTTTTTTCTGCATTAATTTCATTCGTTGTCTATTTACTACTTTTGTTCGCCCAAGTTTTGAGTTTGATGAAAAACTGGAAATATTGCACGAGTGCTACTAATTAAAAAGAGAAAAAAAAGAAGTGGTTTTCTTTGGTTGGCATGGGGACCTAATGCAATCTAATGCAATGCAAAGCCAAGACTAAAAGCAGCAATACAAAAAAAAAAAAAAAACACAAAACGCAACAACAAAACAACAAAACAAACTTGTTAATATTATCAGCGAGTTTGTTGTTGTGCTGGCAATTGCTGTTGCTATAGCCGCGGCGCAACAACAAAAATAAGAGCACACTTTCAATTTCGTTTATGATATGACTCGAGATTTTCATGATTTGAAATGTGTTTTAATATGTCATTTCCTTGCAATGGCCAGCAACAGCCAGCAAGCAGCAGTTAGCAGTCGATATTGTACATGCTGAAATTGCATGTTTCGCTGGTTTTACAGGATTTTTTCTGTGATATTTAATATTACCTGGAGACCTGCATTTTTCTTCAAAAGGAAGTCATAATGTCATGAAGAAAAATTTCATTTTTATTATGCATGCTAATTTTTTTGTCATTGATTGTGTGTTGGTATATTTTGTAATAATTACATATCGTTACATTAATGTAGAAAGGAACTAACTAACATTTTTGAAGTTTACTTCTTTACAATCATCCTTTTTATATTTACCCCCTGTAAAAGATGATCGTGGCAAAACGAAAATTGTAACGGAAATGAAGGACAACGCCCTTTATTAATCAAGAACTAAAAAAATGAGGATGCAAGTATATATGTACATATACATATGTAAATGATGGGCAGCACATATGCATCCATCGATTGATAGAGGGCGCTGATTCGCGTATGATTCTTACTCGATTGATAGAGGGCGCTGCCCATCAGTTTCTAGTAAAATTTGATATTTCAAACAAAAATATAAACTGAAAAAAAAAAAAAACAAACGTGAGGCACAAAGAAATAGCGAGTGTGTTACGATAAAATCTCCAGCAAAAACCGCAGCTGAGAGACAGCGAGAATGTAAACTTCGTCGAAAAATGGAGGCCCAACCAAATTCTGACTCTGCTATCGTGAAAAAAACCCAAAACCCAGCGCAGAGAGATGATGAGTTCATTAGAGCCAACAATTGCATCAAAACTCATGTAATTGAGTCCCGACGAAGGTCCTCAGATTATGCACCACCAGGAAGGCATTGAGGTGGCCGAATTACCAGTTTCTCAACGAAAGAGAAAGGTGGAAGATTTACTTGAAAATTTGCCTTAAATCTTTCTTCCGTGGAAAGAAATCAACTCCCATCAGCACAACAAAACAAGTTTCTATTCTACTTCATAAAATTCGCGAGTTCTCAGACCGGCAAGTGGGAAATTTTCCACCGATTGAGATCATACAACTTAAATTTTTTTATTATTATTACCTTTAATGGCTGCGATAGACTTTGGATTTTACAAGAGCACTAAACCTAACTTAAAAACCCAAAACGAAAAAAGTTCTGAAGAGTAAACTTCTGTAAAGTGTCCCACTGACGCAGACAATTAATTTTTTTTTTTCTATTTACCTTTTTGGCATTTTTAACGCGAAATTTCTAGAGCTGAATGAAACGTCCATTCGAATTTGCAAAAAATGTATTGTTGAGGAAAAATGTTAGATAGGTCCTTTCTACATTAAAGTAACAATATCTACTCTACATGTGTAGATGATTTAATAGTGTGAATTTTGGTTTGCGGAAAGAAATATGGTTTTTTTAGTATGCCGCTTTAAAAACCTGAATTTGAATTTAGCAGAGCAGTGACTGCAGCTGAGGTTAAAAGCAATACTTTGTTGAATAATTCATTGAACTGGTTGGTTATATTTAGCTAATGTTCTGCAATTCACTTTCGATTGGAGTTTGCTATTGAGATTTAAGCCATTGGACGAACTGTTTTACATTTACACCAAATAGATCGAGTAAGTATATTTCAGAAAAATATTATTCCTCATGTGGCTTTTATTCCTGGAGGTTTAAAATTGCATTTAGGAAGGGGTAGATAATAATTTTATAACTTTCTTCATGTGTTGATCTTTGCCGTAAATTAAATTAGACGCTATCGCTCATTGACAAAGCAAGGTTGATTAAGATCACTAAAGACCTTACACAGGAAATCAGTAATATCAAAAATTAGTCATTTCAAAGGTACTAAATTCCAAACGAATAATCAACAGACTACATCACTCTGCAAATGTACGAAAAACTTTAAACCACCAATTATGCACGCTCCACCCATTAAAATAAATCATTCTCCATAAGTGGGCCCGAAACAGCTCCGAAAAGGTACAAACTTTTACTGAGCACTTGGTATAAACATTCACTCCAAACGAAGAAAAAAAGTTTCACATTGGTTTCCAAAACACATTCTACTCTCACATTCAACGCTCAAATGAAGTTAGGCTTAAAATTTATAGGAACTTAGCTCTAACAAAAATTATTTAACATATATCTAACTTATATATAAATCGCTTAAATTCATGCCTTTTGTTTGCAAAGTGGTAATTGTAATTCCAAAACCAATGCACGATATGACTTCAATATCTCAACAAAGAAAATTTTTCCCAGATTATCAGCTTCAGGGACAATCACTCAATGATTGATCAGTTTGGATAGGATTACCGATAACATTAAAAAGGCACTAGAAGATAAAAAAGTACATATGCTCTGAAGTGTTTTAAGGCGTGGCAGAAGCATCTAATAAAGTCTGGAATACTGGCTTCATAATGAAGCTTAGAACACATCTTCCAAGTAAATTCTGTGAATCATATTTAACACAGTGATTCTGTAACATTAAACAGAGACATATGCACTCTGAACTTCTATAAAAAATAACGGGCGTATCACAAGGAAGCGTATTGAGACAAATCCGGCATAAAATCCAGTTGATGGTCGCAACTTTAACAGCGTTTAAGATAGGCTGTGCATGCTATATTGAATACATTCAAGTCAACATATTCACTATTGAATTTCCCTGTACCAGAGAGACAACGCACCGGTCGAAGTACTGAAAATATCTCAGCGGTAAGGACTTCAGTTCAAAATGAGCCAAACATGTTGATTCCACACCCTTCACAGGAATTTGGAATCTGGCAGTCAACATTGTGTAGAGATCTTACCCTATACCCTTACAAGATCAAATTGACATAAGAAGTTATCATTTGAAGTGCTGAAACTATTCCGATTGTATGCTCTGCAAAAGTTTGAAGAAAAACCTAAATTTAGTCGATGAAGCTCAATTTTGGCGACTTACTGCCGCTTAGATTTATTTTTTGGAGGTTGCGTTAGTTTATAAGTACCAACAACGTTAGAAGAGCACAGGAACAATATCGAACGAAATTAACAGCACTACGGCCGATATGTATGGAAATCATTAGCTTCAAAGAATCGATCACTACAAAAGTGACCACGGCTGATATGTAGCTATTGAAAAACCATTTATAAGCAGGTCATTAAACCAACTTGGACCTATGGAATTCAACTTTGGGGTTGTGCCAGTGCGACAACAATACTGCAATTTCAACGTTTTCAGAATAAAGCACATAGATCAAGTGTCAATGGACCTTGGTACATTTGTAATTCCGACCTTCATCGCGATGTGCAGATAAGTAGATATGGCAACGGAAGTGCCTAATTCTCATGCTGTAAGGCTTCAACGACAACGTGAACGAAGAGGCTTCAAAGCTCGTCAGAACGTAGGCTAAAAGGCAAAAGGCCAGCGATCTTGCTGGGCGATAACTCAAATAAGTTTGTTTGCAGCAGAAATGGGTGGGAATCATTACTTTTAAAATTTTCAATTCCTTTCAATAATGTAATTTAAATTTCTTCAATTCCATTACGAGGATTGAAATTATAATGCCTTTTCTTCAAATTCCTTTTGTGATTCGTCAAAGAAATTTCATTACATTTATATCAAGTGTAAAGTTTAGAACTACAATTACTTGAAGAAGATAGTATTGGTTAAAGTAAGTAGTTCGGGTATACGATTGCAAAGAAAACTGGGACGTTAACAAAAAAACAAAGACTATGAACTACTGATTGATTAGTTTGTGTGGTTTTAGCTCGTATAAACTACAATGCCCAAAGACTACTTTTCCCGAAATATTTAAGAAGAGTTTGACCTGTTTCGGCATTCTGGCTTTTCGTTTTCTTTTTGTTATTCATTGCAGCTGCAAAGCTTTTCCGTCTAGTTCATTTCCGATTTCGTGTTCACATCTTTCAAAATATCATAGATGATGCTGGCGCACGAAATTGTTGGATAACATAAGTATGAATTAATGATTTATTAAACCATTTTTAAAAATTTTGACACACTTCATATATAAACATAATTTACACTTGCACGAAAAATAAATTGTGAGCAAAACCGTCAAGAAAAATTAAGAAAAAAAGAGATTGTAAAGAAAAGAAGTGCTTGACATTTAGCATCACTTTAAACACTTAACAAAATTTATGCAATCTCAATAAATAAAAAAAGAAAAAAACCTAATAACATACATAAGTACATACATATGTACTTATGTACTGCAACTTACCTTTCCCTGTGAAAGTGGAATTTGTAGCACATCCAATTCCTGATTAGCGGGCAGTGGAACGGCGGATATGATGGAAGCAGCGCTGCATATGCAAGCGATCACCAGCAATTGTTGCCTCATCTCGCAGTGAGTATTTTGTATGTGAGTGGATATGAACTTAAATATAAAGCAGGAGGATTGAGGAGATTTTTATTGTTGTAGCCCACTAGCACACGATGAAGCGTTTTGGTTGACTAAAATGTATTAGAGCTAGAAATAAAGTTGAAGAGAAAACCGAACATTTAATAAAATAAAGAGAAGAAAAAAATCATAATAAAAATATTTCAATAATTATTGCGAGCTAAAGTAAAAAGTTGTTGTGAAACATGTTCTGCTTTGACTTCGTCGGCATCTTCTTGAGAAAAGCCTTCATCGCGTATGTATGTATGTATGTATGCTTTAAAAGTTTAGTTTTTATAAAAAATAATAATTCGAATGAATGATAACACATACCATAAAACACTGCTTAAAAGTCACTATCACAATTCAAATGTGAAGATATATGAATTATGCTAAATATGGTAGAGCGTGTTTGATCTGTGTCAAATGACCTTGGACCTAATGACTTGGTGCTTGACTAACCACAAAAATACATACGAAACATACATCCTACATACATATTTTCTAACGCTAGTTTAAGTTTCTATGTGGTTTCTTTTTCTATTGCTATTGTTGGTTGCTGTTTGGCGTTCATTTGAAAACTTTAAACTAAAACTGAGGTGGTGGTGGTGGTGGTGGTGGTGTTGCAAGTGCTATTAACTTTTTCAACGCTTATCTTCATTAACGATTTGTTTTATTTTATTTTTTTTTGTTTTCGGCATTTTTATCGGTTTTTTTGTTGTTGGTTTTTTGTCTTTATTTATCTTTGATATCTTCGGAAGGTCACCACATAAATTAGTTAGTGGGGACCAGCTTTAAATTTCATATCGTTATCGACGTCGTTTGTTGGCGCTTTGTCGTTGACGTGTCTTTTACTATTGACAAAATTATGCTAATTGCAAGTGCTTATAGATATGGCATCATCGCCATTACCCGTCAGTCTGCTGTTGGCGCTTGTGTCAAGTTCAGTGGGTATTTGTTGTTGCCATAATACGGTAGCGGTGTTTTCTGTTTTTTGTTTGTTTTTGTTTTTGTTTTTTTAACTTTTATTGATTTGTCTCAACTTGATTGGCGTATCTCATAGGTGCGCTTTGAAATAATATCCATCGACTAAATTGCATACTTGCATTTAAATTTCGCTTGCCGCTGCTGTTGTTTTAGTTGTTGTTGCTATGTATGTTTATTATTAAATATATTTGTTGTATTTGTTGCAAAAATGTTATTGGCATTGTTTGATTTACAATCCGTGAGTAATTTTTCACAGATTTTTCTGTTTTTTTTTCTTTTTTTTTCGCCGATTTTGTTTAAGGTAGTTTTAAAACGATTTCGTTGAAGTTTTTAAGGTAAACTACTCAGGGTTAATGACACATTTTCATATATAAATATTGTTTTTTGTAAGCACGAGTTGTTGTTGCATAAACAGGAACTGTATTGAGCAGAAAATTTGTTGCTATTCATTGACTTATAGGAAATTTTGTTTGAAGTTAATATGAAATTTGCGTGAATTTTCTAGAATTGCGAATACTATCATAACTAAATAAAGTTTTAAATCAAGTAATGGCGCAGGAATTTACAGTAGAAATTCAGTAAGTACTTGTATAATTTAATAAGTAAGTATAAGTACTTTATAATTTGGTATAATCACTGTGGTTAAAATTGATTCAACCCTGATTGACTCAATCATAAATCAATGAAATGCATTCGTTTTAGGTTTTCATAAAGTAAGTACGTATAGGTTACAGGTGTTAGTTAGTGAGTGCTCTTTTGAGAGATGGTCAAGTTTTCGTAACATGAACTTAACTTGAATGAGTGAGAGATGATGGTTTCAGGTTTACTTCGCCATATTTCTACATACAATTTAAATTTAATTAAATTCAATCTGGTTAGAGCTAGGTATTCATTAGTTAATAAAAGATATAAGTTAGAAGATGACTTTGGTGTTGCTTGAATGGTCTAGGCTGATGCCAGATTTAAAATTAGCTACTTCTTAGCAAAAGAAAAACACTGGTTTGCTTTTGAAACTATCGAAATCAGCTTTCTAAAGAAATAAACGAACTCATACTCACGTGTAATCACGTGAAAGTTATATCACGCTCACGAATGTTAGTTAGCGTGGAATATATGGAGTATATGGAAACTATATCACACATACTCATTCTCACGGGGAAATTTTTTACGGTCACTTGCGCCATGTAAACTTCACATAACGCGTCCATCTCTACTCTAGAGTCTAGACGTAGACCTGACGAGAGGACAGTGGGGATGGGGGGATTTATCTGAGGTCCACATTTTTTGAGGTGACCGTACTTCAGGGCCACAGAAAGATAAATTTGGAAGTTTTCTTTTCAAAGTTTTCTTTCACAAAAGTTTAGTTACTTAGCTGTAGTCTTTAAAAAATTCATAGAGAGCTGTGAGGTTATAATTTATGCTATATTAAGTAAGTATGTTAATTTACCTAGATGAATTTTTCATTTCAAATGTAAAGTAATTAATTTTACTATTTCTTGTTGATTTTAGAAACTACCTTCCAAACAAGAATGTCTGTTTACCTCACCTATCAGCAAGGTTAGACCTAATAATTTTTTTGATTTAAGTGTAATTTAAAAGCAAAAATATGAAGAAATATTAAATAGTATTTATTTTTAGGAGAATTTTATAAATGTATTTTTGATGAATTGAAAAAATTGGTGTCCGAAAAACCGCACATATCCTTGACCAAAATGGGTTTAAAATTACAAATCTTGAAGACTAAGATTTATAGGCATATTTTAAAAGTAGGAGGCTCGCTCATAAGATGAACATCATCTTTTATTTTTATGATTTAAGTGTAGTTGGAAAGCTAGAATATGAAGAAATTTTAAATAGTACTTATTTTTAGGAGAATTTTATAAATGTATTTTTGATGAATTGAAAAAATTGGTGTCCGAAAAACCGCACCTATCCTTGACCAAAGTGGGTTTAAAATTACAAATCTTGAAGACTAAGATTTATAGGCATATTTTAAAAGTATTGGGCTCGCTCATAAGATGAACATCATCTTTTATTTTTATGATTTAAGTGTAGTTTGAAAGCTAGAATATGAAGAAATTTTAAATAGTACTTATTTTTAGGAAAATTTTATAAATGTATTTTTGATGAATTGAAAAAATTGGTGTCCGAAAAACCGCACCTATCCTTGACCAAAGTGGGTTTAAAATTACAAATCTTGAAGACTAAGATTTATAGGCATATTTTAAAAGTAGGGGGCTCGCTCATAAGATGAACATCATCTTTTATTTTTATGATTTAAGTGTAGTTTGAAAGCTAGAATATGAAGAAATTTTAAATAGTACTTATTTTTTGGATAATTTTATAAATGTATTTTTGATGAATTGAAAAAATTGGTGTCCGAAAAACCGCACATATCCTTGACCAAAATGGGTTTAAAATTACAAATCTTGAAGACTAAGTGGTCGCTATGGTGTAGTGGTAGTGCGTTGGACTGCTACGCAGAGTGTTCGGGGTTCGAATCTCGGCACAGGCAAAATCAAAAAAAGTAGAAAAAATAATTTTTCTACACGGCACCATCTCTTGTCAGGCAATGGCAAACCTACAAGAGTAAAAATTGCTATGAAAAGCTTTTCACTTCGCCGTTCGGATTCGGCATTAAACTGTAGGTCCCTTCCATTCATGTACAAATATAACACGCACAACATGAGTGGATGCGAAAAGTTCGGCCTAGGCCCTCCATGGGCTGTTGTGCCATTAAAAGTAAAGTAAAGTAAGAAGACTAAGATTTATAGGCATATTTTAAAAGTAGGGGGCTCGCTCATAAGATGAACATCATCTTTTATTTTTATGATTTAAGTGTAGTTTGAAAGCCAGAATATGAAGAAATTTTAAATAGTACTTATTTTTAGGAGAATTTTATAAATGTATTTTTGATGAATTGAAAAAATTGGTGTACGAAAAACCGCACATATCCTTGTCCAAAATGGGTTTAAAATTACAAATCTTGAAGACTAAGATTTATATGCATATTTTAAAAGTAAGGGGCTCGCTCATAAGATGAACATCATCTTTAATTTCCAGGCCCGTATTTTCGCTCCACTGCCCTGTCACTGCCCAATCGTTTGTTAGTTTGCCTGTTTAATAGATAACTTTAAAGCGGGTGGTAAGAAAGCCCTGTGGTAAGTGGACCTGTTGGAATAAGTACAAATATAACACGCACAACATGAGTGGATGCGAAAAGCTTGGCCTTTGGCGCTACATGCGGTCATAGTCGACACTGATAAACTGAAGTTCATTGTGGTAAAGGCATAATACTTGCCACAATGGCTGCCTCTCTCTTTATCGGTGTCCTGTGTGATCACATTCACTCTGTCATTCTCCCTCGTTCTTCCTCTCACCTATCAATGTTCCTTCTATTCAACACAATGCTCTGCATTCATAGGGGTACACCCTGTGTGTTGAATGTATCAATAAAAAAATAAAAAAATACCGAAGTCAATTCCTACAAAGACTTTCACAGTACTGTATTATCACTTAGATAAATAAATATGCACTACTTGATTCATACGGCAAACATTGCTCTGTGTGTACATAGTAAATAAATTTTCCCAGAATGGGTAATAATTAAATTATTCAAGGTTCTACAGTAGTGAAGGAATAATAAGATATTGATAGCCAAAACCTCATAAATGAAAACCGGTTAAATGAAAGTTAAAGTTAAGTCATTAAATAAACCAGTTTTGCGCATCACTAAATTTAAAATAAATAAAGTATCCGAAATTGATTAATTCCGGTTGCATTGAGAGAAGATTGAAAACGAATTAAAGACTTTTTTCTTTTCTGCATTTCTTAAGTAAAAAAATCAATAGTACATCTTGTATGGATGTTTTTGTATGTGTTTGTTTATATTTGTTTGTAGTGGCTGCAGAAGAAGAAACAGAAGAAGCTGAAATCGATAGTAATCGTAAGAGTTAGCAATAATAAAATGAATTACGCAATTACTGACTGAGAGCCAATTAGCGATAAACGATTAAGCGATTTACGATTTACATACATACATACTTACTATGTACATATGTATGTATGTATGTATGTATATGAAAATGTGTGTATGCAAAATGAAACGGCACGATTAGCATCACTGGCCTTTATCATCACCACAAAAACAATAATGCAGAAAACTACAGCTATCAATCAGCAAAATCAATAATGAAATCTATGTATTAACCTTATTATTGCGCTAAGTAACTAGTATGTATGTATAATATTAGGAATAAATCGTTAATAAACAGAAGACAAAAACAGCAACAACAATAAAGAAAACTATTTACAACTAAATAAATAACATCACTTTCAATCGCATTTCATTCGTAGTTTGCTGTTTTTTTTTTCGCGATGCGATATGTTACTACGGCTGTTGTTGTTGGTTTTTGTCTGGGCCAAGTTACCACATATTACTACTCTCGCACAACAACTTACTACATACAACGCGCCGGCATGACAGACAGCAGCGATGCCATGGAGTGCTTAAATCCGCTTTAGCATTGTTGTTGTAGTGTTATGTCATCTGCAAATGGTTGGATGTGTTTTACTTCTGGGAAGAGAGAGGTTGGAAAGTGGCAGGAAGGTATGGAAGGTGTTTGTATAAATTTTCTTTTATATTTTCATATCATTTCACTTTACATTTTTTCTTTTATTGTCTTCTTTTTGTTGTACATTTTTTAATTTTTGTTTTACTAAGTAAGTACTTGCGGTTTTGCTTACTAACACATGAATCGCCATGAAAGTCAGTAGTAAACAGTTGGCAAAACTGCTAACAATTGTTGCACACATGCGCAGTTATTACCAACATTTTGTACTTGTGTAGGTTTGAATGTTTCTTCTGTTTGTTTATTTTCCCGATCGAAAATTGTTGCCAGTATCTCTATCATATTTATGGGGAAATCACGTTTTGATGCTAAAAACTTTTATTTTGATTTTACTTAGTTTTGACTTTTTTTTCTCTTATTACTCAGTTACTCAGCGGCGTAAAGTTGCGCGATTACATTTGCGCGAAAAACGAAAAAAATAAAAACAAAAGGAAAATTAAGTCAATGAATCTTGAATTTGTGCGCATGCGCACTATTAAAACTACAACAACAACAACAACACCAATAATATTGCATTACTATATTGCACCATTTTCATTTTAAGTTTTTTGTTATTACTTTTGCTGTTTATTTTATGTTGCATGCGAACAATTTTGTGTAATTTGCATGTGTCGATTCGAAGTGAAGTGCATTTCCGTTGAGGAAAAAGACTTGAATCAAAATTGGTAAAGAAAACTTCAGCCAATTGTAAAGTTTTATGCAATTTTTTATTTCTGCATGCATTTTAATGCAAGGTTTATATTACTAATACTACTTATGCAGCACTATGATTGAAACGTTTGGTCACGCTTGAAAGTGAGACTCATAATTGGCACCCATTTACGGGTGTGTGTGTGTGCGTGTGTCTGAACAGCAAGCATTGAAATTTTCATTTAATATTTTATCATTTCTCTTTAACAGATCTGAATGTTCTAGGATAACTTTTCAGGTATTTACCTGAGAGCTATGTAAGGTTAGAGTGGCTACCCTATAGTAGGGCATACTTAGGCTAGTTAGGCCCGTTGTTCTCATAATGCCTGAATGTTTCTGGATTAACTAAATTATTAAGTGTTTCGAAATGAAAAACTATTTAGTAACTGTAAATGAGTATTCAAAAATAACGTGTTTGAAAATGTTGGAATTCTGAAGAAGAAATTATAAATTGGACAATCACGCCTTTCAAAAAAATTTATATAATTTCATAAAAATTTATTAAAATTTTTCTACAGGCATAATTTTTGCACCAACAATGACAATTTTTGGATTGACCATGGACATACTTGGTCACGTATTTAAGCACATACGATTATGTACGTACGACTATTGTATGTTTATAAAGTATAAGGGGAGAAGTAATTTACAGACATACATATACGAGGTGTGATAAAAAAATAACCGTTATTTTCAAATTTCGTGAGTTACGTATATTCGATTTACGCATTTTCTTTTCTGTTATGTTGGTACACATGTCTGTTATATATGTTGGCAATACCAACCATTTTGGATTGTCAGTTTGTTTTTGACAGATAGAAAGGTTATTCGTATTTTGGTGTGCTCTTCGATTTTTGCCTATTCGAAAAAATGGATCAAAGAAACTGTATTCAGTTTTGTGTAAATAATGAAATTAAATGCGCAAGGACATTTGAAATGTTGACTGTGGCCTTTGGCGAGTCTACTATGAGCAGAACACAAGTTCAATTGTGGTATAACCGGTTTAAGGAAGGCCGAGAAGATGTCAATGACGATGCTCGTCCTGGTCGCCCGAGCACGTCAACAACCGATGAAAACATTGACGCAGTGAAGAAAATGATTTTGGATAATCGTCGAATCACTATCAGAGAGGTTGCTGATGATGTTGGCATATCGTTCGGTCCATGCCAAGCAATTTTTACGGATGTTTTAGGCATGAAACGTGCGGCAGCGTAGATTGTTCCAAAATTGCTAAATTTTGAGCAAAAACAACGTCGCTTGTGCGTAAGTTTTTGGCCAAAAACAAAACCGTTATCATGCCTCAACCACCGTATTCACTGGACTTGGCCCCCGCTGACTTTTTCCTCTTCCCAAAATTGAAGACACCGATGAAAGGAAAGCGTTTTGCTACGATTGAGGAGATAAAAGAAAAATCGAAACAGGAGCTGTTGGCGATACCAAAAAGCGCGTTTCAGAAGTGTTTCGAGGATTGGAAAAAACGCTGGCATAAGTGTATTATATCTGAGGGGGATTACTTTGAAGGGGACAAGATAGTTGTTGATGAATAAATAAATACTTTTTGAAAATAACGATTATTTTTTTATCATACCTCGTATATGATGTATAATTTTTTTTATTAGTAAGTTCATATACTTTTGAGGGGAAAACATGTAGTTTATTCAAAAGATATAGTGTAGTGAAAATAGTAGCACCGACTTTATAATTGAATATTTATTACGATAAATAATGATAGTTAAAACGTATATCGATACAAAGGCTACATATGTACATACATCAAATGTATGTTTGAAATAAAGTAATGCCAAAAAACAGAATACAGATGGAAATCTTTAAAGAAAGAGGAAATTGCAAAGGTTCGAGGTAATTATTCCTACACATGTAGGGTGTCCCAGAGTACCCGACCAAGAATGAATGATCGATTCCTATGCGAAATGCTAACATGTTTTTTCTTACTACATTTTTTTCAAAAATCACCTGAGCTAACTAAAGATATTTTAGTTAAAAACAAAATTGTTATAAAGTAAACCGTTAACAACTAAATAAATGAGAAAACCGTTAGAACAAAAGCATCAATAAATTCAAAAAAAAAAAAAAAAACAAAAACTTGTCAACCAAACCGTCACAATGAAAAATGCCGCCGCTGGAGGTCAGGTCGAAATCGCTCTCTGTTCGGCTATCTTCAATCGCGAATAACTTTGTTAGATGATGTTTACACGGGCGCAACCTTGAACGACTGTGCTAGAGAGGAAGGTAGAAAACGTAGGGTAGTAACAAAAAGACCCAAAATTTTTATGACTTTCTTCCTATCTTACTTTTCTACGTGTCTCTCACTCACAGGCTATCATCCTTGCGCCCGTATAAACATCCTCGTAATATTGTTTTTTTTTTTAAATGCCTAGGAAAATCTGCAGAAATAACGCTGCTATGTGTAGCCAGCATTATAGTATGTTTAATATCCCTGGTTTATATAATAACCCTACTGTTTACTGTCGATAATGAAAGAATAAGAACAGTGGGTTAAATAGTGAAAAATTATATTAAAATGGTATGTGTCCAGCAGAAACGAGTTCACACATACAGGGTGTCCCAAAAGTCAAACTCATCCTTTGGAATTTGGCTGATAGGCCAACTCATAACTATCGGAATATTACCTTAACCAAAACTTTTTGGTTTTTGAGATATTACCACTTTTTCATAAAAACCGGGCAAAAATGTTTTTCTTTCGAAAGGTATGATTATTTACTGTTTTCGACAGCAGGGCTATTGGGCGTTCAGTAAAAATAGTATAATCTTAAAATTTTGTAGCTATGACACTCTAAGGTGTCGAAATTCATAAAAGTGCCAATATCTCAAAAACTATATTTTTTTTAAATTTGATATTCTGGTCAGCTAGGAGCTGACCTATCAGTTTTCCAAGGGATAACGTTAACTTTCTGGACACCCTGTATAATACAGAAGATAAATGTTTATGGTTATGTACTCGAAGATCAACTCCAGCTGCCGGCGATAATCAGCTGTTCCACTGTGAATGACAATACAAAGCAGAAGCGATTTAATAACTTGATCGTTTTATTCGTACATGTAAACTGCAAGGCGAATCAAATGCATCTATTATTTCGTTTATATAACATTTCTATTCTATGTTTATCAAAAGGAGTTAAATTTTCAGATTTCGCAAAAAGGTAATATAAAAAGTTTAAAGTATTAAAGGCCGACGTTTAAAAGAACAGAACGGTCAGTTAAAGTGACTAGTGCTTAACTGGGCATTGAGAATATATACCCACTTATTATGATAAATGTAATTATAGTTAGTATTCTTCACTTGTCTGTTTAATGGTTTAGAATTTTAACGTTAAATGAAAAATAATCAAAATTTTTTTTTTGGATTTAGATATGCTTACTTGATTAATGTAAAACTCTTTTCATACTCAATATATTCTTTAAAAGCTTGTGTATTCTTTTATATATGTATGTTCATTTTTGTGATTGAATTTCGAAATACTGTAAAGAAAATACTCCAGAAATAGTAAACCAAAATCATGAAAGTTGTAAATGTCACCATTAGAGTTTTTGCGAGGCTAGGTTCTAAGAAAAATGAGCATTAGCCTCAACAATTTAAAAGTTAAAACAAATTTTGGCAGCGGAAAAAAAAAACTGAAATTAGTAACTAAAAGTTTCAATGCTGCTAAGTTCTTTATATAGCTAGAACCTTAGTATATAGCTGGAAGAGTTGTAAAAGAACTTTTTCCTCAAGTAGGTATAGAAAAACCTTACTTGTGCGGTTTGATTATCTGATTATCACTTTTTTCCTAGGCCTTAAGTACAATGGGCTACATAGCCCGAGTGCTTGAGGAACTGTCCTGCACTCGTAGGTAAGGTTCTCGGCCTTCTTCACATCCATTCATCCATCCATCTGATTATCACAATGTACTTCACTTTCTTTAATATTGCACCTTGAAAATAGACAGATGCTTTTCCCATAGAATTATGGTGTTTGTTCTAAAGCTCACATATTTCTCAATCTATTGTGTTTGCAAACCTTTAGGGACCAAAAAATTTACCAAACCTTTAACATTTTTGCGCGTTTAGTACAATTTACCTTTCGAACAATTTACCCTTCGAACAATTTTTAACGGCAATTCTCTCTTTGATAATTAAACAACTATACTCAAGTTCAATAATCACACACATTTCCATGATAAAATACATGACTAAGAATAAACAGAGTAGTGGTGTGTACTCATTAATACCTACTTATTATGTTATGCAAGCTATAACAAATAAACAATTTAATTCAACGGAAAAGCAGACTGACTGACAGACAAGTTTGCGTAAATATTTTAACATGTTAATAAACTTTGTATCTTTTTTTTTTTTTTAGCAAATTAAACAAATTTTAAACTCTCACATAAGCACTTTGAACTTTGTCAGCTGGACTTGTGGCTTGTGTATGATTGTATGATTAACTCGGTAAATATAAATAAGAATCCATTTATATACAAACAGTATTTAAACGGTCGAGTGATTTTAGAGTATTTTTCGGTTTTTTGTGTTAAACTTACAAAATTGTATATTTTTCTTCACGTTATAATTTTATGTGATTTTCTACGTTTTCAATGTTCCTTTTTTTTTGGTTTATTTGCAATCAAAATTGTTTTTTTTTTACTTTTGATTTTTGTTTTTGTACTTATTGCAAAATCGATTATTACACAACGCGCGTAATATAATAAAACACAATAGCAACAACGATCAAAACCAATAAAAAAATTGAATAAATTAACGCAAAACTATGAGACGAAAAATGTTTCTGATATGTTAAAATAAGCGCAACGGAAAAATATATGAAGAATGACGTTGAATGAAGACGAAATCAAAAGAGTTCAATGCAAAAATAAAGAAACGAACTGAGTGGAACAAAAAAAATTTTTTTTTTTAAATACATAAATTTATGAAAAATTTCAATGAAATAATACGATCACGTACGATAAGAAAAAGAAACAAAAACACTGCCTACTTGTTGCTGCTGCTACTGCCGCTTTTGCCACTTGCTTTTGATTGCTGCTTAGTACTTGGAATTGCTGCTTCAAGAAGAAAACAACACACCGCAAAACACAATATCTCAAGTGCGTGTAGTATCCTCAAGTGATTTTTGAGGGTAGTAAGTACACTCGTTATACTTATGTTGGCTGCAGTTGTGGTACTTTACTTTTTTAGTTTATTATCCAAAACAGAACGACTACTACGGCGACTGACTGAATGACTGCCTGACTGACTGAGACTGACGAAGAGACGCGTTATAATTCCGTGTCTTGGCGGTTGGACTTGCAATTGATTACTAACGTATTTTTATCACACAACAACGGAATAAAGCTCAAATACACTATACCACACTACAACAACGATTACGCGATGATATTGACACGCTGTTGCTGCTGCTGCGACATTCCTTCAAACATGTAGACATTCACAGGTACGCTGTAAGCCAGGCTTGAAGAGCAATGGTGGTGAGCGGCGTTAACGAAAGCTGCAGTCAAAACAATACACAAAAAGTGAGCGTGAGTGTGAGCGCAACTGAGGTGCTTCCAAAAACACTTACACCTACGGGGTGCATGTGTTGGTGAGTGTGAATTAAAGAGAATTCGTTTTTTTTTTATTGTCGAGCAGCAATAGCCTCAAAAATGTTGAAAGAGATTTTTGAGATTTTCCAAAGTCTTTTTAGGCAATTGATTCAGTCTACGATTTGACTCATTTACCCGAGAGAATTTCGTGTATTGAGGAGCCTACTTGTGTGTGTGTGTATTGGTATGTGTTGCATGCACACGATTATGTGGAATATTAAGCCTCAGCATGACTTTGCATTTGTTTCTGCTCAAATTGAAATCGAAAGTGAGTGAGCTTCATCGAATACCTGTTTATGTTTCTTGTTATTGTGGTTTTTTGTTACCTGTTTGTTGTTATTTTTCTTTATTTCGCAAACATTTCAAGTAAAAGTCTTTTTGATAGCAACAATAGTACCATAATAAAACAAAGAGGAAAAAAAAACAAAATATGTTTGCGCTTGGAGTTTTAGCAAGAAATTTTTGACACTGCTGACACCGTTTGCACCATGCAACTGGAAATATTGAACAAAAAATTAACTTGAAAAAATAAATACAAATAAATAAAAAACACACTCGCCCAGCAGAGCAGAGCAGAGCAATATGCAGGGGAGTGCAGCAACGTTGTGTCAGGTTTACAATGTTAAACAGCGGTGTACGCTAAGAAAGCACTCACGGCTGACTTTATATTCAATACTTTTCATCAATGGTGTTTTCTTCTTTCTTACTCATTGATCGAAAATTAAAAAAGTTAATAAAATTTTCTTTCACCGCAGGAAAATATGGCCAGGTTTTATAAATTAATACCGATCAGTATCGTTTAGATCCGACCATTAATATATTTGGATGGCGATTCTTTCCACACCTTCTGACCTTATTGTGTTTATTAGACTTTTGAAAAGCATTTGACAGTGTTAACCATTTGTTATTGTGTGAAAAGCTTAAGTATTTGTTTGGTTTTTTTGACTATGCCTGTAGCCTACTGGGCAGCTACTTACATGGCCGAGTACAGATAGTAAAGACTGATGACAAGGTATCCGATGAAAAAGCGATTCTATCAGGCATTCCACAGCGATTTGTTCTTGGTCCTCTTCTATTCTCCATGTTCATTAATGAAATTTTTTTTCGATTTGTAGCCATGTTACAACTCATCTCTGTCTTGCATCCATTACATTAATAATGTTTTGTCTAAAGTCTACTATGTGTTTCGAAATGTATGTATGGTAACGGGTGTTTTTTTTAGAAGTGTGGTTTTGAAGAAGAAAGAAAACGCATATAATTTAATGTTATGGCCAAGAATTAAGCTTTATTATTAAGATAAAGATTTTCCATTACGTTTTAAAAACGATTTCAGGCAAGTGGCCGCCGCTTGCCGCGGCTGGTTCGAATAAATTCCAGCCGAGAGGCCCAATTTTCGACCACTTTAGGCAGCAATTGGGGCCGTATGTCAGTAATAACGCGCCTAATATTCTCTTCCAAGGCATCAATCGTCTCGGGCTTATCTGCGTAGACAAGCGACTTCACATAACCCCACAAAATAAAGAAAATAGTCCAGCGGTGTTAAATCGCACGATCTTGGAGGCCACGCCACAGACCCACGACGCGAGCTAATGTGCTCACCAAGAGTTTCCTTCAATAAATTGAATGATTGTTTCGTTGGCTGTATGGCATGTAGCGCCGTCTTGTTGGAACTAAAGGTCGTCCACATCAACATCCTCCAATTAAGGCACGAAAAAGTCATTAATTATGGCTCTATAGCGTTCCCCATTGACTGTAACATTATGACCGCCTTCATCTTTGAAGAAATATGGACCAATGATTCCCTCTGCCTATAGAGCACTCCAAACAGTGACTTTTTGGGGATGTAACGGCGTCTCAACAATGGCTTGTGGATTATGATCACTCCAAATGCGACAATTTTGCTTATTAACGTACCCATTCAACCAAAAGTGAGCTTCATCGCTGAACAAAATTTTCTCGTGAAAATCGCGATTGGTGGCTATCTCGTTTTGGTAATAAATTTGCACGATTTGCAAACGTTGTTCGGGAGTAAGACTATTCATTATGAAATGGCAAACCAAACTGAGCATAAATCAAGTGACAGCTTTCAAAAAGACCAACTCCGAAAAAAGTATTGCCAGATTGAAAACCACACTTCTAAGAAAAACATCCTTTATGTCTGCAAATTTTACACCCTGGAAACCAGAAATTGACTTGTAAAACAATTGTTGCCCCTTTGTTTATATACTATATTCTGAACACTTGTTCTGTGAACTTGACTTTCAATCTCTTCATAAGCTGCGAAACACTAAATATGTTTTTGACTTAAAAAAATTTGATCACGTATCCAGTTGGAGGAAAGATATTCTTGGGTGTGTTTTGGACGATTGTTTTAAAGTACGAAACTAAATTTTTCTATACAAACTTATAGTTAATAGGCCTCCGGATTATGTATACAAAAAATTTTAAATTTGCACAATCCTCCAGAACCAAGCAATTAATTGTGCCTAACTAGTTTTAAATGCTTAAATCCCAGCCGACTCTTTTTCATTAGCGCCATAAGAATAGGGAAGTCATTACCATTAGATCTCAGATTAATAAATGGCAAGGTATAAAAGTTCTTTGTTTGTTTACTTCTCACCCTAGAACCACTCAGTACATAGTAGTAAATTTTACTTTTACTATTTATATTTATTATATTCTTACTTACTTACTTTACTTTTAATGGCACAACAGCCCATGGAGGGCCTAGGCCGAGCTTTTCGCATCCACTTATGTTGTGCGTCTTATATTTGTACATGAATGGAAGGGACCTACAGTTTAATGCCGAATCCGAATCCGAACGGCGAAGTGAAAAGCTTTTCATAGCAATTTTTACTCTTGTAGGTTTGCCATTGCCTGCCAAGAGGTGGTGTCGCGTAGAAAAATAATATTTTCTACTTTTTGATTTTGCCTGTGCCGAGATTCGAACTCCGGACACTCTGCGCAGCAGTCCAACGCACTACATAAGTGGACGCACTATTTTTTGTTTGTTTTGTAACTTTTTACTTTACTTTTAATGGCACAAAAGCCCATGGAGGGCCTAGGCCGAGCTTTTCGCATCCAATCATGTTGTGCGTGTTATATTTGTACATGAATGGAAGGGACCTACAGTTTAATGCCGAATCCGAACGTCGAAGTGAAAAGTTTTTTTTGTTTTGTAACTTACATATTTATTTAAACCCAGTTGTTGTGATTTAAAAGATTTATGTTTTTAAATAAAAAAATTAATCAAATAAATAAAAATATCGCTCACAATTTCTTTCTCTTTTCGAACTTAGCTCTATCTTATATTTAAAATTTAGACATTTAATTCAATATATAGAGAGTGTACTATTTTACTGAACAATACTGTACATGTTGTAGCATTATGCTGGTTTTTTTTATGTTTAATTTATGTTTTTTGACTTGCAAAAGTTTCCGCTTTTTCAAGTTTCCTTTTGCATTTGGTGTTGTTATTTTGGTGGAGTTTTTGGAAATTTTTTTTTTATAATTACCATAGTTCTCAAACTTTTCCATTTAATTCCTCAATCACTCAGAGTCAAACCTATTGCCGCATAATACAATAGTAAAAACATATGTAAACAATAAGACCTTTTTTCTTTGTAACTATAAAACAATATATTTTCGCATTTAGCACTTAAGTATTTTCGTTAACGAAAACATTTGGTAACAATGTATAAGCCAAATGTAAAGGATAGTAAGAAATAGGAAGGAAGAAATATTGTAAGAAGAGATCAGTAATAATTTGATATTCAATAAAATAAAACGAACTCACTTTTAGATACTTACTACAAGAATAAAATTATGCTTTTATTTTTAAAGTTAGACTAACTTAACTACTTTGTAGAGAATAGAAGGACCTGAAGCCTATGTGATCTTTGTCGTGCACGGACGGATTTTGGTATACATATATAAGTTTATAATTATCTGTGGTTTCCGAGCTGATTTGTTTGATGATGTAATTTATTCATAGATCTAGATCAAACTCGATTATTGTTATTTAAACTCTTTAACTCTATTGAAATTCCATAACAGTTTGAGATGCAATGCCATCATATATGAATGCAAATTGCACTTTGTAAGAAAGGATCAAGGAACTTGTGTGCAATATGAATGCAAGTATTTAAATGTAGGCATGAGGGTATGTACAAAAAAATAAAAATGTCTGTTTGTCGGTTCGGTTGCAATGAATGCATCGTTAGTTAACGTAACTTAACAGAAAATGCACATAATCATCATGAAATAGCCGTTTTATTTTATAGCTCAGATTGCAGCAGGTTTTAAACAAACATTTTATATGAACAACAGACAGTCTTTTTTCTTTAATGGTACTTGCAGGAAACATTTTTATTATTTGAAAATTTTTATTATCGTCTATTCCGCATTCGGCAAACATTCACCGTTTGCTACCTTTTTCCAGTACTATTTCGAAATATTTAATAATTTGAGTTGTTAATATATATAATATATAAAGGGTGATTTTTTAAGAGTTTGGATTTTGAAAATGGAAAAAAAACACAGAAATGTTACAAAAGTGAATGAAATTTGTATTTGGATCGATAAATCAATTTCTGCCATTTACTTTTTAAATATAATTTCACTTAAATGTTTCCTGCGGTTAAGCTTCAAGTTGTCCATTCTGAAGGTCCAATGTTGGCACTCTTTTTCACACATTTCGGCCGGAATATCACCAATGAAGCATTCAATGTTGGCTTCCAAAGCAGCAATCGTGTTTGGCTTGAAAAAATAGTCAAACGATCTTGATGGCCAATTGACTGCACCAAACCGTGAGATTAACTGGTCACCAAATTCGCATCTCAATTGATGCATGGTTTCTCGTGCAGTGTGGCATGTGGCATGTGACATCGTCGGGTTGGAACCACATATCAGCCGAGTTCAATTCTAGCATTTTCGGCCAAAAAAAGTGTTATAATCGAACGGTACCTTTCTCCATTGACCATAACGTTGCGGCCTTCATTGTCTTTGAAGAAGTACGGCCCAATGATGCCGCCTATAAACCGCACCAAATAGTGCATTTTTCGGGATGCATTGGTAGCTGCTGAATTGCCTCTGGCTGATCTTCACTGCAAATACGGCAATTCTGCTTATTCACGTATCCATTGAGCCAAAAATGAGCTTCGTCGCTAAATGGACGTAGCTTGCGAAACACTTTTTTCACAGCGAATGAATTTTGATAATAAATTTCAATAATTTACAAATATTGTTCAGGAGTAAGTCCATTCATTATGAAATGGCAAACCAAACTGAGTATAAATCAAGTGACAGCTGTCAAAAAGACCAACCCAACTCCGAAAAAAGTATTGCCAGATTGAAAACTACACTTCGAAAAAAACCACCCTTTATAATAATATAAAGTTAAGAACTTACATATCCAATTAAGTTTATGGTGTATAACGAAATCATAATTATACATAAATTATGTAAGTAAAAATTGATAATAATTTGTGTGTAATTTTTCTTTGATCAACAGCAGAATAGACTTGAAAGCTGAAGTGATTTGCTTTTTTGGGATTTGGTTTTGATAAAAAAAAGTGCAATGTGTACAGATTTTTTCTATCATATACTAATTACAAAATATGAGATTTTTAGCATGGCCCAGTCAAGCAAGAATTCATCAGGGATGGGAAAGAAGTGCTAACTTTGTCTTTAAATGCCATAAATCGAGCTTTTCATAATATTTTCTAACTAGAAACATTTGATTTAAATTCATGTACTTACATATTTTTCCAGTAGCATTTCTTTGGCAGTACCTACAGCACATACAGAATACTAGGGACCGAAGAACCGAAAATAATGATTATTTAACAACATTTAATAAGAATCATTATGTTCCAAATGCCGGGGCACAAAAGTAAATAGATCAAGATAATACTTTCTGACGGCGCTTCCGGAACCGACCCCCCTCACCCCCTAAAAATTAAAACTAATTATTTTTTAGAGACTTAATTTTTGATCTGTTTGATTTTCAAATCGATATTATTTTTCTCAAAAATGAAAATTATTGTTCGGGTTAAATATTTTTGGGAATAAAAATAATTTCTTGAGTTTTATTTTCTTGTTAGGAATACAATTTAATATTTGAGTCTAATTTTTGTTTCGGAACGAAAAACACAAAATATTGTACAAGTTTTTATTGCGAGGATTTTTATTGCCGTTACTCTGTTGTTACGCGTAACTACTATTTCTTACTGCTTTTCTAGAACTATTTTCTACTACTATATCTACTATTTTCTTAAGAACTATGCCTACTACTATTTTCTATATTCTACTACTATATTTATTACTTTTCACTACAATTTTTGAATTGAAAATGTCTACAAGGGAAATGTGACGGTAATAACACTACTTAACACGAAATTTGCGTCAGATATCTACATAATACATACATAATTTCTATATAATTCACAGGCTCTGGTTACAATGGAGTACTAAATTTTTCGCCGTCATGTGAAAAAAAATTGCAAAAATAGTGGGAAAACAGTAGAAAAGTAGTATTAAATATAAATAGTATTAAAATGTATTAAAATAGTAATAAAAAAGTGTAAAATATTAGTAAAAAATAGCAGCAAAATTAGTAGTGCAATACCAGTAGAGTTGGTGGCCAGCGTGGTGTAGTTGGCAGTGCGTTGGCCTTTTACGCAGAGGATCCGGGGTTCAAATCTCGGCATAGGCAAATCAAAAAATAAAAAGACAATTTTTCTACACGGCACCACCCCTTGGCAGGCAAAGGCAAACCTGCAAAAATAAAAGCATGAAAAGCTTTTCACTTCGCCGTTCGGGGTCGGTATAAAACTGTACCTCCCTTCCATTCATGTACAAATATATCACGCATAACACGAGTGGATGCGAAAGGTTCGTTCTAGGTCCTTCATGGGCTGTTGTGCCATTACAAGAAGAATAGCTGTAAAAGAGTAGTAGATAAAAGTAGTACAAAATAAAATAAAATAATAACAGTATAAATGTTAGTACAAAATAAAATTAGAAAAGTAGTAGAAATAGATGTGAAAATAGTAATGAAAAGATTGTAGAAACAGGTGTGGAAAATATTAGTAGAAAAGTTATGCTACACCCCCTTTTTCAATCCCCTCTAAATCTTTTCTTCAGCATGACCTTGTCATCTGGCGACTTTCTACCAAATTTCAGTACTGTACTGTACTGATTGCGGAGAAATTTATACCTAACAAGAAAATATTAGGATTGTGTAGGAGATGCCACGCATACTTCTCCATGTCTCTTCATATTTATATCTATTAACCTTCTGCAGACAAACAGGAAAGTGATTGCGTTATTTCGAAAAAATAACTCGATCATTAATTTTCATTCTCAGATACGAAAAAAAAACTGAAAAAATCATTTTTATTAGATAGTGAAACTAGGGACGTGAATACAATACAATTTTGCAGTATGGTTCGGCTCAGTGGTTAGCTCATTGGCTTAATTGGTTAATTAAAAACCGGTTCGATGGCACCTTCCAACCGCTGTTCAGCTCAAAAATGATTTAGTTTAAAAAACTTGGATAATTAGTATTTTATTAAAAAAGTACTACAACACTTGCTGTTATGTTAATGTAATTGTGCGTAAAAGAAAAATCATGCCATAGTCGGGAATTGAACCTAGGACTTTTACTGCTATAGTATAGTATGCCATATGGAAAATAGTGCTGCAAAACTAATGATGAGAATATTTTTTTATCATATTAAACTATACCCATTTTATTGAACAAAACTGATTTGGTTTGGTTCAAGTGAAAAAACAAACAACAGTTTGGTGCATGGTTCGGTTCAAGTAATGAGAAGTGCGGATGGTTCTGATCAAAATTAGTTTGGTTCAAAACCAGTTTGTTTCTCTGAGTGGAACATACATATTTGTTTTGAATCTTTGACTGTGCCGGGTCTTGAACTCGGCCACCAAGCATAACAATCCATCGATTACCAACCACACCAAGGCGACCAACGCTGAACTATAAATACTAGAATAACCAAATTTTCAAAACAAATCATTTTAATGCAATGCAGTGTCTGAGCTCTTATATAAATTCTGTCAGAAAATTACAGTGAGTTGGTGAATAAAACACAAAATATTTATTATCCATTCCAGTTGTATCGCCTCAAAAGTAGTACCCTTCCGAAATACCATAATACACTTATACAATTATCAAAACATTTTCAAATGTCTTCTATCGGCTATAAACGGAAGACTCGAAGTGGTAATGTGTTCACAATGATAGCCTTGAGAGATAGTAGGTTGTCGTGGTGTAAAACCCATGAGTTTTCTTTCAACAAACTTGGCTTTTTGGACGATTTTTAAAATTTTTATAATTCCTTTAAGCGGGCTTAAAATTTTTCCGGTCCTTTTGTGACAGAATATATAGCTCTGCTCCCACTGCACTGATTTTTACTTAGGCTTCGAAATGGAAAATGTATTTTTATTATTGCACAGTATGTAAACTAAATACTTACGTACGTATGTATATTACAAAACTCTGACTAAATAAAAAAAAATATACGAGCCTTGTCGACAATGTGCACCGACAGGTGATATTATTTAATTTTTATTTATTATTCTTTCTTTTACGTAATTGGATTGGTCAGACTTTGACAAGCTCTTAAGTCTTTCAAGTCAGCATACACATAAAAGAATATGCATTTGTGGTAAGTACAATACCAGTGTTGCCAGATGAGTTAGCCGAATTATCGAAATCAGATTTTCAAATTACTCGATGTCAAAAAAATCCCCCACAAATAAAAATGTAAGTATGTAAATTTTACATACCTTTTGGAGGGTGAGACTAAGATATATGGAAAAATTTTTGTTTTTGAAACAGTCTAGTATTTATTTTTTATATTAAGTATGTATATAACAAATCCAAAAAATTTAACTAATATAAAGCTTTCTTTCCTTCTGCTATTTTGAAATTAACTACCTGCAGTTTAAAATTTTATGTATTGGGTCATATAAAAAGTATCCGCGGTTGGTACCCACAAATCTTTTATGTGGTTGATGTTTATAGCCTCCGCCATCTCATAACCGCTTGCGTGTCGATCTTGCTCCACCAGTTATGAAATTTCATTTGCTTTTTCAGTGACTTTCATTGCATCTTTGATATCGAAATCCTCGAACGGAATCGTGCAAACCACTTCTGGGTCCGGCGTTCACTCACAGCATCCTCACCCCGTAAACCGAACAAATTTTTTGGCATATTTTCGCAGTGGTTTATTTTTCCTATAATAATAAAGAATCACATAGAGTATTTCTTCAGACATTTCACACATTTTCAAATCAATGTAACTTTTTACACCATCGGCGATTTACTCAACTGTCTTCGCACAAAATGAAGTCACCTTTCAAACATGTGCAAGTTTGACATAATCAGACTTGTGTTGTGAGTACCAATACCAAAAACCGCGGCTACTTTTTATATGACCCAATATTTACATATATAAAATAAATTTTTTGTTTTTTTTTACTACTTTATTTATTTGTACCTTTACAATTTTCGGTCTTTTCTTTAGACGATTATACTTTTCTGGACATTTTAGTGTACAAAACTCAATCACTGGTAAATCACTGGTAAGTACTTAAGCACTCAAACAAAAATCAAAAAGAAGTACATAAATACTTAATAATAAACAACTCAAAAGTACAATACAAAAACAGTAAGTTACTTTGTAATCCATCAGTTTGAACTGACAAACTTGTTGATTGACTTGTTTTTCCGCAAATCTGCGAATAGGTAAGTAATTATAAATTTTCGATTTGAAAACCAAAACACAAAATAAATTATATATTTAGCAATTTAGCAAAAAAATACAAAAAATACATTTGTAATTAGAGCAAAATGGTATGTATAGTACATAGTTGGAAATATTTTCATACCTTCATACATATTGGTATGCACTTACTACCATATATTAGTTTATTTGCGATTGATTGCTTAATCAAGACAATCATTTAATTGTAAATTGTATGTCACTAAAAAGAAAAAAATTTTAGTTACCATTAAAAATACTTATTACCCACTAAATTCCACTTGTACTAATATTTTCATACAAGTGTAAAGAAAAACCCAAAACTAGAATCAGAACCAGTCAAAAAAAGTAAGAGGAAATACTCACATACATACAAACTTATTCCGGTAGTATTGAATAAGGTCAGTTACTCATAGTCGCAAATGCATGGTAGCATGCAAATACCATATACTCGCATAAAGGTATTCAAAATGTTGAAGACAAATTCATGAGTTGTCACGACGAACTTACTTGGTTGATCACAAGTTGAAAGTGGGTTATACCTACGCATACATACACAACTACTTGTATATGGTACATGTATGTTATCTCATATGTATGTTTGTGTAAAAGTGGAAGTGAATAGCAGTCGTGCAAGTAATCAGCATCAACCAGCAGCCATTGTACTAGAAATGATTTGACAGTTTAATTAAGAGTGACGTTTTTTTTTTTTGGTGGTTTTTTTTCTTGACTCTTTGTCTACAAAATAAGCAAATAAAAAAAATATGTATATAATTCATAATATTCTCAACTCAACATCAATGTAGGAATAAAATTAATAAAAATGAAAACTAAAAAATAAAAAAAACACAAAAATAAAACAAAATAAATCATTGAAATGAAATGGTGATGGAAAAAAGCCTTGCCGTAGGCAATGACAGAAAATAAAATAATAATAGATTTAACCTTTTGCTTACTTAAGTACTTATTGTTAATAAAAATATACTACAAACATAAAATACTATCAATCTAATTAACAACAAATTGCTTAAATCAAAGATCACAAACATTAATAATACAAAGAGGTACTTGTTGACGTCGTACATTCGATGACAAAAATTATTTATGCACACACACGCACAGCGAAATTAACACTGTGTCGGATTAATAAATTGAGTTTAAAGGAGTTATTGCCCGGTCACGGACTGTTGTCACCAAATCTAATGGTTTACTTTTAAATTGAAACATTTTTCTTCTCACAGTTCTTATTGAAAATATTTGCAACTATGTACTATACATACCACTTTGCTCCACGGAAGAGGTGTTTGCATTTGCACTGAAGTCTGTCCAATTTATTTCATTCTCATAATAGCCTCACATTTTGCTTGCAACTACACATTACAGATTTACTATCTGAGCTTTTAAACTTAAACATAAATTTCATTTTGAATGTAAAATTAACAGGCTGTAATGATTAGTCAACATAATTAGATTACCCAAAAAATGTGTTGTTCCCACTTTTCTGAAGTTTAAGTACTTCTTTAGAAACATTTTTATATTATATTTACGAGAGGGTAAAAGATGATCGTGGCAAAACGGGAATTGTCACGGAAATGAAGGGCAGCGCCCTCTATCAATCAAATAAAAAATGAATGAGGATGCATACGTATATACACATAAATGATAGCAACACAGCTGTATCCACTATGCGTCCTCTATCAATTGTTAGAGGAGTCCTCTATCTCTCTAAAAATTGATAGAGGGCGCTAATTCGCGTATGATTCATACTCGATTGATAAAGGGTACTGACCATCAGTTTCTAGTAGAATTTGACATTTCAAACAAAAATTTTATTTTAAATAAAAAACGTTCTAAATTTCTAGAGCTGAAAAAATGAGCCAGTATACACTGAAAAAACAAACGCATGGCACAAAAAATAGCCATCGGAGCAAAAACTGCGGCTGAGAGACAGCGGGAATGTAGACATCGTCGAAAAATAGAGTCCAAACAAAATTCAGATTCTTCTATCGTGAAAAAAAACCCAAGAATGTAGACTTCGCAACTTGAGGCATAACTGAATTCGAAGAATTTCATTGAAAAACCACTTGCAAAGGACTAATGCGGAAGAGACATCATGAATGGAAAATTAGTTCATTAGAGTCAATAATTGCATCAACAGTCATCTCATTGATTCCCGACGAAGGTACTTAGATTATACAGCACCAGGCAGTCGTAGAGGTGGCCGAATTCCCAGCTTCTCAAAGAAAGAGAAGGGCAGGGCAGATGATTTTCTTGAAAAATTTACTTAAAATCTTTCGTCCATGTATAAGATAGATTTTGTTGCAGATTTTTAGCAAAGATAAAAGCATCGATGATGAGGACGAAGTTTCGAATATTTTGGGTTAATTGAAGAGCATCTCTTAACCGCAATGGCATGCCGTCTTGGAAAAAGTTATTGCAGTGAACTAATATCTATTATATATTATAATATCTATTTATCGGCTCTTTCAGCTCCTAACAAATGAAAAAATTCCATAAAATGTTAAAAAATGTAATTAAAAGCTGGCAAGCCAGCTGAATTTTTTATGTTCATATTGTACATACATATATACTTAACTTCTTAATACATACTATATATACTTATCTTACACTTGCTGATATATACTTGAATCATAATGAAAAACGGGTCTTCTTACTGTATTGCTGGGTATCTGCTAAAGTTTGTAAAGATGTGCCCTTGCATTCTTTTACAACAAAATGCATTTAAGAATTGTTCAAGGAAATCGTTCTTGTGAAATTTCTTTCGAATCATTTCTCCTTCACAACATGTCACAACAGCCCATGGAGGACTTTGACCGAGCTTTTTGCATCCACTCATGTTTGTATATGAATGGAAGGGACCTACAGTTTTATACCGAATCCGAGCGGCTCAGTGAAAAGCTTTTCATAGGCAATTTCTACTCTTGTAGGTTTGCCGTTTCTTGCCAAGAGCTAGTGCTGTGTAGAGAATTTTTTTTTATATTTTTTGAATTTGCCTGTGCCGAGGTTAGAACTTTGGGCACTCCGCGTACCAGGCCAACGCACTCACTACCAACTACGCCACGGCGACCAGTCTAGTTTTAGTTAATATTTTAATAGATTTTTGTATTAAATTTTTTCTTTTAAACAATAAAAATGCAACCTCTCAAAAAACAAAGGCAACACTGATTTTTTCCTCAAGAGTATGTACATGACAAATTCATTATTTCTTAAAGTAAAAGCTGTATACATTACAGCTTGCTATTCTTGTGGTTTGCTTCAAGTTTCAAAAAGAGCCGTTTGTTTTTTTTTTCTTATGGAACAAACTGTTTTGTTCTTGATTATTTCCTTAAGAGGCGGATATAAACTTGCCTTTATATTAAATAACAACACGAAATTTTTTAAAAATTAATTTAGACAGCAAAATTACATAGAAATGTAAACAAAAATTTAACACAAACTTTCAAAGTACCTATTCAAATCTACTCGAAGCATTTTGTAGAGCAAAAGAGCGAAGTAGTCACTAATTTACCTCGAATGTATTTTGTTGTTGCTTAGAGCAAATCTTCTATTTTACCGATCTGCCCTACTTCGTGAATACCACTAAGGCTGCGGTTACATTGAAATTTTACTCGGCGAACACCATGCAATTGTTGTTGCCCGAACACGAAAAAGGAGCTTTTACTCACTCTCACACCGAACACGATATGCTGAGTGAAATGCACACCGAGCACGCCGAGTATTCCGGGTGTCAATGAGTTATTCTATAAAAAAAAGAACAAAAATGTATGTAAAATAATAGAAGGAAAACATGCAAACCTGTACATCACTATTTTCATATGCAGAAAAGCGAATCTGCGAATGTTTTTAGTTTTTAAAATTGAATATTAAATATATTATTCATAAAAATATTGAAGAAAAATCATATTATTTTCATAATTTTTCAATTATTTTATTAATTGCACTCTCCATATTGATAAAATCGTTTAAAGTTTTTTGGTATACTATTTAGTGTTGCCGTTGCGAAACATATAGCATTAAAAAAAAAAATGAATTTCGACAAAAAGCAACTCTGTAACGAATACCAATGTAACCACTACACCCAGCACGAGAGTAAAATATGATATGTTCGTCGAACAGCGAACACCAGTATAACCAGCACCTAATGAGTTTCATCACTGTCTCTAAACAATGTTATCATTTTAAATTAAAAATGATTCTTTTGGAACAAAACATATACTTATGTAGTGTTTGTTTCTAATTTATTTATTTATACTTTGCTCTACAAGCATAAGTCAACTTTCAGGCGATCTCTGTTAAATTGTATACTGTTCGTAAGGAAAGGCTCCATTTGATAGTTTACGAAATATTTATTTGCTGTCTTGTTGTTTGGAGTTTTTACATAATTAAAACTTTTCGTTTCTTGATTATAAAACTAAACTTTTTTCAGAACGTCTTTGAAGGTGAATATTTGAGTAAACTTTAAATGGTAACTTATAGTTTTAACTATGGAATCGTATGCTGTTTCAATAATAGCGAAATGGGCCATTTTTTATGTTTCTAACATTTATATAAGTATGTGTGTAAATAGATTTATTCGAATATACTTATTTATATGTATAATTATTCATTAATTATATAAATAAAAAAATATATACAATATACTTCGATTAACTGATAAACTGTGCTGTTGAAATACAAATACAAATAATATACATATTTTTTCTTTGCAATTAAAATATAATTTTTGCAATTTAGTTACATTTGTAATTTCATTGAACTTGGATTAAATCTTTATTACAACGGAAATAAAAAGAAGAATACATATTTTCGTCTAAAATGAAGAAATCCTTCGTATTTACATTATTTGCATTGACAGTAATAATTTTTCAATATACCGCAGCGGTTGATGCATTTACATTGCTGCAAAACCAAAGGTTTTCTAAATCAACAGAAAAAAGAGTACCAAATATAATGGTTATTAGTAGGAATGCAAATAAAGACTCTCACCGTCCAAACATTGGATACACTAGACAAATTGACGGTAAACCTGTTTGGCCTGGTTAACTAGAATGGTTTGGAATTTGCTCCTAGTAATGGACTTGGAAAAAAACGCGTTTAATGTATTTTGAATCTTATGGATAATAAGTTATAATATATACCTGTAAATAAGTTAAGAGATGTGTACTGAAACCATGTTATGTTTATATGCAAACTTACAAACATAGCCAATAGAATGATTGTTAGCAAATAAAGCTTAATGAATATACGTATCGATTACAAAAATCAGAACGTGTTTGTAATACATTAATATAAATTGAGAAGGAAAGAATTTCATGGATTGTTCGGGAAATTAAACTAAAAACCGAAGATTCAGAGCCATCCAGGATCAGCTCTAGTGAATTGGTATCCTGCCTTAACCGAACTTTCTGGTTTTGAATCTATCCAACAACATTAAACTGCTTTGGTGTACAAATGGTAAGCTTTAAACTGTACTGGGCCAGAAACTTCTTTTGTGGAGTATGAATCCAACAAAGGCATAGAAACAAGGTAAACTATTCTATTTTACTTTACTTTTAATGGCACAACAGCCCATGGAGGGCCTAGGCCGATCCACCCATGTTGTGCGTGTTATATTTGTACATGAATGGAAGGGATCTACAGTTTAATGCCGAATCCGAACGGCGAAGTGAAAAGCTTTTCATAGCAATTTTTACTCTTGTAGGTTTGCCATTGCCTGCCAAGAGGTGGTGCCGTATAGAAAAATTATTTTTTTTACTTTTTGATTTTGCCTGTGCCGAGATTCGAACCCCGGACACTCGGCGTAGCAGTCCAACGCACTACCACTACACCACAGCGACCACTTTATTAAATAATAATTAATAATTTACGCAATTAAATGTAATTTGCATGAAGTCATGAGTTATAGCGCCAGTAGACTAAGACATTGTAATCTAAAATTCTAATACATATTCTAAGTGGAGGCAATGAGTTTCATAGAAATTTTTTGTTGCTTATGTACTTGGACCGAGGTTAACTTACCTTCTACTGCAAGAAAACAAAAAAAAAAAATATCTACAATGTACGTATATTTTTCAGATAATATTGAAGGATAACTACTTTAAGATAAATACTTAGATTTTTTTATATACATAATAAGTAATATTATGTACACTTGCGGCATTGGCGAATCGATTGCAGTTTTTCGGTTATCGTCGTACAGACACATGTAACTAATACTACTACTATTACATACTCAATCTCACTCAGAAGCTGTGTACGATAATAGTTAATATGAACCTATAACAGATTATTAAGCAAGTTTTAACAGCAAGCAGAGTTAGCATGAAAAATTACAAATTACGTATACGCCACGTTGCACACTCTGCACGTAACTACCGTACATAGATGAATTTATAAGATACAAATTGAAATCAGTTGAAATTGCATAAATACATGGCGAAGAGCTAAGAGGAAAACGAAGCATGCAGAAGGAGAAGAAAAAAACTTGCATGCGTTAAAAATCAGATTGAGGTGAATTAGATTTTGCCATACATTGCATGTGCATGTATGTATGTGCCACGACTACTGTGTGCATATACATAGAGAGTACATATGTGTGTATGATATGGTACATATGTATGTATGTAAACATTGATTATTCAAATGAGTCGCCGTCGCCGTTGTCGGTCGTAGTTGCGCAAATTATACAAGTGTGTCTATTCAATTCGAATAAAACAAAAAATAAAATTACAAAAATGATTGCAGGCACTTATTGTTTTTTGATAGTAAGTAGGTATATAGTTACAAATTTATAGCTTTATTTTTTTAAGACCAAAGTTGAGTATATGGCGGCGGTTGACGGCGTAATGTACAAGCCTTTTTCCTAACAGCTAGTAACTAGGTACTTTCGCAAACTATACATAAATTGTCTTTTGCTTCTATACAACCTTCACCCTTGTTTTAGTAAGTATATTAATTTTTTGCTTAACTTTTATAGAGCATTTTGTTATACATATTTTTTTGATATTTTACTATTGCACGTTAAACACATTTTTTTGTTGTTGCTTATTGTTTTTTATTTTATTTTTATTTTTGTTAACTATTTGTCGATGATGTTTATAAGCTTGTCATCTTTTGCAAGGTTATAAGTGTAGCATGTGCAGCAGCATCTTCACATAAAAACCCTGTATGTATACACATACATACAATCATAGTTCGGTCACTCATTAATTAAGCTGTTAGTTTAATTTATGTAGTTTATTGCATTATTAAAAATATCATAATTTATGAAATTTATGAAATTATTTTTTAATTGCACATGTTCGTGTATTCACTTAATTGTCAGCTGCTGCTCATAATCTACTCGTATATTATTTAATTTCATTGAAACAAATTTTTATTTGTTTTGGTTAAAAATTTTATTTAGGTTTAATTTAATTTAATAATAAGTTATTAACATTTATTTGCATTAAACTTTTTTAGTAATATTCTCTATATATTATTTTTAATTGGATAATTTAATATAATATGTATTAAAGTGGTTCGAAATTATAACCCCCCACTAAACAGAATTTTTGGCGAAGAGATACCTGACATATTTTTTAAAGAGAAACATTTTGTATGCCGAAATATTTTATTTTGTTAGGCTCTGTATGCACATGTAAAAAAACTACAACAAAATAATTTCGCTCACTCTCTTTATTGAGGAATAAAATAGAAATGTTATGCTGTACCACATAGAGTGGTGTGCGCAAATACTTAAAAGAGCGAGTAAACAAAATCCACTCCTGCAAGAACAACAATAACAGCACTCTCTCTTTTATTTATTTATTTGAACTAAAGGAATTCCTCGCAAAAACAACACGGTAAAAAATAACAGTAAACTTCTCGGAAGTCAATCACTCGCTAACATGATAATTATTTGACTATTCGCAGTCGACCGCGTGTATATGTATGTAAACATGTAATGACATTGAGAGAGCCCACGTCTCTTCTTGTACTGCATAGGCCCGATACCTATACAAAAATATTTACCATATACATACATACTTACAATAGTATGAAATAAGTCCGATCACAATACCGGCTCTCACTGTCTGTTCATGTACTATATTATACTCTCTCTCATATTTAAAAATGACGGTAAGGAATTTCGTATGAGAATTCCGCGTTGAAATTATTACCATTTTTAATTCGAGTTGATTTTTCTAATAAGTTGCTTTTACATTTTTTCATCGCATTGTATCAAATAGAATAGCCCGTAGTAAAGAAATACATAAAGAAATCAATCTTTTATTAGATTATGTCTTGGGAATTCTCAAGGATATATTTATGGTGAAAATGAACACATGAAATATAACTTTCTACAAAAAAACCGGTGTATAGAATTTCAATGAAATAAAGATGACGCTCCAATACAAGGAAAAATTTAACTTTTCTCTTATTTTATCGAGTTTCGCTCAAGAGCGCACTCTGGAAGAATTTAGAGATAAAAATTAATGTCTTAGCTAATATTTCATCTAGTGATTGTGTTACATAAATTCCAGTTATTCTTATTCTTTACTTTGGTATCAATATAAATAAACTCATCCACCAGTCTGATGCCTTGGGTATTTTAAGCAATATGTTGGTAGTTTTTTACAAAAGTCAGTATAGTCTCCAGAAAAACTTTTCGCAGAAAAACTTTTTTTAAGTTAGCAAGATCACGGTCAGAGTATCTAAGGTAGTCATGCCCAAAGGCACTTGATATATTTTAAGAACTCTTGAATGTTTAAGCGTTAGCAGCAAAAATATCACATGGAACAATATTGTAGTTATGCTTCATCAAGCACAGTCAGATGGAAATCCTCAAGGCAAAAGTCGAAGTCTCTAAAGAAATTGAGAGGAAGAAAGTAATCTGCGCAGTAATAACTTAATTTTGATCCAATGTTTGAAAGCACGCGCGGCTGCGTCATTAGCAGCAATGACAGATAAACAGAACGATTCGGCAGCTTTGTATTAGTAACCACTTTTAGTTTCCACTCGAGAACAGAATGACGGGACTGTGGTAGTGAAAATTAATAATTTATCCTTCTTTCATTCATCTGCTCTGGTATCCATCTCTCAATCATACTTTCTGCAATTGAAAAAACGAAAAAGAAAACATTTCCATACACACCTAAATATTAATCGAATTATTCACTTTTTGAAACTATGTAATAAATTCATTTGTTTAACTGGAGCAGCAGATGTTTGAGTTTTGTGGCATAGATTTAATGAACTGGAACAAACAACAACAAAAATGTTAACGACTACTTGCGGCTAGCAATAAAGAAACGCCATCATAGAAAGCTGTAGAGAGAGAGAGAGAGAGAGAGAGATACATAGTCTGAAAGATTATTACGTGATATCAAACATGTTTCTTATTAAATATATACTATATTTATTTATTATTGGTGCTTAAAGTTACCATAAATGTACCAAAAAATTAAAAATCTTTCAAAAATATAAAAGTATGTAAAAATTTGACAAAAGCTGAAATGTTAATGTAAAAGTGTAGAGTAGGAGAAATAAATGGTGTAGTAATATACTTATATATTTGTTCATAAACAACAAAACAAGCAGAAAAAGAAGCAATAAAGATAATAATCAAATTACAAAAGCGTAGAAAAATGGTTGGTTAATAAAAATAGTAAAAAGAGGTGAACTAAAAAAAAGAAGGTGGTGACGATATGGTGAATGAAGCTGCTCACCACTGGCACAAAGTAATAAATGCAAATGATGCATCTCTCTTCCAGAAAACACAAAAAAAATAACCTTGCAGCATAAAAAACGCACAAAATTCATCACCCGAAAATTGCGCAATTAATCCTTGATAAGTTTATTGCGTTTATTTTTTTTTTTAATGTATTTTACATTCATCTTGACGTTTAAAGTGAAAGGATGTTTATTCGTTTTTGCTTTATGAGACTGTCTCACTCAGTTATTTTTTATGCTCAAAAGTTCACAATTTATGCGCTGCACTTAAATTTTTATTGTCTTAGTACAAAATATTGGAAATTAAGTTAAGCCGTTGAAAAAATTTCTGCCAATTATCGTGTGTATGTAATATTGCATAATTTTATTTGAATGACAATAAAAAATAATAGTAATAATTTTTTTTATTATTATACGCATTTTGATTTATTAATAACGGCAATAAATTAGCGACCATAATAAAATTAATGGGGAAAAACACGATGTCATGATTGATTAGTGGCTGTTTACACTAGCGCAAACATGAAAGACAAAGAGACAGATAGAGACAGATAGCAAGATAGTAAGAAAGAGATAGAAAATTTGGGGTCTCTATCTCACTTTTCGACCTGTCTCTCAGGCACAGTCTCTCATGCTTGCGCCAGTATAATCAGCAACAAACTGCAATAAAATCTATTGACAACACTCAATTGTATCGAAGGTATAGATAATTTATCCATAAGTACACTGAGAGTAAAATAAAAATAATTTAAAATAAAATCAGAAAATGAAACATAAAAATGTTGCAATTAGAAAGGAATGTGCGTCCAGCTGAAAGTCCCGAGGTTGTGCTCATGGCACGTTTCATATTTTTTTTCCGTAAGTATTTGTGCACATTCAGAGATACCATACATATAAAATTTGATCAAGATTCATTTTCAAGTTAATTTTTTGTTTATAAACTATTTGTTTGCATGAACATTCAGGCTGCCAAAAAATGGTTGAACCAGTCTTTTATTTTTTGAACATTCGCGTACATAAATCTTTATGCTAAATCTTTCTTTATGTCGTATATAAATGATTTTGAATTCAATATTTTATGTATAACCAATAAGGCATGACAAACATTTTTCTTTTCAAGCGTACATGTGTTATAAACTCTGATGTCTTACTATCAGAAAAACAAGAAACATGAGTCAAACATATATTGTATGCATATTTTGTTATGCTCTAATTCCTAGGCTAATTCAGTGAGTTAAGATAAAAATGTTGCAGCACAAATTTATTAATACATATTAGCACACAATTTGCACATACTCTTTAAACGATGTTATCTGTCAATAAAAACCAATTGCTTTGTGTTTCTGTGATTTTTGCAAGGTCTCACTGTGATTGATTTTACACATAGAAAAATGGGATATTAAGTGCGATTCACCTTCAACCAACATGGTACGACGCGACCGAAATTGCGTTGCGTTTCTTCTCGTTTTGTGCGTGCCGTTCAGTATTCTCGACGACGAATGTTATCGGTGGCATGATTACTGAGGCTGTTAAGTTTGATTCGTTATAAACTTCTGGGGTTATAATTTCTTCACTGCCATTACGAGCTTTTTATTTTATATTTAATTGCCTAACATTTTCATGGATCTTAAAAACAGAACAAGTGAAATCAGAGCGCTAAAGTTGTTGTAAGCGGATAAATGCAACCGTGTAAAAGGAATGTGAGAGAAGGAGTAAAGAGAGCACAGCCAACTTGCCTTTTGATTTGACTTCCGGTATTGACAGATAGAGAGAAAAGAGAAAACTTAGAAACAAAAAGAAAAACTGTGATTTCAACAGTTCACCACTGTTGTTAAGAAAATATGTCGAGTTAAATGCAACAGTTTTAGCTTTTACATTGACAATTTTCATAAAATTATTTCTATTAAAACTATCTGTTGCATACTACTGTGGGCAAAAAGTAGTAAGACTTTGTTCATAATTTCAAATTTTTTTATTCATTCTTCCAAATCTATTTCGTCCCCTTCAAAGTAATCCCCCCCGGCCCAAATACACTTGTGCCAACGTTTTTTCCAATTCTCGAAACAGTTGTTAAAGTCAATTTCCGGAATAGCCTTCAATGCGCTTAGCGATTCATGTTTAATGTCTTCAATTGACTCAAAACGGTGTCCACGAAGCGGTTTAGAGTTTTTAGAGTTTAGAAAATAGCCAAAAGTCACACGGTGCTAAGTCAGGTGAATAGGGTGGAAGGGTGGTTGCGGAATGACATCAGTTGAATTTTTGGCAAAATGGTCTCGTAAAACCAATGCAGTGATTTTGGAACCAATCGTGCACTCACTCTTCTTAGGCCCAAATGATGTTTTAAAATGGTTTTCACTGATCCTTCCGATATTCCAACGATGCCAGTAAGGTCTCTGACTGTTAATCGTCGATGTCGATTCTCGAGCACCAATTCCTTGATTTTATTGACGTGTTGATCATCATCATCAGTTGATGTTGATGGCCGTCCTGGACGTGGTTCGTCGTCAACGCGTTCTCGACCATCTTTGAACAATTTGTACCAATCAAAAACACTTGCTCGCGACATACAATTATCACCGAAGGCCTTTTGCAACATTCTGCACGTTTCGGCACCAGAAATTTGATTCCGCACACAAAATTTAATGGAACTTCTTTGTTGAATAATTTCACTCATTGTGAAAATCGCCGAATGCACTTTTTGTACTTCAGAAAGACAAGCGTATACTAAACACTAATGATTATTTTGATGTGACATTTGGCACAGATGTCACCGACAGTCATACCAACCTTAAAAAAATAATTTTTTGATGAATGGGTTTCTGCGCGAAATTTAAATTAAAAAGTCTTATTAACTTTTGCCCACAGTAGCATTATGTGTATCTACTTAGAAATAGAAGAACATTCACTCTTTTTTGTCAATAGAACGATCAAAATTTATAAAAATTACATTGAAATAAAAAAAATGTCCTAGGTTGTGTCCATAAAAGTGTTTTATGTATAAAAATAATAAAATTTAATCGGGGAAACTCACTTGACACTTTTACAGCAAAGCTTTTTTAAGCAAGTGACTCTGTTTTTATGTTTTTGAAGTTAAATAAGTTTATATATGACCTTCAATGTGGCCACTGTCGCGTAGTGGTAGTGCGTTGAACTGTTATGCATAGTGACCGAGATTTGAATCTCGGCAATAAAAAATCAAGAAGTAGAAAAAAAATACAAGATTTTAAATTACCTATGAAAACCTTTTCACTTCGCCATTCGGATTCGGCATAAAACTGTAGGTTCTTTCCATTCATGTACAAATATAACCCGCTCAATATGTGTAGATGCTTAGATCTCGGCTAAGGCCCTCCTTAAAATAATAATAAGAAGAAGATTGTGAAGTTACGTTGAGTGGTAAATGTTTTCAATATTGGTATTCTCTGTTATTTCAACAGTCTTACAGTTTCCGCTGTTCATTTGAAAAAAATATATTTCTATTTTCGTTTTCGAATAATTGATTTTATTTTCATTTGACTATAAGTTGCATTACAACAGTTTTCTTATTATTTTAACAGTGTTCGCTATTGTAATAAAATATAACACGGTTGAATGCAAAACAACAACAGGCTGTCTGTTAAATTAACAGCATTTGGATGGATGGATGTGAAGAAAGCCGAGAACCTGACCTACGACTGCAGGACAGTTCCTCAAGCACTCAGGCTATGTACCCCATTGTGCTTAAGGCCTAGGAAAAGAAGAAGGGGTAACAGCAAGTAGGGGGTTAGAGAAAAAGAGGGAACAAGTTGGACAGCAAATACTTTTGGATTGGGATTTAACATCAAAACCCGTTGATTTACCATAATATTGTACAAATAAATACTTTCCATTTGATATAACATATTTTCTCTTAGTGTAGATTCATAATATTTATTACTGAAATCTTGAAAGATTTTTGTTTATGGGTGGCAATAGACCTAATGAGAAATTCGACTAGTAAAAGATGCGATGAGAAAGAAAGTGAAAGGAAATAAGTGTTTCAAGTACAAAATCTGCAATCTTTTGTTAAAATAATCACATTCTGTAGTAAATTAATTTTAAATTTTCTAATAAATTAGGCTAATCTCGTTACATTCGAAATTATTAATAGATTTCAAAGGTTAATAAAAAAATTTATTTGACTCTAGTTTTTAATATTATATTCTAAAAAAAAAGATTACAAAAAACTAAATAAATCATTTATTTTTTAAAAAATTTGCTTTAATGCCCATAACAACGATCAGCATAAAAGTCATGGTATACTGGAAGCACTGTAAAACTGGATACAGAGCGTGATAAAGGGATTATATTCCCCTCTAAGGAAAATTGTTCGTATTGATCGAATTCGAAGAGGTTGACTTTTTCGAGGCATTGTATGAAATAAAAAAAAAAATTCACTTAATTTCAAAATCCTATCTAAAGGGTGATTTTTCAGAGCTTGATTCTTGATTATTAAAAAAAAACATAGAAATTGTACAAAAGTGAATGAAATTTTTATTTGGATTGATAAATCGATTCGTGCCATTTACTTTTTAAAGATAATTTCACTTAAATGCCTCCTGCGGTTAAGCTTCAAGTGGTCCATTCTGAAGGTCCAATGTTGGCACTCTTTTTCACACATTTCGGACGGAATCTCACCAATGAAGCGTTCAATGTTGGCTTCCAAAGCAGCAATCGTGTTTAGCTAGTCCCTATAGTCAAGAGACTTAACATAGCTCCAGAAAATATAGGTTAACGTTAAATTCGCCTCTCAATTGATGCATGGTTTCGCGTTTAGTGTGGCATCGTTTTGTTGAAACCACATGTAGATCGAGCCCATTCCTTGCATTTTCGGCAAAAAAAAAGTCTCATCGAACGGTACCTTTCCATTGACCGTAACGTTGCGGCCTTCATCGGTTTTGAAGAAATACAGCGCAATGATGCCGCCTGGCCATAAACCGCACCAAACATTGAATTTTTCGGGATGCATTGGTAGCTGCTGAATTGCATCTGGCTGATCTTCACTCCAAATACGGCAATTCTGCTTATTCACGTATCCATTGATCCAAAAATGAGCCTCGTCGTTGAAGACAATTTTGCGATACACAAATTTTTCACAGAGAACGATTTTTGATAATAAATATCAATAATTTGCAAACGTTGTTCAGGCGTAAGTGTATTCATGATGTAATGGCAAAATTGAGCATTTTTTACTTTGACACATGTCAAGAATCACACGTGAATTGTCAGAAATGTTATCGACAAAAACCAAGTAGCAAACAAATCACCCTTTACATTGCTAGGCTCTCAATTTAATTTAAAAAAAGATTTTACAATTCGTCTTTATGCAAATATTGATCTTGAGCATTGCACTGTTTTGGTTCCGAATCAATTTCGATGTGCCTAAAAATTAATAAAAACTGCATATTAATTGCAACGGCATACATATGTAGGTGCCAAAGGCAGGGCCGTAAAGAAAGAAAATACGAGCGCCGGGGGAAAGGGGATAACCAGCTTATGAACCCTTTTAAACGTGACACTAACAAACATTGGACAAAAATTGGACATAACAAAATTAATTACAACCAGATTAAAAAACCAAGAAATCTCATATTTTATCGATAATTCCTTTGCCTTATACTTTTTCTATCAAATCTGATTTTCGTGTTTTAACTGAATGCAAAATAGTCTCTTTACTTATGTACTTACTTACTGAGCTGGCACTACAAACGATGATCGGTTGTGGCCGCCTCTAAACAGCTTCGCCAGTCGCCTGTGCTATGCGTGCGCTGGCGTCAGTCGCCCTGTACCTTGTCTTTCCAACGGAGATTAGGACGTCCTCTTCTGTGTGTTCCTCCACCGTGGCTCGAATAAAACACCAGAACACATTTCTTGCCGGAGCTCCTTCTTCCATTCGCTCAACATAACCCAGCCAGCGAAGCCGGCTGGATTTTTATACGCTTGACAATGCCAGTGTCGGTGTACAGCTCATCGTTCCATTATTCCATATTCGATACACATCGTCCTCGCATATTGGACCCTAGATCTTACGGAGTTTCTACCTCTCGAACGCTCCTACCAGCCTCTCCTCATTAATGGTCAATGTCCACGTTTCGGCGCCATATAAAAACGGTCTATTATAGCATTAAAATCCAACCAGAGAAATTCCATACAATCACAAAAGAAAAACGAAAAATATGAATTTTCAAACAATTTTTATATATTATATTAAGTTAATATTATTTGTTTTAAATAATTTTTTTGTACATCAATAAAATCCATTCAAATATAAAGAAACATTATTCTTTTATTTTTATTTTTTCATTTGGGAAAAGGGGAATTTTTTTTAAGTATGTAATTTTGTTCTTCTAGTGTAAAACTATATTTTCTTTTAAGAAATAAGAATCTGATGCTGAAAACACAAAACTCAAAACTTGTTGACCTGTGCATAGGGAAATGTTAAGGCAATTATGAAATAAACTCTATTCTATTCTTCCATTCTATTTTATTTATCATTAAACACGCCACTTCAATTTAAACGAAATACTTATAATTCTGAACTTTTTACTAATGTTAAGTACATAGAATATCGTCGACCTTTAATACCGGAAGAAATATTTATGATACAAACTTAGCGAAACTTTTGAGTGATTATGCTCAATTGTAGAGTAGAGTACCTACACTTTATTGTTTCAGTGAATGTTACAGCTGCTTTAGTTTTATGTGTTTTTTTTTTTTACTGAGATAAAGATCTTTGCACTATGTTGAAATTAAAGTACATAAAAAAACAAAAAAAAAAAAACAGAAAAAAATGTATCTAAATGTAATTATTTTAAGTGCCCCTATGTTACGTGAACAATTAAGTCATGTTTGCTTTCTTTATTCACTCATTTATTTACTTTTTCAAATGAAATACTTTTGAACTGTTTAACCGCACAACCAAAGCAACGAAACCCTCTTATATCATCCAACCAACGAGTCATCCAACCATTCATTCAACTACAAATAAATATATATGTAGTGTATGAGTAGTTACAATTACAGTACTTTTCGCTTAAAGCGAACTTCAAGGGACTGGGCAAAATGGTTCGTTTTAACCGAAGTTCGCTTTAAATGAAGACTTTAATAAAACCATTTATGTGTAGGCACATGCATATATTAACTCCTTTGTTGATTTATTAAACAATTTTGCATTTAAATTCGCAGTAATTAAGCTTTTTTCCAAATTCTTCTGCTTTCGCTTGTAAAACGGCATTGGTTATAGTAACATTATTGGCTCTTTTCTGAGTAAACCATTTTAGGAGGTAATGATCCAGTTCCATGAAAGAAGGGTTTTTGATCATCTTTACATTTGAGAATCAAGTCTTTATTTTTCCAAATTGTAGCAATTGTTGACTTGCTGAGTCCCATTTCTTGGCATAATTGCTTTTGTGTTACACCTTCTTGTAAACGTTTTATTATTGCATATTTCTCTTTTAAAGAAAAACACTTTCTTTGTTTTCCAACTGCTACTACGTCCACTTTATAACTTTGTAATTTTCAGCTGCACCCTTCACACGCACAAACAATAAACTTGACCCGTATTCGAGAACATTGGAAAAATAAAACAGTGTTGTGTTACCAGTGCAAAACTAATTTTTGATCATAGCGCCACTTTTTTGGTGTGTTTTAACCGAAAAATAAACAGCTTTTGCATTCAAAAAAAGTTCGTTATAACCGAAAGTTCGCTTTAAATAAGCGAAAAAAATTACATGGTTTATTAGAAATAAAGCGGGTACTTTTGAAATTAGTTAGTTTTAAGCGAAAAGTACTGTATAATTTTTCTTTTGTTGTTGCTGCTTGTTCCAACTACAATTTTAACCAATATTATTGCACTTGAAAGTTTAAACGACCATAACGATGTTTGTTAAATTCCGGCCGATTTTATTGAAAATCTTAGGTGGTTTTAATTGTTACTTACTCGAATCTATGACGAGTACATGACAAGTTTGAGTCAAAGAAAAAACCAGCAAGTTTCAACGATTTCTTTAAACTTCCGTCTTTTCCGTCTTTCGCAATCAATGCAATATAGATTGACATTAACTTTCAAGATATGCGAATGTATTTTTTTTGTTTTTTTATTGATACATTCTATGAATGCAGAGCATTGTGTTGAATAAAAGGAAGATGGAGGGAGAGTGAGAGAGGGAATGCAATCACACAGGACACTGATAAAGATATAGGCAAATTGTGGCAAGTGTTATAACTTTACCACAATGAACTTCAGTTTATCAGTGTCGACTATGACCGCATGTAGCGCCAATTTTATCATTTGAATCCGCATATATGGTTAGTTTTGACAAACTCGATTCGGTCTATTTTTGAACATTATTTGTTTAGGGGACTTTTTCAAATATTATTTTGGGTTAAGTATATAAAAATTTATTTAAGTATTTTGCTTCTCAAATATGTAAGTATTTATATTTTTTATTTGTACTAATTATGCATAGAATAAATTGTAAATTCCCAAGAAAAATGATAAGCCACAAACGACACTGAATTTTGAACTATAGCACTGCAATGATAACCGAAATGAGCTCAACTTATTACAATATTTTTTCATTTAACGTATCAACAAGATCAATTGCATATTTTTGAGAAGAAATTATTTAAAATCACTACGTAAATCAATGTCCAGTCTGTCGCCATCATCCACATTTGTCGCATTCCCTAGATTTGAGTTGTTATAATTTGATGGCAAAGCTGGTAGCGTATCATTTCTGGAATTTGCGTGATTTGTGCCATGGTTTTCGTCTTCTTCTGTGTTTTCGGTTGATTCATGACGTGAGTGTCCGGGATGACTGCATTTATGTTTGTGTCCACGAAAATGACCATGATTGCCTTCATCGAAATGATTATTTTGCTGACCGCTATGCAAACGATGCCCACGGTGATGATGATGTCGACGATGGCCATGATGAGCATAGCCTTCATGCTGCTCATCATCATCACCATTTTGCTGTTGATCGTCACCATTATTCTGTTGCTCATTATTACTATGATGGCGATAGTGATGAAAATGGTTATGACAATGGTGATGGCTCACGTGGTCACCCAGCTCATTTGCGTCGGCATCATTATGGTCGCAATGATGATGGCGATGATGACCGTATTTCAATAATTCTCCTTCAGCTGAGGATTCTTTGTTTGCTTTGCACAAAACATTTATTGTTGATAATATTATCAAAAATATAATACATGTTTTCATTTTAGCTATTTTTTGTATTAATTTTTGTTGTGAACAAATTAAAACTAAACGTTTAAGTTCTTTGAATGATTATCAAGCTATTACTGAAATAATTGTTTTGTACTCTTATCATTTTAAGCGTATACTGCTACATATTGCCATAGTGTATAAATTTTTAAAATTAGTTTATATGTACATACATATACATTTATATGTATAAGTATATATTTATAAGTATAAATACGCTTCAGAACAGAAACCCCAAAACTTATTTTTCCTCTTCTTTTAATGGTACAACAGCCTATGAAGAGAAAAGGCCGAGCTATTCGCATCCACTCATGTTTTGCGTGTTATATTTGAACATGAATGGAAGGGACCTACAGTTTTATGCCGAATCCGAACGGTGAAGTGATAAGCTCTTCTAAGGCAATTTTTACTCTTGAGGGTTTACTATTGCCTGCCAAGAGGTGCCGCGTAGAAACATTTATTTTTCTACTTTTTGATTTTGCCTGTGTCGAGATTTTAACCCCGGACATTCTGTGTGGCAGGCCAACGCAAACTACCATTACGTCATTAACTATGCCACAGCGTCACTACTACTCCGAACTGCTTTCGCACTACACTATTAATTTTCCAATATTTCAAACTAGCTTCCTAATGAAAATTGTTAAAAAATAGTAGTAAGTAGAGAAAGTAGTAGTAGAAATAGTAGTAGCAAGAAGGTGAAAAAAATTGTATGAAATAGTTGTGGAAATAGTAGTAGAACAATTAATAGAAAATTCTAGTAGAAAATTCGAGTAGAAAGAAATAGTACTGACGGAATAGTATGAATATTTGTAGAAATAGTAGTGAAAGAAGTCGTAGAGCATGTCACACTCACTAATCCAAGTCTACCCATATGGTTTTGGTCACAAATGCCAATGACAAAAACTAGTTACATACCATATCTTAGTACCGTACTACTAATTGGTCCGGAGATATCCCATCATGAATATTTAGCTTGTATGGGAGGTGTCACAATTAAGAACATAAACTCCACTGGTCGCTGTGGTTTTTTTAACTATGACCACCTTGCAGCAAACGAGCTATAACCCTGATTGCAAATTATGTGCATGTATGTGTATGTACTAGGTGTGATAAAAAAAATAACCGTTATTTTCAAATTTCGTGAGTTACGTATGTTCGATTTTCGCATTTTTTTTTTCTGTTATCTTGGTACACATGTCTGTTATATATGTTGGCAATACCAACAATTTTGGATTGTCAGTTTGTTTTTGACAGATAGAAAGGTTATTCGTATTTTGGTGTGCTCTTCGATTTTTTACTATTCGAAAAAATGGATCAACGAAACTGTATTCAGTTTTGTGTAAAAAATGAAATTAAATGCGCAAGGACATTTGAAATGTTGACTGTGGCCTTTGGCGAGTCTACTATGAGCAGAACACAAGTTCAATTGTGGTATAACCGGTTTAAGGAAGGCCGAGAAGATGTCAATGACCATGCTCGTCCTGGTCGCCCGAGCACGTCAACAACCGATGAAAACATTGACGCAGTGAAGAAAATGGTTTTGGATAATCGTCGAATCACTATCAGAGAGGTTGCTGATGATGTTGGCATATCGTTCGGCTCATGCCAAGCAATTTTTACGGATGTTTTAGGCATGAAACTTGCGGCAGCGAAGATTGTTCCAAAATTACTAAATTTTGAGCAAAAACAACGTCGCTTGTGCGTATATTTTTGGCCAGAAACAAAACCGTTATCATGCCTCAACCACCGTATTCACCGGACTTGGCCCCCGCTGACTTTTTCCTCTTCCCAAAACTGAAGGCACCGATGAAAGGAAAGCGTTTTGCTACGATTGAGGATATAAAAGAAAAATCGAAACAGGAGCTGTTGGCGATACCAAAAAGCGCATTTCAGAAGTGTTTCGAGGATTGGAAAAAACGCTGGCATAAGTGTATTATATCTGAGGGGGATTACTTTGAAGGGGACAAGATAGTTGTTGATGAATAAATAAATACTTTTTGAAAAAATTGAAAATAACGGTTATTTTTTGATCATACCTCGTATGTGCGTGTAAAGTAAGCAAGTAAAAATCTTACCGGTGATAACGAGTACTACAAACAGAAATAGCAGCAGGAATTGAATATTTGGAAATATTATCAATATTTTTTATACTTTTTAATTTTTTATTTACACTAATCGGATTCATTTATGTAAATGCCTCTCAAACTTTTCACACAAATTTTGACAAGTTAACAAGTTAACTTATAAACTTATGATGAATTTACGAGTTGACATGAGTACATGAGTATTATAAGCAATTTGTGGAATAAACAGAAATTACAATACATTACATCAATATTTTTTAGTAGTGACACTAAAACACACCATTTATACATAAAACTTTCTGACTCACAAGCTACACACACTAGTAAACCCTAAATGAATTTTAGTCTGTGTGCTGGCATAAAGTCATCGTAATATTTCTCTAGAATTCGATGAATAACAATAATAACAAAACACGTTGCTCTGAGCTAAATTAGTTAGCAGTTGAATGGGAGTTTCCAAAGTCTCATGAGGATCCTACTCACAAATAATTTGAAGCTTCCAGTTTAACATAACCTACGTATTGAAGGATCGATCTATGGGCGCCATGGATAGATATAAAGGCTATTGCTGAAGATATACTTTCTACAAACAAATTGTGATTGAAAACTAAGTTCACTTTGATGTTTTTAATTGAAATTTGGATTTCATATGAAATTTTAAATCATATGATATAAAATATTGTATGCCAATTTAATTTACTTTATTTGACATGACCCATTTTTGCACCAATATGTCAAACAACATTTGATTCTATAAGTTTTACATGCCATTATTCTATGAATTTTTTAAAATATCTTTGTAATCATTTTTTCTTTGAAATTTACCATTTGAGAATTATGGATACAAATAAAATACTTAATAATTTATTTTTATTTAAGTTCCGAGTATGTAAGATAATATTTATTAATGCATTGAAATGTATTTTATTTGAGTACAACAAAAGGATTTAATAATTTAAATTTAATAAATAATAAAACATTTAATTTTAATATTTTTGTATAGAAATATCCATTGAAATTATAATTTATATTTAAAATTATACTACAAGTAAGTAGTTTAGTTACGTAAATGAACATTTCAGCTTAGCTTAGCTTAGTTGGAATCCATTTTATCTATTTTCTATTTTACTATAATTAGTGAAGGAATTCATTACGGGTTTCGTCGTCGTATATTTCGGTTACGTGACTTTAATGTTCGCCCTACAAATAATTGATTTGCCACCAATTTATTCTTAGCATTAGTCGTAGCAATAGCATTTAACGTCTTATTACTTTCTTTTGTACGATTTGTATGAAATAAGTTAGAGTCACCAAAAATCACTGCATTATTCCTTTTTTTATACGAACCCCAAGTTGGTTTAACATCTTCATAACTCGATTCACGACTTAAGAATTGTTGATTTTTATAGTTGCTGGGTTTACTAGAGATGTCGAGAGCGATATGTTGCGAAATTGTTGCTAATATTATTAATGAAATTAATGAAATTACTAAGTTGTTTTTCATTTTGAAGGCCGATTCTTTTCGTTATATTTATTATTATATGTATTTATTTTATTTACATAAACAAGTTTCGAATTGAATTATTAAGCATCAATTCACTATAAAGTTTAAATTATTACTGATGAATTTCACAAGCTTTTCTCATTAACAATGAAATGTTATAATTTCCCTCTTCTTATCAAACATTTACACAACAAATTATTTTCATGTACACTATCGCTTGTTTGCTGAAAGACTGTCATATATTAAAAAAATTAAAAATTCCAGTTAAGTATACAAAAATAAAGGTTATTTAGTGGTTTATATTGGGTATAAAAATAAAAACTGTATCTTATGAATTCTTCGCGTGAGAAGAGTATTTGTCGTTACCAATTGTATGGAGTGATAAGTAAATTGTAAAGTTTAAATGAATTTTTCTCAGAATATCTGTTTTTTGCGTTAAGACAGTCTTGCAGCAAACGAGCGTAATGTATGAACTAATATGAGTACATGCATGCATACGTACGTAGTATATAAATAAATTATTACGGGTATTCAGGTTGTTTTAGAACATTTCTATAATATATGTATAAGTAATTATCCAAGCAATTTTCAATGGGTAGTGGTGAGGGGAAAAGTTATTCAAATATCTTCTTTACATCTTAACTTTGGATAAACGTAGAAATGTATTGTACTTAAATGTGTGTAAATATGAGTGGAATAAATTATTGTAAGATTACATAGGAAAGTACAATAAAAGCATACGTTAATACAAGGTGGGGCGAAAGTAAGGTTATAATGGAATTGGTTAGAAATGTTTTCACGGAAAGTTTATTTGAAGTTGTAAAACTGCTGAAATTAAGTTGGAAAAATGATATCGGGTCAAATGACCACCATCCGATTTGATGCAAATTTGTGCTCGTTTGTCGCTCCATTGGTTGTTGCCAACAAATTCTCTATCTACCTCTAAACTAAATGTTAAAACACAATGTTATTTGACAATTTGACATTACTTTTGCCGCAGCTTGTATAAGCGAATTTTTCTTATATTTCTCCCCAGTTTCTCATAACTTGTTGTTTGTGTTTTATTTGATACTTTTTCATAAATATTTTTCCTACTTCTAATATCAATTATAAAGAGCAATGACCTGGCGAATCAAGGAATAAATCCAAAAACCTTTCTACATCACAACAGTTTATCATGTGTGCAATTGCACTTAGACTATTTTATTTAACTCCGAAATTTCAAACCCAGATGTCCTTTTGTTTTTTGGAAAGCTGAATTGCATAATGGTATTATTTTTGATTTGTTTGTTTTCAATTTGAGTTTAAAATATGGTCTGAGTTTTTGATAAAATTTTTTGGTCTCAGTTTTGATTTGATTTTTGATCACAATTTTGTAGGTATTTTTTTTAATCTGAGTTTTGGTTTGGATTTTACCGGAATTTCGATCTGATATTATGTCTCATTTTAATCTGAGTTCTAGGTTGAGTTTATGTCGAATTTTTAGATTGATTAAGTTTTGGTTTTATTTTTTAACTGAATTTGATTTGGATTTGATGTACATTTTAATCAAATTTTAGTCAATTTTTTTCAAATTTTTATTCTATTAGCAGATCCGCCACTGCCAATACCGTTTCTGATTTCCATTGAAAGTTTGCTAAAAGCATGAAGTTATAATCGCGGTCGCTGTGGCGTAGTGGTAGTGCGTTGGACTGCTACGCAGAGTGTCCGGGGTTCGAATCTCGAGTAAAAATTGCTATGAAAAGCTTTTCACTTCGCCGTTCGGATTCGGCATTAAACTGTAGGTCCCTTCCATTCATGTACAAATATAACACGCACAACATGAGTGGATGCGAAAAGCTCGGCCTAGGCCCTCCATGGGCTGTTGTGCCATTAAAAGTAAAGTAAGTAATGTAGTTATAATCGCTTTCCACTGTAAGATGTTAAGAATTAGGAGAGTTTCTTGAAAATTAGTATTCTAAAGTTCAAACACTTGAACTTACACATAGAATTTCCGAGGAATAGAACAAGAATCTATTAGAATCAGCAGTGTGTTTGAAATACGACATAATATAAGTTCAGAACAATGGAATAATTTTTATAATGGATTTTTGGTATGCGAATTGGATGTTGATTAATTGTCAAGCTTCAAAGCTTTAGGTAATTTAAAAAAACCTGAATTTTGCTTATCTTACTCAAAAGCTAAATACACTAATAAAATTCCAGAGATTTGTTATACAATAAGTAAAAAAAAATAAATACATGAAATGGGTAAGACCTACTTGCTAAATATAAAAAGTTCACAGATTTTGAAGTTTCAACTTTTTTTTATCGCAGAAACTGCAGAGGATATTGGAAACATTGTTTAAAATATCTGAAGGCTTAAAATTTTTCTAAAAATTTATGAAAATTGGATGAACGAAAGAGAAGTTATAATCCAATTACAAAGAAAGGAAGAGTTTTTTAAATACATAGTTTACATCGTTTTACGTGAGAGCAATCACAAAACATAAACCCATATTAAATTAGCAATTTCATTAGCATGTGCGAATAAAACGACTAAGCTGCTAACTACTTATCTTCTTCGTTGTGTTGTCATTCACAATTGATATGCTCAGTAGCACTGGCAGCTGGATTGTACAGCATAGGCATTTCTCTTCTTTATTATATGGGTGTACCCAAACAAATTTTTAATTTCTCCGGTGGATATTTTGGCATATTCTTTTTTTTCTTTTTCCAATCCAGAATCCAGGGATGGTAAACAACATTCTATCTACACTCGTACATATAAACAATAAATATACGTGATATCTCTGCAGATTTGTTGTTGTTGTTTCTCCTTACAATTATCTCTGCTAGTTATAAATAAATAACTAGAAGCGAGTGGCGAATAAAACGCCACACTTTTTTTTAAGCTGTGTACGCTATTTCCATTGTTTAAGTATTTTCATAAATCTTATTTATTTTATTTATGCAAATTAATTGCAGCATTTTCTCTACTTCCTCTATAAAGTTAGAGTTAAAGTAAAATGATGATATAGTTATGTATATTGTTGAATGAACTAAACGTGTAATTGTTATTTATTAATAATTTCTTGAAAAATGTTTTAAATAAACTAAAGAAACAGTCACAAAACATTTTATGAATGAGATTAATATCCGCAACACCACGATTACTTTGCGGACCCGTGCACGCTATATGTAAATGCGATTGGGCTGACTGATCAGTGCTTTGCACTGACAACTGGTCGACAACAAATTTGGCTAACATAATTTATATTAGCCTTTCCATTATTTCACTTTTCACTTTAAGAAAATGGACATACCATGTGCAACTGCACAGAGCAATAAATGAAAGCTTTCTGAATCTTATCAATGCACTAATTTGTTTATATGAGTTTTCTCCCGCACCAGGACGGGTACAATTGTAAGTCAGTCTGTCAGCTAGCAGTAAGTTGAAATAATACAACACGGCAGAGAAGCAACAGTGCATCACAAAGAACAATCAAGCGCGACAATAAAACAATTGCATTACGCATGCGCAGCAGACTGTAAAATCTTGACAATCCAACTATACAAAAAAAAAAAGAAGAAACAACATTACAGGCATGTCATCAATCTGTCAATTGAACAGCAAAATTATGAGTTACAAATCAGCAAACAATCAAATCCGGCATGTGGTACAGATAAGTAGTACTCGCATATGCCACACGCCGCTGGCCATTCTTATCCTCTCCCCCCTCCAGCCGCTCCCTCCCCAACAGTCAATGTTATGCATCATGGAAAATGATGCGTCAATATCTGCGTATAAATTGAAATGGAAAATTATTCGCAAAATTAGTATATTTTAGGAAATAGTGCTAATCGCATCAGTTAAATCGGTAAAAATCGGCACTAAGAAAGCCCTAAAAATTAGTATAAAAAAAAATCTAAAGAAAATGCGTAAACCTTTACTCGCCCTGGCATTGATTATCATAATTGTGATGGCACAATTGATAGCAACCGCGCCGATGCCTCGGAAATCCTTGCACGCTCAACTAAATCCGAATTACGTTCGTGCCATGTCCGCGTATCGTAAATTAGAAGCGCGTTTGCCGCGCGACGAACTACGCGCAATTACCACAATTGGTATTTTGAATGGTGCGCGTCAAGCCGAGCAGCAAATGGAGTCGCATTTAATTGAAATTGTCAAGGATCTTCTACTCAATACCGATGTAAACGATCGAGATAATATAGTGCCTAAAATTGAAAAAATCGAAAAGCAGCTGACACGAGATCATCGCGCCATAGAAATACTGAATAGTGCAATGGACTTGGCGGTGGGTGTAAAGGATGTTGCCAGCTTCAAAGAGGATATGCAGCATAAATTACAGGAAATTCGCAGGCGGGAAAATTTGAATGCCAATAATGGGCATGATGAAAACGACGATGGGCCTGCAAATGAACATGATAACAATAATATTGCCCAGAGAATTGCTCTCTTACGGCGTCACATACTCGAGCAGGTGAATACAATGAAATCGTCAATGGGGCAAAAAATCGAGCATACACTGGATTATCTAATCGATGAGGCCGATGAAAACGGTCTATTGGCAAGAGCCAGTAATAAGGTGGTGCGAAAGCGTGATACCAGCGAGGAGCCAGCAGAGATTCGCATGATCAAATCAATTTTAACAGAGGTGATTTAGTGTAGTGTAATGAAAGTGTGGCTGCACTCAGTTGTGGTTAGTATTGTAATGGCGATAGGTGAATACAGTTTGAATTCCACAGCTTTTTACGCCCACCTTTCTGTATGTCAAACGAAGCTACTTTACTAAAAATCCATTAATCAATTCTGAAGGTGCCAGGTCCCAGAAGGTGCGATACGATTATGTAAACTTTCTAAAAGTAGGTTTCATATGTCTTCAACATTTAAAAAATTCTAAAAAATATGTTGTGAACTTTAGAAGTTGTAAAATTTGTTGGCCTACCCGAGGAAATGAAGTGACCAAGTGTGCAAAAAAGGATAAATAGTCATACGTAATATTGTTGGCAATAAGTAGTTTCTGGGGTGAAATACTATTAAGAGATAGAGATTATTTATTTTAAAATTTATTAAAAGTTAAATTCAGCGAAATAAGTATGTGTAAAATTGGCGTCTTTGTTGAATTTTCCCAATAGTTTGGTCAGTTGTAGTCGCTAAAAATCATATGGAGACGTGCGAGATTATAATTTTCAAATGAAGTTTGTTATTTTTTCTAAAAGAATTTCACATTAGAAAAGCAAAATAATTATATTTCTTATTTTTTGTTGATTTTCAAAACTACCTTCCAAAAAACCATGTCTGTATTTACTTGACTTCTTAGGAAGGTGAGATTTAATAATTTTAAGTTCTGGTCTTTCATTTCGATCATAATGCCACTGCAAGGTTACTGTGTACCGATTTTGGATTAAGAAATCTCTACTCTGATTCTCAGTTGCTCAACGAATAAGTGTGCATTATGCGAATGAAGAGGATACCTTTAAATAATGTATCACAGAAAAGGCCTAAAAACTGATCATAACTTAGGCGGCCGCATTAATGTAAATTCCACTTGAAAACTTATTGGAAATTTGACTTCAAATTTGAACAACTCGTAAAACCGATACGTTTCAAGTGAGTGCATCCAGAGATATTTTTCCCACAAAAGTCACACACTGTATCTGTTTCTGTATCACAGCCTAAATGAGTATTGCAATACTGAAAGCAGCTGAGCTCCTTCATCTTTAAATTGAAAATCACATCCAGCAATGGAAATTTCCATTATCATTCACAGGATGACTTTCATAACAATTTAGTTGATAATCGTATTGGAAAGCGCGGAGATACTATCGATTCACTTGACGACATCGATTTGGAGCTGGATACTCGTTCAAATGTGAGTGAATGATAAGACAACAACAATTGTGTATGTGTTTAACAGTAGCGAATTTGTTCTTTTTCTTTGCTTTGATTTTGTGTACATTTTTATTTTTGGTTACTAACCGTCAAACAAAATTATTTAGCGGTTATTTTACAAAATTTTATCACAAATAATATAAATAATCTCTTGCCCCTCGCCCTCACCCCCTCCTATTTATATATTTTTCATTAAGAAAGTCTAAGAATGATTATGTAACAACTGCGACAGCTACAGAAACTTCAACAACAACAAAAACTTCAACAACAACAAAAACAACAACAACAACAGAAACATCTGATAACACAACAGCATCAGCAGTGCCCGCTAAGCAAGAAGCTGGTGGCTCACCGGAAACAATGAATGACAGCGATGAGCCAGCAGGTGGTGGCGGCGGAGGTGGTGGCCTAGTTGGCCTCATAGCAAGTTTAAGTGGAGTGAGTAAGCATCTAGTATATAAATACATACAGACACCGAAAAAAAAAAATTTGTATATAACATATGAGTTAGTGATTAGGAATGAGTTATTTGAATGTTTGCACTGATTTGGATATAATCACAGGTTTCTACCGTAGTAGTACAGATTGCTAAAGTGTAAGGTCGAACGGAAATAGTTTCATTGAAGTTATAAAGCAGATATAGTAGATATTTAGATAGATAGTTTGCCGTGATGTAGAGTCGGCATGCAGTAGCACAGCCAAAATAAAATCTAAAAACATTTTTTAAATGACGCTATTGCTCTTGGCGAGCAATGGTAAACCTACAATAGTAAAAACTTTCTAAGAAATACTTTCCACTTTGCAGGTACCTTACATTCGTGTACAGATATATCTCGCATGAAGCTCGACTTAAGCCCTTCATGGGCTGTTTTGCTTTCTCAGAAGAACGAATTGTAGCAGAGCAAATATTTTTTAAATAATAAACATTATAGTGACTGATATATAAGTCCATACGGTTTCAAGAAGGACTAATAGAGTGCTCCAGCGAATCAGTAAGGGTAATTATTTGTAGGTGCTGCTATACATACTTAAATTCAAAAAGTATCGGGAAATGATCATTTCAAAAGCTCGCCTAAAGGGATTGTAAAAATTCTTCTTCGCTAAGTTGGCACCACTGATTTCCATCCTAATTTGAAGCGTTGAGCGCAATATGTCATTTAGTTTGTTTACATTGCTTGATTTTGTCAGTTCATTGCAATTTGTTTTGCGATTTTTAAAATGACTAAAATTATCGAACAAAAAATGTTTCCCAAATTTTTTACTATTTCAAATGAAATTTCGTGTGCCGAATCGTTGAAAATGTTACAGAAGGCTTACAGTGAATCGACTTTATCAAAAACACGAGCATATGAGTGGTACAGTGCATTCAGAAGTGTTTGAGATGCGGTGGAAGATTTGCTTCGCTCTGTTTTCTTTGATTATCGCGGTGTTGTGCACTGGGGTCAGACAGTAAATAAATTCGAGGAACCCGTATTCAGTCGATTTCGGAAGGGGCCTACTTTGAACGCATTACAATATATTTGAATGATTATTAAATTACTTTTTTACTTTTAATGGCACAACAGCCCATGGAGGGCCTAGGCCGAGCTTTTCGCATCCACTCATGTTGTGCGTGTTATATTTGTACATGAATGCAAGGGACCTACAGTCTAATGCCGAATCCGAACGGCGAAGTGAAAAGCTTTTCATAGGCAATTTTTACTCTTGTAGGTTTGCCATTGCCTGCCAAGAGGTGGTGCCGTGTAGAAAAATTATTTTTTCCTCTTTTTGATTTTGCCTGTGCCGAGATTCGAACCCCGGACACTCTGCGTAGCAGTCCAATGCACAACCACTACGCCACAGCGACCACAATGAATATTAAATAGTTTGTGTTTTATTGACCAATTCCCGGTACTTTTTTGTATTGCATCAGTGATTCATGGCCTTTCGCTTTCTCATACGTTATACATACATACATACGGGTTATTTTCAATTATGATGTTGGAAAATTTTAATTACATTTGATTACAGGGAGAAGGAGGATCTGATATAGGTGCATTAATTGGTGCACTTACTGGTGTGGTATCGACATTATTCGGTGTAAGCCTTACAATAGAGTGAAACTTTGAAAGAGAATGATCTAAATACTATTTTCAGCCCATGGGTTTAGATATTGAATCTTTGATCAGCACGGCGACGTCGTTGATTTCTGGTTTGTTATCGGTAAATTGTGATGATAGGGGGGCTCTCTAAATCTAGCCTATGCCATTGAACGGTGCAAGTGTAACAAATCTTTTTGTTGTTTCTTCATTATAACGATGCCGAAGATTTACAATTCTGCTACTTTTGCGCAGTGCAAGGGCTTATGCTAGACTTAGAGAATCCCCGTAATGAAATTCAAATATGGTTTCGTCACACAAATAACTTAACTACATACATTCTCTTTCTAATGTACGCAGGGGAATAAAAACTTCGGTACCGTGCTGGGCAATTATGTGGGCATTGCACTTGACGGTCTATCTGGCGGTGGGGGAGCGGTGAGTATTTTAGTTGCTGCCATTGCATACCGGAAATGTTTCGCTCAATGAATCTCAATAATTTGAATTATATAATTTCAGATAAATAATGGACAATTTATAGGCAACTTCTTGGGCACCATTGTAGCTGCATTGAGCGCAGTACTTATTATAATTACAATTACAAATGCAATTTTAAGCAACTCTTACTAACAACGTACTTAGCTAGTGACTAATATTATTTGGTGTGGTATTTGCAAGGTTTAATTAAAGATTAAGGGCATATAAAGTAAATCATATACTTAGTTTTTACATTAATTGTATTTTGTGTCTGCCGTTGTTTTATTCTTTTCTCTTTTTTCTTTTCTTTCGTTTGCTTCATTTCTAAGGACCCTGAAGAGGATGATGCACCCCTGAGGCCGATTGTCTTTGCGCAAAATCTTATTAGCAGTTTTTTGGAAGCTAAAAATCGTAAAGCTTCCGAGGAAGTGTCAGAGGAACGTAAAGCTGATTATGGCACTCATCAGAATCAGCATCATAAAGAAGGGGGTGCAGGTGCAGCCGCGGGTGGCGGTGGCTCCGATTCGGGTGGTTTCATCAAACATATTATCTCGCATTTAGTTGGCAGCGCTATTAGTTTAATATTGAACGCTTCGCTGGGCGCTTCTGGCGGCGCATCGCACGCATCGCACTCTTTATTTTCCGGCAGCTCGGCAGGCCATAAACCAGCTGCTGGCGCCGGCGGCGGTGGAATCAAGTCATGGTAGTAATTTTACGTTTCTATTGTTTTATTTCATTTTTATTTTGCTGTCATTAGTTGTATTCTTTTCGATTTTCATTGTATTTGTGAGTTTCGCTTTATATTGGGTTAATTTCCTCGAGAATGACTTAGCTTCATTATTTTATATTGTGATGTTAATTTTATTATTTTTCCATTCCATCTCTTAAATGACAGCATTTTAGTATAAGTTTCATTTCCATATTTTAGTTTTTAAATTTATTAAGAATATATATTATTTAACTTTAAAAATCAAATATGTATGCAATTATTTCGTGAAATTATCGTAATGAAATTTGAAATTTTTTCGGTAAGAATATTCAGATGCTTTAATTTGCTACAGATCTAACAATAAATTTTTCAAATTTGCGATTTTGGTTGATCATGATGCGTACCCTTGTGCATCTCTGCCACACACCATAAACTTTCCTCTTTTTTCTTTTACTTTGAAGTACAATTTTTGAAAACAAAACTGAGAATATGCATTAATGTTTCAAAAGGTTTTTGCTTTAGGACTTTAACAAGTTAAAGTCCAAGTTAAAGTAGTCATAAATACTTATATGTACTTGTATATTACATACGTGGTGATTTACCCGCTGCAATATTCATATACGAGTACTCTGAGGTACATTCAGTTACTAACATTCCACAGCAGATTTTTTCCCAAAAGGAGTGAGTGACTTGTTACATAATTTAAGGATTTATATAGTAAGCATCAGGAAAGTTATTGAGTGTTCTTCTATATTTGGTTTGTTCAGCAAACTCTTCTCTTCTATTGTAGGAGAGAGAGGACAGGTCTGCACTCAGAGGGGAAATGAACTTAGGAAATGATTTTCAGTGGATAACGCAGATCGCTGATGTGCTTAGAGTTTTCTTAGAGTAGAAATTTATTGTAGTTTTGAATTCAGGTGGTTTTTTTTCTTTATATTTGTATGGGAGCCCCATTATGGGTTGGAGCTGGGTAAAAATTGTTAAAGAGGAAAATTAATGGGGGTTCGATCACCTTGGGAGCGGAGAATGTTCAGTGAAAATATTGGATAGTGAAAAATAATTGAGGTCGGTCTAACATTTTAATCCTCTAGCAGCTAATCAACTAGTCACCCGACAGTCTTCATGCTTAATTTTTATGACTAGTTGGTTTGAAATGGGGGCTAAATACTTATATTGGGAACAAAATATTGTAAAGTGAATATTTATGGAGGTCGGTCTTAAAATTTGCCTTTTTAGGATCACTCTGGAAGCACGGAGAGCCAAATTCTTAAAAACATGTCAATTTTATATGGGAGTCCCCTTGAAGCTTAGGAATGGTGGTAAGAATATTGGGGAACGTTTGGGTGATTGAAAATTAATGGAGGTCGGTCTTACACTTAGACACTCTAGGGTCAAACTGGAAGCACGAGGAGTATATTATGCGAGTATGTATATCATAAAAAGTAAATTTTTTATGTTGGTAAAAAAATGTTTAGTGGAAAATTACTGGTGGTCGGTTTTATATTTAAACTCTGGGCGACTCCTGACCAGCGGTGGAGAAATTTGTTGATTTTCCAGTATGTTTTTTTTTTAACTATGACCTCGACGCAATTATTGCAATGCAATTCCCTCAAGCGTTAGCGAAGGCCTACATTTATAGTATAAGGTAACTAGTTAATTTTTATAAGCAATAATTTCGTTAATTAAATATTCACTAAAGACTTTCCTTATTTTTGCGTCGCTCAAGCAGCGCACCGATTGCGTATTTGCGTATATACTCCACGCATCACATTTTTATGGATTTAACCTTGATACTTTGACACAGTGGATATAAACAGTTATACACCAGAATAGGCACATTCTAAGCAGAAAAACCTAACCCATTTAATTTTTAACCAATCTAAATTTTTTTATTACCAGATAAATATTGTTTTTTGTAAAGTAGTATTCAGAACCACTAAGTATTAGTATCTAAATAATTTGAGAATTTAACTAAATTTGAAAAAAGTGTAGAAATTCAATTTCCTATAATTTAAAACAATTATTAAAACTTAAACTATTAATGATATCAAATGAACACCCGCAAAACACAAAACGACCACATCATTACCTAACTTGTTTGCGCAAACAACGGGGGATAACGCTCATGTTAGTTCTCTTGTGTTCTGATTTGTATATTATATTGTATATATTATATTATCGAGTTGATCAATTGTTTTAAATCATTTAGCTACACTAAATTCACGTACTAAGTAATTAACAAAGTAGAATACTACTATTTTTATTCTTAATACTACTATTTTTTTTTATCAACTTAATACATTTACCATTTAAAATCAAAATAAACAAAGAGTTTAAAGTACTCTATAATTTCATGAAAATTAAACATGATACCATGATCAGAAGCGAGAGAAAGCGAGATGCAAAAATAATGAATATTAGTCTCTCTCACGTTGCGTCACTGGGAAAACGTAGGTTAATGTAACATTAAAGAAATCATGGATAAATTGTAAAGCTTTTAATGCATATGTGATCAGTGTTGATTTATATAGTTTTGGTTGGGATGGGAGAGAAATAAAGCGCTCTCATTATTAGGTTGGGACGGGAGAGAGTAGGAGACTAATAACACCTATGTCTCCAATCGTGTTGTTGTTAACTTGCTGTTGATTTATGCATGCGGTATACCTTGGCACCCTACGCTATGCATTTAGTAAGGTGTAGGTTGTTCGTATGTCCAGTATTCTTATTTGTTGTGAGATCCTTTCGTGTATCATTATTACACACTGTCATTCGGTATACCTTGGCACCCTACGCTATGCATTTAGTAAGGTGTAGGTTGTTCGTATGTCCAGTATTCTTATTTGTTGTGAGATCCTTTCGTGTATCATTATTACACACTGTCAGTGCATGATTAAATTTTTAATTGTATCTACACTTGTATATTATGTGGTATACAATTTCGAGGAAAAATTCCTCCCCCCCGCCCCCCCCCCCATAACCGAAGAACATAGACCTGGAACCACTAGCATACACACCCTCTCGAGACATTTCCACTTCAAAAATAAATATACAATCAATCTATAAACTACACCTAAGATTGGTATGCAACTAGAAAGTTGCAATGTAGTTATTACAAGCTAAATAGTGTAGGAAGTTTAACTCTAAAAAAAAAGGTATAATAATCAGTACAGAAAAATTTGTTGTTGTTGGTTTAACCCCACTTCAAGTATGTTTCAAATGAAAGAGCAAATATTAGAAAGAGAAAATATTAGGAATTGCATCATTAGATTTCAAAAATGGAGCCGTAAGAAAATTAAATATGTGATTTTTGATTTTATTTTTTTTATCTGATTTTGTTAAATAAAAAAAGATGGAAAATATAGATCTCAATGAGATATATTGATTGGCATCACTTACTTTTCGATATTTGAGGAACTTTTCATTGCCACTAAACCAGAAAACATAAATTTTTGTTAGATCCTTTACCTCAGGAGTGTTGGCAATAGAAAATTTGTTTTTCATTTAGAACATTTACGACTTTCAATGTCTTTAATGTACATATTTGGGGCATTGGGTTCTTATATCACGGATCCTTCTTTTCATTCCATATATTGTAATATATTTTTGAATGAACTGAACTGTGGTTATTTCAATTTGTTTTTATTTGTTTTAATAATAAATTTGAAGTTTAAAACCTACTTTTACTATGTTTCAAATTACTTTTTTTTATTTCATTGTCACTAAACCAGAAATAATAAATTTTTGTTATATCCTTTACCTCAGGAGTGTTGGTAATAGAAAAATTTTTGTTCATTCAGAACATTTACGACTTTCAATGTCTTTAATGTACATATTTGGGCCATTGGGTTCTTATATCACGGATACTTCTTTTCATTCCATATATTGTAATATATTTTTGAATGAACTGAACTGTGGTTATTTAAATTTTTATTAATTTGAAGTTTAAAACCTACTTTTACTCTGTTTCAAATTACTTTTTACTTTTAATTTTCTTTCTTATATATATGTATGTTCAAGTTCAAAAAGCTCTTCCATAAATAGATAAAGTAATACTAATTTCTACATATGCACTATGGCATGCAAAAACACTAACGATAATAAATAAAGTACACGAAATACACAGAGTGGATAAATGCAAATCACAAAGATATCACAAATGAAGCACACTCTCAATAAAATTGCTAAATTACAATAACAAGCAACAGCGAAATTGCACGAAAGAAAATTCAAAGAAGAGAAGTAAACATACGAGTAATTTAAAGTTGAAGAAAAAATTTAAAAAAAATATTCGAAAAGAAATTCAATTGCTGTGTAGGTACATCATTGAAAAAAGCTCAAAAATCAGTTGAAAACAAAATTTAACTAAAAAAATACGGAAGTAAAATGAATAAGTAAACGTAAAATTTGACAGCTTTTATTGGGCTTGAAATGCAAGAAAACATTGTGGAAGAGCAAAAGAAAGTTTTATTAATACTTGTTTGAAATTAATTTAATACATAGTTATATATTTCTTTAATTCGCATATTCATTTTTCGTTACCATTTCCATTTTTGCTGCACAGTGTGGCAAAATGATTCCAAAAAATAAGTCTCGTTTTTAAGAAACTTCGAAACGTTGGCATCGCTGTAAAGGTTCAAATTTGGAGATCATTTGATTGATTATTTCCTAAATTAGTAAGCACTTATTTGAATTAAAAGTCTAAAGTTTAACATTTTAACTGTTTGCATTTGATGATTTGGACCTTTTTTAACTTTTATTTGAGTGAAATTACAAAAAAGAATAAGTAGGTCATTAAAAACTATTTAAATATCCCCAATGGGTCACCCAGCGGTTGCGGATGTTAAGGGGATGGCTTGTATCTATTCGTTTCTGTGTAAAGGTTTCCTGTATAAATATTTCATCTCGAACTCAATTGAAATTCCCCTCACGGGTTGTTGTTTATTATGTAAGGTGCTTTGCTAATTTTAAAGCAATTTCTAAAGAAAACAAAAATATATTTGAAGCATAAAATTTAATATTAAATTTTAATGAATTTTCGCGTATGTCTTCACACTGTGCCCGAAGTGCGTAAAGTGAAATTCCATGTCATTTTAAATTTGTACCTGTCCATATACTGTGCCTATGAATGTGCATATGAATGGTTGTGTGAGTGTTTTTGAGTGTGTTTTTGTGTGTATGTGAATTTCTTTCTTTCTTTGGGTTACTTTTTACTTTTGCTTTGTTTTGCTGCTATTATTTTTACGATTGCATTCGAAACAAAAACAAAAAAAAAACAAAAAAACAAAAAACACAACGCGAAATGCTTTCATCAACCTGGAATGATGAGTAAATTTCTGTTTTTGTTGCTGATGCTTCAGTTACGCGCGAATCTTTCACAAGTTACCTACAGCGACCAGACAACACTGACTACACCCATGCGCAAAGTGAAATGAAACATTTCTGTTGCAATCGCTAAATGAAAATCTCAAAAATTAAGAAAACAAAACAGAAAAGTTAAAATAAATCAAGAGGTTTTGTGTGGTTAAAGTGTTATTGTTTTTCGGTTTCGGTCGGTTGGTTTTTTTGGTAGCTGTGTGTGAATTATTGAGTGCAAGTGAGTTCGGTTTTGCCGCAGGCCTCTGAAAGCGCCAAAAATATTCCGGTTTTTAAATTTCAAATATTAACAGCAGCAACTTTAGCCATCTTCAGCGCATCATCCTACGTCATGTGCTATGTTTAATTATTAACTATTACTACTATTTTTTCTTGTCTGTGTGTGTATTAGTGCCTGGGATTTGCTAAGTATTTGCTTGCATTTCTTTCATGTCCAATTTTTATTTAAATATTTTTTGTTTGTTCCTTTTTTTGTCTTTTGACTTCAATGCGTTTGTTGGTTTCGTAAAGCAATTTTGCCAATAATAAATATTTGTTCGAGTGTGTATATGAACTAAGTTTTATTTTTATTATTATTTTTTCATTTTAATATGATTTGATAATATTTTAGCGCTTTTATGTGATGCGATGATTTTTTTTTGTTTGAAGCAAATCTCAAATATTGTGTGGGCCAAAGTTGTAAAACTCAGTGAAAAATTGTGGTAAGTCTTTAATTGTTTTAATTGTTTGTGCGAAATTTTAATAATTTGCACTAGAAAATTGGCAAATTTCATTAGTGAGGTTAACATAACTCAATTTTTAATAACTAAATATTTATAATTTCCCATTTGAAACTTTTAGTTAAAATGGTTTAATTTCTATTACATGAAAGCTTCTTCTTCATACTTCTTCTTTTAATGGCACAACAGCTCATGCAAGGCCTAGGCCGAGCTTTTCGCAACCACTCATATTGTGTGTACTATACTTATTCGTACATGAATGGAAGGGGCCTACTTCTCTATACCGAAGCTGAAGGCGAAGTGAATAGCTTTTCTTAGGCAATTTTTGCTCTTGTAGGCCTGCCAGGAAGTAGTTAGTGCCGTGTAGAAAAAAAGTTTTTATCCTTTTTTTGATTTTGCCTGTACCGAGATTAGAACACTGCTCCTTGTAGCAGACCAACGCACTACCAAATTCTTCACGACGACCATGTAAGCTTCGTACATTAATTTGATTATATTTTTCATGTTGAAAAAGTTATTATTGAATTATTGTGAAATTGTTGAACGATTTTGTAATGATTATTGTCATTTCATCTCTTGTAATCAAATAAGTGGTACATGCAAAACGAAAGACTTAGGGAACGAACGCGAAATGATATTAATTAATTTATATAGAAATAATGTTTGACAAAAAGATAAAAATTGAGAAAAGATAGGATTGGAAGATACTTCTCGACAACAGAGGAGGTGGGAGGGGAGGGGTGGGGGTGTTGATTCTAATTAACATACAGGTGGTACTACATAAGTAGTAGAAATAATGATTGTGGAATAACGATTGGTAATTGGAAGAAGAAAAAATCATTGCATGACAACAGGCTATTTTAAATACCTCACCCAGTCAAAGTATTAATTTTTTGCTGCTCTTCAAAGAGTTAAAGTATTTGGGAACAGGTGTATTAACAACAAATGATTGCGTCATCCGCGAATGAAGGTCATTTATGAAACTAAAGAAAAGGTGGAGGAGGAAACGAGTTTTTCGGCATTTCAGAACTAATGAAAATCACAGGTCTCCCTTCTTTGACGTTATAGTATTAATCGAATTCCGCAGAATGGGTTAAAAAAGTTTTATTCCATTAAAACGCTAATTGACTTAGAAAGGATGAGCTAAGTTTTTACCTCCCAGGTGGAACTGCTAGTGTAAGAATTCATACAGTTACTGATAACACTGCAAGATATACTATCAAAAAATTTAATTTAAGTTAATTTATGTTGTACAAGTGAACAAAAGCGATACTTTTAAATTTAGTTAGCTTAACTTAACATACTTAACGAAAACTCCTACAAGTTGGACTTTGTTTAATTGGCTCACCGTACGAAAGGGAAAGTCTCAAGTTGTTAGTATTTTGTTCAAGGTTAAAATTTAATTGGGTTTACATACTTATACGCGAATTATATCCCTTTATCCAAAAGCATTAACCTTCAATGAGATGCAGAGACATAAATATTTGACAACTCGTGCCAGCAGATGCACCTCAAAATGTAAATAGCATTGTAAGCGATCAAAGTGTTATTAATAATTGCAAAGACGTACTACATTTATATTTGATCCTTTATTTTTACAAGCGATAACCTTCAGAGAGAGACAATTTCGACAACATACACTTCATCTCTCACGCAGAGCACTGACATTGTATTCAATCAACAACTAATTAATAATTGCAGAAATGGAAATGTTAACCGGCTGCTGCTCATCCTCGAGGACTGCTATCAAAACTATATGCACACTGCTGTGTCATAATTTTATAAATTTAAATTTTAGCATTGCTGAATGCATTCAATTGTTGTCGTGATAATTGGATAACGTTGCTGCTGTCATGTCCATAACTTATTTTGAATGTATTAATTTTATGACATTTATACATAACATGCTAATTTTTTTTAACGAATTTTGTTTATGCCAATGGACGACAATAAATTAAATAAAAAATGAACGAAGGTTGCAATTTGATGGCAGTACAATGTGCGATAGTTCGTTTTAAGCAAAAAATTGTCAATATGAATGACATTTCGGAGTTATTTTATTAAATATTCGTTGGCGTTATTGAAGGCGAAAGTCTTCATATTAAATTCATGATATTATTTCTTATTGTTTATGTTAGAAATAAACAATTGTTTAATTGCAAAGTGTCATGGCTTTTCCTATGCTGTGTGTAGCTGTCGTATGTCGTTTTCGTTAAGCTATTTTGTATTTTGATTAGATTAATATTTGCTTTTGTAAAGTGCGCCAGGGTTCTTGTTTTTTTTTTCATAGCCGGCGTTTAACTGATTTTAAACATTTTACTACAATGAGGCGTTACTTTATATTTATTTACTTATTGAAAATAACCTTCAACTACAATTCAGTTGTGCTGTCAACTAAGCTCTCAATTATTATTCTTATTATCTTATCTCATTTGCGGTATATCAGGAGGGAGGTATATCAGGAGGGCGGTATTTAAAAATAAAACTGGTGTATATCATCTTGTATGCAGCCATATTTTTAAAAAGTGCTGTTAAATAATGATTCTGTTGCATTGCATAATTATTTTTTTGCCACCTTGTACTTGTTGGATTTTGTCTACTGTTTGGAAAGACTGCATATAGATAATCTGCAATTAGTTCTTGAACTTATCTATGATTTGGTACACAATCTAGCAGAGACAGTCCGCTAATGTATCGACAAAGCTGATGAACTAATGACAAGGGGAGCAGCACTAAACACATCCATAGAAATAGTAAAAGAAGTCTTAACAATTGAAATCTAATGAAACCATCAACAGATCCTGGCAAATCAGGAACGGATATCAGATTTTCCCAAACCCATGGCTGATTTTTCTAATCATAGGCTTTTGAGTAGCGACACAAGGGTACGGTAAAAGCTACGGAAATGAAGAAGAGACTGAGACCATCCAACAGTTCTTCTGTGATTGCTCTAAGCTTCTTATCCGTCGACTCCGTTTTTTAGGAGACAGACTATTAGGAGACAGACGATTTGGAGAACTGAAGGACATGGCGGAGATTTTGCTAACACATCTTGAAAGGTTCATCAGGAGTAGTAAGTGGTTTCTGGATAAGTAAATAAGGAGATATGTTTCGTAGGTGTATAGAATACTAAGTATAATGAATAAGGAATTACTAATAAATCAATCTTTATCCCCCGGGGACGATTGCAACTCACTTCAGTGATCTCGACATTCCTTTATTAGAGATCGATAAGTATTCAAAAGTATTTCTAGGTATATATTTGGACATATGGATGGTCATACGTTGACCCTTCGTAACTCACTTTGAAAAAAAGATAGGATATGTAAATTAAATTTTCTTTTTTGTTTTTTAAGTACAGGAAAAACAATTTAGTTTTTATAGCATGAAGAAATTAATTGAATATACATATTTGTTTCAATATTTTCTTAACTTTATATCATGTTTTACAAAAAATGCCACCATGTTTTTCTCGCCTCTTTTCAAATGTGTGATAAGTGAGATACGAATGGTCAAGGTATGACCATCAATATGTATTTACATAGTACAAGTTTGCGTATTTAGGATCTTCGAATCATTGTTGAAAGTGTCTCAGTGATTGTCACAAGTGTCCCTTCCATCTGACATCTTATTTTCATAAATGACCTTTTGTCAATAACAAAGAATCTCATTTGTCGATATCGATAAAAGCTATGTACAGGGTGTTTTTTGTTAGAAGTGTGGTTTTCAAGAAGAAATAAAACGCATAAAATTTAATGCTATGGCCAATCATTTAGCTTTATTATAAAGATAAGGATTTGCCATTATGTTTTAAAAACGATTTCGGGCAAGTGGAATAAATTCCAGCCGAGAGGCCCAATTTTCGACCACTTTTTGCAGCAATTGGGGCCGTATGTCAGTAATATAGCGCCGAATATTCTCTTCCAAGGCGTCAATCGTCTCGGGCATATCTGCTTAGACGAGCGACTTCACATAACCCCACGATCGCACGATCTTAGAGGCCACGCCACAGGCGCGCCCACGACGCGAGATAATGCGCTCACCAAAAGTTTCCTTCAATAAATTGTTTATTTCGTTGGCTGTATGGCATGTGGCGCTGTCCTATTGGAACCAAAGGTCGTTCACATTAACAACCTCCAATTCAGGCACGAAAAAGTCATCAACCATGGCTCTATAGCGTTCCCCATTGACTGTTACATTGTAACATTATGACCGGCTTCATCTTTGAAGAAATATGGACCAATGATTCCCTCTGCCCATAGAGCACACCAAACAGTGACTGTTTCAGGATGTAACGGCGTCTCAATAATGGCTTGTGGATTATGATCACTCCAAATGTGACAATTTTGCTTATTAACGTACCCATTCAACCAAAAGTGGGCTTCATCGCTGAACAAAATTTTCTTGTCAAAATCGCGCGAACCGAACCTTTATTTTAGTAATAAATTTGCACGATTTGCAGACGTTGTTCAGGAATAAGTCTATTCATTATGAAATGGCAAACCAAACTGAGCATAAATCAAGTGACAGCTGTCAAAAAGACCAACTCTGAAAAAAGTATTGCCAGATTGAAAACCACACTTCTAAAAAAACACTCTTTATTAGATGCTTTGGGTTTCGAAAAGCGATGTAACATAAATTTACCATCCCTATTGATCTGAGCCAGCTCTATGTATACCACCTATATATATCCGTCCTAATTGTAGGAACCTTATCTTAACCTTCATCCTAACTGAAGCTTATATGTATACCATATTGAGTACATATCGATCAATAAAGCTGACAACATTGAAACGTGGATTTACATATGTTCTCTCACCTCCACTATCTTAATTCGCGTTTGTGAAACATTCAGTTTTTCTTACATACCTTGTAAAATCTAAGAGTAACTTCCATAATTGCTATTGTTTTCCTCTAACCAATCATTGCTTCTAAAATCAAGTCTTTGTTGATAAGGGTTGTCTTTGGGATAAGGGTAACTTTAGATATTTCATTTTAAGCAATTGGATTTTGAGAATAGTATAATAATACTCATTCACTTACAACTGAAAAATATGAGTAATATCCTTCTTCCCATGATCTACTTTATGTGAAAGGGAGTGGTAGATGTTGTTCCCCTCATTTTTATAAAATTTTCTAGTTATATAGTTATGATGGTATTCTACTGTATGATCATTAATCCAATTTAATTCGTACTTTTTTTTTCTAATGCAAAATGTAAAACATATTTTTTAGGTGACCTTTGTATACAAAATTGACGATGAAGTCTGAAGTTTGAGGTTTTTTGTTTTTGGTTAATTACAAAAGTTTACGTATTTTTGTGCTGGCATGTTCACAAGTGATAAAAAAAAGCGAAAGTATTAGACGAAGAAATATTCATCACGAACGATTTAATTTAAGAGTTATAGAGTTATCAACAATTTATTACTTCTCTTTTTCATACATACATACCTACATACTCGCATATACTTATGTACACCAATACATGTGAATCAAGTGTGGTGGAGGTTTCAAATTATATATAGCATCTGCTGAATTGTGTTAATCGAAAATTTATGTATTACAAATCGAAATGATTGCAACATTACCTATGTATGTATTCATATGTGTGAGTATGTATGTGTGTACAATATAATGGTTATTAATACAACGAAAATAGACAAATATAGGTTATGGATACGAATTGATTAACATGCCTTTATTAATATTAATCCACGCAATAGATGTGAATGCGATGAATGTGCAAGGGTAGGTAAGGGGGCATACAGGCAGAAGGGTGAAGGGGCACATTCATTCGAATGTGAACGCATTTCAAACACAAATGCAAGCAATTTACGTACTATGAAACACACAAATGTTCGATCGAATGAATGCGATTGCGATCACGATCGCTCATTCACAGAAGAAATGACAGCGAAAACCGGTAACAATCTCAAGGTCGCTGAGTAAATGAGTTAATGACAGCAGTTCGAAGCAGTTGCAGAAGATGGTACTCATGTTGTTGATGCTGATGATGGTAATGGCAAAGTTTTCGATGGCAGTTTCAAATTAATATAAAACCACAAAAAGCGAAAGTAAAACAAAAAGTGGAGCTAAAGTGGAGCTAAAGTGGAGCAAAGATCTGAAGAAAGAGATAACGATGATCATTATGATGGCATAGAAAAGGCAAATGAAGCAGTAAACCAGCAAAGAAAAGCAACACACATTGAAGTGTGTCAATAAGTTTATTGACCGTTTCATATCAAATGATGATTTTGTGCTCTTGCAATACTTGCCGCTTTGGCTAAAACACAACACACAACACACAAAGTGGAAATTTTTCCATGTTTTGATTACTTTTTAGGTATCGCTTTTATTTTCAAATTATCATATTTGTTGCGAAATATTAATATAATTAAAATAACATATGTTACAAAAAAGACAAAAAAGAAATGAAACAAACCAAACGTATTGAACATGTAGCTACGGTATAAATAACAAAAAAATAATTTTAGCAAACTGAGCTTAAATTGGCAATAAGCCTTAAGCCAGTTTCGTTATGCAAGTTATTGATAATTTGTTTTATTCAAAACTAGAAAATGTCTTAAATTTTGCTCAATTATATTGAAAAACAAAACATGCAAATTAAAAACCTACTCCACCTACTTTTAATTCATAAACTATTCTATTCTATTGTACTCTGTGACCGGCAACAAAAAAAAGATTAGGTCAAAGAATATAGTAAGTTTTTGAAAACTTTAAATTAACTCACTCTAATGCTTAGGTTTTTTACTTACTGGGCCATTAATTGAAGATTTGAACTTATTTTGTAGTAATTAAAGAATGTGTTTGTATGTATGCAAATATATATTTATATTCAATACATGTACAAATATAACATGCACAACATGAGTGAATGCTAAAAGCTCGGCCTAGGCCCTCCATGGGCTGTTGTGTCATTAAAAGTAAAGTAGGTAAATATGCAGATAAAATTTAATGAACAACAACAATTTTTAAGTAGCAAAAATAAATAAATGCAATTTTGTAATTTCAATTAATTATAATTAAACTTAATTTCTTTTGTTGGTTTTTGAAATATTGTTTGTTTGTTTTTTAATATGAATTGGAAAATATAACAATTTTTGAATGTTACCAAACATCCTTGGCATGAATACAAGTGTATGAGTATATGAAATGAGAACAACTCATAATACCAAAGTACAAAAGTCCATCAAAACCGATTAATGTATTCTGTTCTTAAGAACAAGAACCGCCAACAATTATAAAACGACGCCAGAGTAGCAGCAGCCGCAACAGTAGCAGTAGCAGCAGCTAATTGGTAGCAATTTTCAGTTGGTTGTCACTCATTAAATCGCTAGCAATTATTATTCAAAAAGCCTTTTTGATATGACATTCGATATGTCATAAAAGCAAATGGAAAATACTAAAGAAATCACGATTCCGCCGGGCCCGGATGCTTTAGAGGGGTGCATTATTCAGCGCCGACGAAAGCAAAATTTGGAAATTTTCGAAAAATATTTAACTTCTGTTGAAATTGTCTTGTCACAAAAGTTTGCTCAGCTAAAGTCTCTGAAAAATATATGGGGACCTGTGAGGTTATAATTTCTATATCAAGTTTGTTTAATTTATCTAGCTGAATTTTTAATTTCAACTGCAAAATAATTAATCCTATTTTGTTGTTGATCATTTTCAAAACTAAGTAACTTCCAAACAGAGATTTCTGTTTCTTCTTTTATTATATTTATTTTAATGGCACAACAGCCCATGGAGGTCCTAGGCCGAGCCTTTCGTATCCACTCAAATTGCGTTTTTTACTTTTTGATTTTGCATGTGTCGATATTTGAATCCGGGACATTCTTCGTTGTAGGTTAACGCACTAGCAACCACACCGCGGCGATCACATGCTACAATGCCCGTCTATCTCTTTATCGGTATCCTGTGATTGCATTCCCTCTCTCAATCTTCCTTCCATTCAACACAATGCTCTGCATTCATAGGGGTACACCCTGTGTGTTGAATGTATCAGCAAAAAAAAAGAGATGAGAGGTGATAATTTCAAACTAATTATTTAAGTGCAATTGAAAGCTAGAGTATGTAGAAATTTCAAATAGTAGTTACTTTTCGGAAATGTAAATAATTGCATTTTTGACGAATTCTCAAATTCGGTGTTTCGACAAACGGTACAGATGCCCAAAATGGGTTCAAATTATAAAGCTTGAAGTCTAAGATTTATGCGCATACTCGTATTTCAAAAATAAAGGGAACTGTAAGATGAACAACATCGTTTCCTCTCAGGCCTGTAATTTCTCTTCATCTGCCCTGCTTGACATCAAGGCTCACCTTTTCCAAGCCGCCTGGAAACTAAAAATGAAAAATCAAACTACCTTAGATCATTTACTCTGCCACTCCTATGCTTACTCCGCAGCATAATTCGGGCTATGAACGAAGACAAGTTCAATAAAAGAAAGCTTCAGGTATGATTCAAATTTAGCAGCAGTAACAATAGAGCCTCTAAGTTTTAAACTAGAAAAATCTAATGAAACCCATACCCGTAGGCATACTTTCATATACGAGAAAATTATTGATGCTACGAGAAATGATTGAAAACTAAAGAAACATGCTTTATTACTAAAGCATTTACTGAGTAAGCTTCGGCCATTGACATAAATAAGTAATCTTTCTACCTGCCGATGGTAGTTCTCAAAAAAATGTCCACAGATCGTAGATACATATATGGGATGTATGAGGATAAATCTTATGGTCAATCTAATCACACCTATGGGCTGGAGCTTCAGGAACACAACTGCAGCTCCGGGACCATATCCAACATCGAGCGATAAAGCTAATAGGAGACTTTAGATTTTCCAGCTCTATTGACTCCTTGGGTCGATAGAGCTGGCGTAGTGGTAATGCGTTGGACTGCTACGCAGAGTGTCCGGGGTTCGAATTTCGGCACTGGCAAAATCAAAAAGTAGATTCTAACGGCACCACCTCTTGGCAGGCAATGGCAAACCTACAAGAGTATAAATTGCTATGAGAAGCTTTTCACTTCGCCGTTCGGATTCGGCATTAAACTGTAGGTCCCTTCCATTCATGTAAAAATATAACACGCACAACATGAGTGGATGCGAAAAGCTCGGCCTAGGTCCTCCATGGGCTGTTGTGCCATTAAAAGTAAAGTAAATTGACTCCTTGGAACATGGTCGAAACGTGGCTTGCGTCTCACTGTTCTACGGTTACTTTAACGGTAGATGTTCTTCTGAGATGCGGAAGCTGATGTCGCCAGTTCGTGTGTTCAACAGAACTACACGGTCAGCAAGCGGAACTCACACCTTCCATGTAGACACGGTGTTAAAACGCACTACGCGCTACAGAGAAAGTTCGTTCATCTGTCGTACCGCGCGTATTTCGAATAAGCTCCCTGCAACAATTTTTCCCAATTATTATGACCCTTGCAAGTTTAAAGCAAACGTTCATAAACACTTCTCCCTCTTTTTTCCTCCCTATTATCAATCTGCCTTCCAATCAACACAATGCTCTGCATTTATAGGGTTACCCGCTGTGTGTTGAATATTTAAAAAAAAAAAAACCGAATGTCATCTTGTATTTTCAGTTAAGCGATTATTAATTGCTTCTAATAAACTACGAGTATCAATCCAATCAGTATTTTGGATAAATTTATTGAATATGGAATATTCCTTTAATCTACACAAAAAAAAAGAAGTTATTTATATTACACTTTTATTTCATTCTATCTCAACTGTGAACGTTAATTTTGAAATTTTGTGACCATGTTAATTTTAATGATGTTAATAATGTTTATATTTATTTATATTTATGTATGTTTATGCGAGTACATATGTAAAAAATAGTCAGAGATAATGAAAATGTACTTTGTTTCGTATATTACCATATATTATTTTTAGCAACATCATACGCTAACCATATCGTTTTATAAGCATTTATATAGAAAAGCATTAATAAGTTATTTTTTGATTTAAATTTCATAGATTTCAAAGGTTGCTATTATGAAATTACTAAGTGCAAACTGCTAAAATTAGAATAGATATAAGTTTTTATGTTTCGTTGACTTCTGACCGGTATTATGCATACCAACGAAAACTGTCATTATTATATCGTTGAAAAAACAATCCAAGTTGTTACACTATGAATGACATTGACAAATTTTAATGGTATCACATTTCGATAAACATAGTAAATAAATTGCGAATTTTAAATTTAATTAAGTTTCATGGTTTCCCTGGTTTTATAATTTTTTATCATGGCAATTAATTATTTCGTTTTGAAATGCTTTTTAAACTTCGTTTAACAACACAGATGTATGTTATTTATTTAATGTTTATTATTTATTTAATATTTTCATTAAATTGAAGTAGATTTCAAAAAATTTCTTATCTAATTTGACCATAATGCACTACTGATCCTGGATGCTGTTAGTCTTTTCCACCTACAATTGAGTTTTTTGAGGTATGTTTATACGATTTCGTTCTTGCCTTGTACTTGGGGATGTTAATAGTAGTTTAGCCTGGGACTCATTCAGTGAAGATGCCTTTCACGCTAATTCGTCACGCATTTCGTTGCCGTTGATATTCCAATGCCCCTGAGCCAATCCCATTAGACTTTCTCCGCATTGGTTAACTACATTTGACGTTGCTGTGGTAGAGTTGAGTGCCATGATCATTACCTGGATAAAGATAGTGTGTGCCCATTGAGTTTTGGAAGGTTAAATCTGGGTATTTTGGTTCGGTGTGTAAACAATATAAGTTCTGTTTTACTTGGATTCAGTCCCGATCCACATCGAGTGATACCGTCAAGTGCCTTTTACAAGGTCCAAGTGTTGATGCCATTAAATCCACATCTTATTTCGCATACGCCACGACTTTAACTCTTCCTCAGCTCATCTTAGTCAGGATACTGTTTATTTCACATAGCCAATCACTCTACACTCTGTCACTATCTTCTACAAGAGTGTCATGCTGCTAGCATACGCTGATGATATAGACATCATTGACAAAAACGCTCTAGCAGCCAGTGCAGCATTCTCCAACCTGAAAAGGGAGTCCCGTCGAGTGGGTCTAGTGGTGAACGAGGACAAAACGAAATAACCTTGTGCCAACAAACAAAGAGTCGCAGCGTCTTGGATAAAATGTCACTGTTGACAACTATACTTTTGAAGTCGTCGAGGATTTCTTTTACCTAGGATCCAGCATAAACACCAACAATAATGTCAGTCTTGAGATCAAGCGGAGACTAACTCTTGCCAACAGGTGTTACTACGGGCTCAGTAGGCAATTGAGAAGTAGAGCCCTCTCTCGACCGACGAAAATAACGCTCTATATATGTCCCTCATGTGGTCGCTGTGGCGTAGTGGTAGTGCATTGGACTGCTGCGCAGAGTGTCCGGGGTTCGAATCTCGGCACAGGCAAAATCAAAAAGAAGAAAAAATAATTTTTCTACACGGCACCACCTCTTGGCAGGCAATGGCAAACTTACAAGAGTAAAAAATTGCTATGAAAAGCTTTTCACTTCGCCGTTCGGATTCGGCATTAAACTGTAGGTCCCTTCCATTCATGTACAAATATATGACGCACAACATGAGTGGATGCGAAAAGCTCGGCCTAGGCCCCCAATGGGCTGTAGTGCCATTAAAAGTAAGTAAGTAAAGTAAGTATGTCCCTCATCCTTCCCGTCCTAATGTATGGCGCAGAGATGTGGACATTGGCCATCAACCATGATGAAAAGCTGTTAGGAGCATTCGAGAGGAAGATACTCCATAAGATCTACGGTCCAGTATGCGTGGACGACGTGTATTGAATAAGATGGAACGATGAGCTGTATGAGCTGTACGCCGACACTGACATAGTCAAGCGTATAAAAATCCAGCGGCTTCGCTGGTTGGGTCATGTTGAGCGAATGGAATGGAAGAAAGCGCTCCGGCTAGAAGGGTGTTTTATTCGAACCACGGTGGAGGAACACGCAGAAGGGGACGTCCTAATCTCCGTTGGAAAGACCAGGTGCAGGGCAACCTGACTGCACTTGGCCTTATCAACTGGTGCCAGCGCGCGCATAGCAGTGGCGACTGGCGAAACTTTGTAGAGGGGGCCAAGACCGATCATCGGTTGTAGTGCCAGTTAAGTATGTAAGTAATCACTCTACAAGTGTAGAGTTCCCCTTCTAGAGTGTCTGACAATATTGGTATTTCCGATGTTCGCTGTGAGTATCCTGCTCCTTAGCATAGATGTAATCCAACTGGTTATGCAGTTGTTCAGTACTAAATTCTAATTCTAAGGATTGTTGAATTGCATCGGTGCGTACGCTGTTAAAAGCCCCTTCTATGTCCAGGAAGGCAACCATCGTATACTGTTTGCTATCTAATGATCTTTCTATTACTTGCACCACCTCTTCCATTAGTTGCAATGTTGGTCTCCTTGGAAGATTCACAAGCATCGCAGCAATTAATTGTACCTCCGGCTATCCTTATAGTAAGTACAATTGCCAGTTCCCAGGGGAATTACTCAGATTAAACGCTGACCTCGAGTTGCCTGAGTTCATTAACACATTTTGTATTAAGTATAGTAAATTCTGATTATTCTGGTATTGAAGTGGCTCCATGGTATTTATACAAATTTTATTCAAAAGTTGTATAAAAAATTAAAAAAAAAAATTAAAATGAGTTCTGATGCTAATTATTGCAATTATTTATGTACTAGTCAGAAACTACATAAGTATATACCATATGTACATATATAAGTATAAACAAAAATTTAATGCCAAAAAAAAAAAAAAATACCCCAACATACGAAATTATGACATTTTAATTTGTGGCAAAATCATAAATTGATTGCGGCACAATTTTTTCAAATGGACAAAAAGACTGACGGGCAGATTGATAGTCAGGTAACCTCGTTAAGACTTCGTTACTGAATATCACTTGCTCTACTGCAACTAAAGACGAGTTCAAAAAGGTCGCATGGCCTCTACAAAAACAAAAAAAACCACATGTCTTAGCAATAAGAGAAAATAAAAGTTAAAACTTGTATGTTCATTTTGCTGTGGTGGAGCGGAAAATTCACAGTGCAGTGTTAAGATAAAAAATTACAGCAATAAAATCTGATACAGAAATGTGATTGCAAAAAGTTACTACAAAAGCGAGTGATTATTGAGTGATTTTCGTTTGTTTGGTGTAGTAGTTTTCGCATTTACGCTCATTTCTCTCTTGAGTAGCTTAACATTTAAGCTTATGCTTGAATGTTAGTTACTGCTGTAACGATTGTGAGCTTTACTGGATCATATTTGAGTGGAACCAAAAATTGGTTAATGAAAAAAAAAGAAAAAATCACTCCAAAAACAATGAAAAATTAAATCGAGAGCGTTAACACCAACACCAACAAGCGCAAATAGCTAACACCAAAAAGCGATAATAGCAGATTAAATTTTGTTATGCTGCTGCTGTGCTGTTTAATTTTTGGACAAGTTAAGAGCGTGCGAGAATGTGGCCAGCACATTAATGCTTTGCATGTGCTATTGTTGGTGGCGCTATTAACTATGGATGTGTGCGTGCGTGTGTGTGTGCGTGTGTATTCGTTGAGCGCATGCGCTTTTGCTCTCTTTTACACACGCATACATACGAGTACATATACAGTCACAGCGCAACTTCAATTGCATTCGTTTATGTATCGTCTCCTGCTTATTTTGTACGCTCCTCCATCCATATTCGTCCGTCTGTCTGCCCGTCCACACATTGTTTTCATGTATAGTTTGGTTTGGTTGGTTTTGTTGTAACCGAAGTTTTTGGCCACTGCTAAATCACGGTAGTAACTTTCGTCTGCAGTCATTTGCTTAAAGTTAGTGAACGTGCTAATATCGTGCGTCGTCCCTGTTGCTGTTGGCTGCTGCTTGACGTGTGTTCCTGAAAAAAAAAAAAACTCCAAGAAGTGTCGTGTTTGATTTTGTGGTAATATTACAAATTATTTTCGTTGCTTTTTTTCTTAAGCTTGCTGTTTTTGTTTTCGTGTGCTTTATTTGTTATTTTGATAATTTTCTTTTACTACTTGACTTGTTGCAGTTGCAGTTGGTTTTGAGATTTTAGTTTTCGCGTTTCGCTTATAAAAACAAGAAAGTACAGAAGACTTGAGTAGTTAACGTGTATGCATTTAAATTTCATTTAACGGAAATATATTTTCATAGTCGTGATTTTGATGTGTGCATTTGTTTTTTAGAATAGTGAAAAACGTTTTTATGACAATAAGATGAAAGTGGGAATAACTTTATGACTTTCAACGAAAGTACAAATAATCGGAAAGGTTTTAGGGTTGTAAATTATACGAAAGTCTTAAATATGTAGGAATGTTGGTATACAATATCAAAATTGTAGAAGACTGATCGTTTTTCATTAGGTTGCAAGCTAAAACAGAAAATAATACTGACATAAAATTTACGAGTATTTAAAATAGGTGTGTAATTTTGTTTGCTACTTAATTTGTGTAAATACGTTTTGAAATGTACACAGAATAAGTTTGTAGAATTTACGGTTGGTTTGACCGAAATCAAAGTATAGAAACAATTCATGTATTAGTCATGTTCGTTCCGTAATTGTGATCTAAAAATAGACAAGATCAAATTGAACATACCATAAGTAAATAGACAGTTTGTTGTAAATAGGCTTACATGGGTTTTTATCAGATTTTAAAGCTCTCATTAAATAAATCACCCTGAGTGCGTTTTAGCCCCCTTAATAGTATGCACCTGTGTAAAAACAGTTTCGTTATAGGCGAAATATTTCATTTTCTTATGAGTAGATATCTCGATTTCTATTAGAATTGTAAATCTGCAAAATATCAAGAATGTTTTAGAAAATACAGGGTGTCCCAAAAGTCAACGTTATCCCTTGGAGGGTAGATAGGCCAACTGACAACTAACTAGAATATCGGAATATTAATTTAGTAAAGAATTTTTTGATTTTGAGATATTACCACTTTTTTGTGAAAACTCATGAATCGGGAAAAAATCGTATTCTTCCAAAAGCTAGAACATTATCATTATTCCATTTTTGACTGTGATCAATAGTAGGGCTATTCAACGTTCAGAACAAAAATTAGAATCGATAAATATGGAATTTTCTAGCCAGTTTGTTAGTCACTTTTGAGGCATCCTGTATAAGATGGATATACGATTGCAAACCAACTGATCCCCGTAACCGATTAAAGTGGGTTAATGTATAGCTAACAACATCAAGCATAGCTAGAAAAGACAAAAACTTATTCTACACTCATCCGCCCATATTGGGCCCTCACGATAAATAGAACTGGATACAGTACGGCATTAAGGAGGGAAATGCTTTCTTTGGCCCTTTTAGCAGGTGACAATTCTCTATTTTATACACAAATAAAACAGCTAATTATGCTTCTAAGGCGATTCGATGGTGGTAATAGGATAACTCCATTAACACAGTCTTCTCCTTGGGTTAAAAACAGATGAACTCTAGTTTTGCGATATTAGTATTGAGCATTGCCTTCATTGACGAATCGCACTTGCAATGGGCAACATTCTTCGATAAGAGCATAACTTTAAATGTATTCTGAAGACCCCAGTCGGGCAGGTGGACAGGTATAATTCTATGTTCCCATTGAGCTGAAATTGAGCAGTTTCGGCAAATGTTGATTTGCTGATTGCTAACATACTGAATTGGCAAATGCTGTAACGCTTGCGACGGTTACAGCAATTTCTCTTACGTATGTTTAGTCTGTTGGCACTACGCAGCTCCTTCACATTTTCTGCCTATTACTCAGCTATGAGCTTCTTCTCCCGCGAACTTCACACATTTTTTTTTATTGTATTAACATTTTTCCACCCGACAATCGAAAATTCATATTAGTTATAACGAAAGAACAGAAATGAAAAACAAAACAAATAGAAATGACAGATCAAATTCATTTCAATATTTATTTAAGGAATGAATTCAAAGGATTGCATCCCATTTTCAACTTAGTTTTGGTGAAACTGCCTTATTTCAGTGTCTGCATTTGACATTTTGTTATACGCCGAAATTGAGTATCTCAAAATGCGACATAAAAGACGCTGACGCTCCAATTAAGATATGAGTTTAATTGCGAACCCAGAAAGCTTAAGGAAAGCCGTTTTATTGTCAGAGCAGCTCATTTAATAGTAGGTACAATTTTAGCGCTTTTTTCAGTTTTTCTTAATCTAGTATCTACAGGGTGTCCCGTATTAAGAGGACAATCCACCGCCAGTCGAGTCCTTGGGTCGAGAAACGAAAAAAATCGTATGGGTGCGGGGGGGGGGGAATGGTGGAGGGGGGGGGGGGGGGGGGGGTCGAAAATGATCTAGTAAGGAGCTATACCTTAAAGTATGCTAAAAAATCTCATTCAAAGGCAACATCACGTTTTACAGTATAACTTCCAAACTATTAAAGCTAAGAAAGTATGATTAGCATTTTTGAAAATTAAATTTAACGGGCAACTTTTTGTATAGTGAATCGATTACATCAACCATAAAGAAGTTATAGCCCCTTAAAATTAAAATTTTTTGTTTTATAAGTCAACTTTTGTGTTCAAGCATGATTATCTCGAAAAGTTGGGTTGTTATTTTTTTTAATGGGGGATGCAGTTTTGTTTTGCGAACAATTCTCTACAAAACTCCCATACAACATTTTCATATCCAACCAACGGATAAACAAGTGGTGTAAATTATTTGCAACAAGTTCATAAATTACAATGCAAGAACTTCAGAAATTAAAATATGCTTTATAAATCAATCATTGAAATATTTTTTTTTTTTTTCATTTCAAAATTAAAAAAACAATTAGGCCAATTAAAAATTCTTTATTAAAAATTTTCATGTAATATAAATCACTATAACTATTGTTTACTTTATACTTATAGATTTCTTTAAAAACTCAAAGCCGAGTGTATTCGCAATAAGAATCCATCATCAACGATTAAGTAAAAAGGAAATATTTCTCTCACAATAAAAAACAAAAAAACAAATTAGCGAAACAAATAATCACATTAAAATGCAATCACTGAAATGCAATTTGAGTCTGCTGCTCCTAATCGGCATCGTTTTCAACATATGCTTGGCAATGCCAGGACTACGTGTTAAGCGTCAAGATGCAGTGGCGACGGTAGAAGCCAATGATGATGACGGTGATTTGAATCCCATGAATACAGAGGTAAATTTATATAAGAGAAAATAAATAAATTGCAAAGAAAAAATCAAAATATGTGCATACATTATCAAAGACTGACGTCTAGTGCTACTCAGCTGCTGCAAGGGGCGTGACAGCATTATAAAAGTTGAGTTGCATTTTGTTTGTAATGCGCACACATATGCAAAGTTTTATATGGCTGCAATAGGAAATGATGACGACGACTTTGTTGCACTCACTTCATGTTTGGCAACTCTGCGTCCGAAGAAAATATTACATAGTTTTTCTTCGCTGTTGCTTTTTTATATTAAACAGTTTTATAAACTTTGTGTTTGTGTCTTTTATGCAATTTGTTTATTGTTATTATCTGCTATACTCCTTTCTACATGCATACTTACACATATGCACATAGCATATGTTTGGAAGTAGAAAGTACTCACATATATATAGGTATGTAATACATAGTACATACTTGTGGCATGATCGAGTTAAATGCAGTTTTAAACTAAAGGAGAAAGATCGGAGGAGAGGGGAGGGGCGATACCGTTGGTGTATAGTACAAATGTGAGCAAACACAATCACCATTTGTTTGTGCCTCGCGGTTGATTTTTTCAGTCTGGACTCGGTCATTCTTTCAGCTCATGTACAATTTTTAACGATTTTAGTTTAATATGTAAAATTTTTGTGGGAAATGTCAAATTTTACTAGTAACTGATGGGCAGCGGCCTGTATCAATCGATTAGGAATCATACGCGAATCAGCGCCCTTTATCAATCGATAGAGGGATAGAAGCCTCCTCTATCGGTTGATAGAGAGCGCATAGTGGATGCATATGTGCTGCCATCATTTATTTGAATATATATATACATTCTAATTTTTTCATACTTGATTGATAAAGGGGACTGCTCCTCATTTCCGTGACAATATCAGTTTTGCCACTATCATCTTTTACTCCTAACGAAGTGAACTTCAATAAGCTTCAATAATAACTATAATTATTGTTCTACACTTAATTTATCCTAACTTCCACAAAAGCGTATTCCATTAAAAATTTTTTTTTTTTTCTTTGTTTTGTAAAAAAGAACAGAAGTCAGATCCAAACTTTATAAAATTTTTTGTCAATTAATTAGGTTGAAAATTCTAACTTTGATTAGAACAAAACGTTGAACGTTCAATTTCTTTCCTCTCTCTAGCGAATTGCTTGGATTTGCTACATTTCCTCATTGAATTGCTGTTCTGCAAGTATTCAGAGCAATTGATTAGGTTTCCACTTGAAAGATGTTTAGTGTTGTTAGGAACTGAATTTGATAAATAGTGGATAACCAAAATTCGAAGAGATCGGCGATGAAACCATTTTTGATTATAAACTTTTAACTAACATTGCCGCCTTTGCAACGCCGCAGTTTGAAGAAATATTAAAAGTGCCAGTCTTCATAGCATCTCTATAAGTTCGGTGATGATTGACTGTCATTTCGCACAGGGTTACTACAATAAAGCAAAATGATCCTGGGTCACAGAGCACACTTGTGGTATTACCAGACTTACCTGGACCACAATGGACATTGAACGTACTAGACAGCTACACAATCTTAGCGGAAACTCGATAACCATAAAAACTTCGGAGCTTACGGGATACCTGGTAATGAGGAGACATGCTACCAAATTAAGGCTTCCATTGAACAGTCGTTGAATGTCGAGGTTATGGCTCTGATGAAGTACAAGAAACAGTTCTACACTTCCTGTTTTAATGCACATCTCTGGCTGGCTAGGAGGTGACTAAAACTTCTAGGCTGACCTTTCGTTACTAGTCTATACGAGCTATAATCCATAAGGATTTAGGGTTACTGGTCAGAATCCTCATGGTTCTCCACTCTGTAAATGGGGCGTCATGCCGTATTGTGGTGCTATTGATTGAGCTTAAGTATGCTTTTATAAAGAAGGCTGTTACTCCAACCACCTAACCTAACCTACTATGTACAACAAAAGTACTATTTATGTCCCTAGTTTACTTATCCTTGCGAAATATGAGAATATGTAGTTTTTATTAGAATTTGTTTACCCTTATTTTTAACTATAAATTTCATATAATATTCAGTCTGATAAAAAGGTTTTGAAATACCTGAACGAACCCAACAAACTATTGACATATGTAGACGCACACATACACGATGTCAAAATAATATACACATACATATGCACATGTACTGTATACAAGACGACCTTGAATGAACGAATGCCTTAACTTGAGCATTTGGTTTTGACTCAAATAAAATTTTAAAATAGCCGTACATTGTAAAATACCTTTACACATACATACATACCGTATGTACATATGTATTCATATACCATATTACATATACTTGTCATCAACAGGTAAAATCGGCAATAACGAAAAAAATTTCCAAATAAAAAGAGAAAAATAATAAACAATGAAGACGACCTACGATAACAAAAGTGGTTTAACTTATGCTTTCGTGCTTCTTCTTCTTCTTCGAATTTTGATACGCTACCGTCAGTATTGACTATATATATAGGTATTATATGTAACTTGTTCACATATACTTGTATGTATATACTATGAATATATAATATTAGTAAAAGCTCTCAAGCAAAATTGGAAACGAGGCGAATTATATTTCTTTTGGAATTACTAAGCAGGTGCCAAAAGATTTGTTACTTTGGAATATGTTGTTACTGTTGTTGCGTTTGATTTGCCAAGTAAAAGGTGTTTTTATTAGAAGTGTGGTTTTCAATCTGGCAATACTTTTTTCAGAGTTGGTCTTTTTGACAGCTGTCACTTGATTCATGCTCAGTTTGGTTTGCCATTTCATAATCAATAGACTTACTCCTGAACAACGTTTGCAAATCGTGCAAATTTATTACCAAAATAATGGTTCGGTTCGCGCGATTTTCACAAGAAAATTTTGTTCAGCGATGAAGCCCACTTTTGGTTGAATGGGTACGTTAATAAGCAAAATTGTCACATTTGGAGTGATCATAATCCACAAGGCATTGTTGAGACGCCGTTACATCCCTAAAAAGTCACTGTTTGGTGTGCTCTATGGGCAGAGGGAATCATTGGTCCATATTTCTTCAAAGATGAAGCCGGTCATAATGTTACAGTGGAACAGTCAATGGGGAACGCTATAGAGCCATGATTAATGACTTTTTCGTGCCTGAATTGGAGGATGTGGATGTTGATGTGGACGACCTTTAGTTCCAACAAGACGGCGCTACATACAGCCAATGAAACAATCAATTTATTGAAAGGAACTTTTGGTGAGCGCATTAGCTCGCGTCGTGGGCCTGTGGCGTGGCCTCCAAGATCGTGCGATTTAACATCGCTGGACTATTTTTTGTTTTTGGTGGGGTTATGTGAAGTCGTTTGTCTACGCAGATAAGCCCGAGACGATTGACGCCTTGGAAGAGAATATTCGGCGCTATATTACTGACATACGGCCCCAATTGCTGCAAAAAGTGGTCGGAAATTGGGCCTCTTGGCTGGAATTTATTTGAACCAGCGGCAGCCACTTGCCCAAAATCGTTTTAAAAACATAATGGCAAATCCTTATCTTTATAATAAAGCTAAATTCTTGGCCATAACATTAAATTATATGTTTTCTTTATTTTTTTTTTATTTCTTCCTGAAAACCACATTTCTAAAAAAAACACCCTGTACTAAGTTTAGTATGTGCGAATGAAACGACCAAGTTGTTTTTGTGGTTGCTGTGGCGAACTGGTATTGCGTTGAACTGTTAAGCAGAGTGTCTGGGGTTCGAATCTCGGCACAGGCAAAATCAAAAAGTAGAAAAAGCTATTTTTCTATGCGGCACCACCTCTAGGCAGGCAATGGCAAACCTACAAGAGTAAAAATTGCTTTTCACTTCGCCGTTCGCATTCAGCATAAAGCTGTATAACACAACATGGGTGGATGGACACTGGGGTACTGGGTAGACATCGGATTTTTAAATTAAAATTTAAAACCGGTGTCACTATAACAGATCCTTCATCTAGTCAATAATTATGACCGTAGTTATTATGTATTCGATTTAGCATAATACATAGTCGGTTGCATCTGGTTCGTTGCCATCGAGTTCATAAGCATTGACAAAACAGTGACAAGGTCGTTGACAAGTTTTAGCCATTCAGAAATTTAAGTGTGGTTGGAAAGGAAACACACTTTTGAAATCATGAAAGAAGTTGATCGAGGCATACTAGTCTCTAAGACATACTGCCTATCAACATGATCGATTTCATCATCCGCATCAATACCGTTATAACATTTTGGGACAAACTTCAGCTTAGTCAGCCTGTTGAAAACCTATAGCCCACTCAGTCATTTGTATTTCGCGCACCGAAGGTGTAGTATGGCGGTCTCAAAATTGAATTAGTAAATACTTCGTTGTTGTTGTTGTCACTTAACGTTTTTATTTCTACTTGTATATTGGGGTTGTTAGTTGACCAACAACATTTTTGTCATCATTTCATTGGTTGTGTGTATGCAAAGCATGCATGAAAAAGTGTTCACCAAGAAAATATAAAAAAAGTTCCATTGAAACTTTAACTGCACACAGCAATAACAATAAGAGTTAATCAAATGTATTACGTACAACGATTACAATACATAAGTGACAATCGAACAAAAACTACGAAATAATAGTACAACAAAAGTAAAAAAAAAAAAAAAAATAAATAAATTGTAAAAACAACAACTAAGTACAACACATAAAAATGTCAACAGATTTTTTCCATTAATTTTATTTGTTATTTGTTGTGATTTTAATGGAATGTTGGAATGTTTCTTTGGTATTCATCACGTTTTTTCCATCTTGATTTCTTTACTTAATATTTTTGGCTCTGTTGGTTTAATTTTACCACTTCGTGGACTTTAGTTTCTATTTGTTTAGTTTGTAAACGTTTTCATTATTTAAATAATAAAAAATTTTTTTTACAGTTGTTTTTGTTGTTGTTGGTTTTATATTGATATTTCAAGTTTAAAGGCAATTTTATGGTCTTCATTGGTATTATTTACATTTTTACTTTTATTTCCTTCTGTCTGAAACTATTCTTTGTATGTAAGTATCTCAATAAACATAGGTACAATTACAATGGAATACTTTTTTTGTAATTTAATCAGTTGAAAATTGTGGTTTGGTGATTTTGTTGGATGTTTGCTGGTGACGATGACAATAGTCTTTGATAATAAACTTAAAGGCCATGCTTTTGTAGATTACTTTTAGAATGGAACTTGCATGTTTTCTGGTTTTTTCATAAGTCAGACCAGTACACCTTGAAAAGTGGTAAATAGAATATATTAGAATTTTTGAATGTCATCAACACATTATTTATTTAGAAAAAAATTTGAGATAATTCCTAATTAGTGCTTGGCTACATAAATACTTTTGATTACCAAAAGCTATAGAACTTAATAGTATAATTATATATCTTTCACAGGAAATTATAGCTGCCATATCATAACTGCTTTGTACTTGGTCAGAATAATTGGGTTCCTTTTAAATGGCACAACAGTCAGTGGAGGGCCTAGAATGAGCTATTCGCAACCGTTGATGTTGTGCGAATTATATTTTTATACGAATGGAAGGAACCTAAAACCTTAAACCGAATCCAATCGGGGAGTTGAAAAGCTCATCTTAGGAAATTTGGGTTCCTTTTCAATGGCACAACAGTCAGTGGAGGGCCTAGAATGAGCTATTCGCAACCGTTGATGTTGTGCTAATTATATTTTTATACGAATGGAAGGAACCTAAAACCTTTAACCGAATCCAATCGGCGAGTTGAAAAGTTCATCTTAGGAAATTTTTGCTCTTTTAGTATTGCCATTGGGAAAAACGATTATTTTTTTTCATTTAAAATTTTTGACTGAACCGTGCCGACCACGATTCGTGCACCCACTTAATAGAAAATATAAAGAAAAGAAAGCAAATTATTCTATATTATTCACTTCGACTAGCTTAAGTTTCACTTCATGTGGACCATCGGCCCAGGTTTTTTGTCAAAAAGTCTTAAATTTAGTTGGGATATCCTATAGAATATTTCTTGAGAAAATATCCATGTCCACATTCCATATAAGCAACACTATCAAAGCAGAAAAGTTTTAGAGTAACATAAGCTCATTTAACATGTGCGTATAAAACGATCAGTTTTTTAATTATTCATCTTTTGTTATCATTCACAAAAAATTTGCTCAATAGCAGCTGGCAGCTTTGCATAGGCATTTCTCTTCTTTAATATATGGTTGAATAAGTCCTTGCATGCCAAAAAATATTTTTAATTTTATTTTTAACTCAGTTCTTTCTTCCGCAGACAGTTTAAGAGACTTCTTCTTTGATTTTTGAAGAGCAACGAGTTCTTGACCCTTTATAGCTTCATTATTTTCGCATGACATCGGGTATAAATTTATGTATCTCTCTTTGGAATGTAAATATTTGTAAGGATTCGAATTATGGAATGGAATTCTAATACTTTTTTCACTTACTCTACATTCAACTTTCCTGTTCGGTAATACTTAGTCGTAATGGACAAAAAGCCGTTTTTATTTTGTTTTATCCATGTCAGGTGGCAATAAACTATTGCCGTTTCTTTTCTGGTTTAACCCGGATTAAACCACATTGCAGCATGCAGTTGGTAATTACTACAATACCATATGTGGGTAATGAAGCATTATCTTATTCATTGAAAAATCGAATTCATTAGAAAAATAAAATTTTAATGATGAGCAAGTAACATTAGCATCAGAAAACTCAATTCGAATGATTACCAATAAAACATAAGCTATATAAAAATCAATTCTAATGATTCAAAAAAGCATTGCCACATAGAAAAACTAATGCATTAGCATTAGAGTAATTGTTATTATAAGCCGGTGCCATTAATAGAACTTACAGTCGAACTTCAACAACAACTTCAACATAGCAATAATAGCATATCTTTGTTGTTGCGGCCATAATTGCAGCTGCGGATAACAAAATAGCGAACACTAAAGTAAACAAATAATCAAACGTTAATTAACAATGAATTTGACAATCGGATGTATTTCGGCTCAAAAGAATAAGAGGATTTGCTAGTAACTCCACCTTGCGTATAAATTCACCTCTTACCACTTTTGCACTTAAATAAAATTATAGCACTTATTTCTGTACTTAGAAAAAGGACCGCCTTTATTCTCAACCTCTAATATATATATGAACAATATAACTCTTTAGACTACTACAATTAGAGCTTATTGTACAACATCATCCTTTTACAGAAGTGTCATTTTAATAACTTTTGCCTTTTATATCGTACATAATCTCATTTACACATAATTTTTAGTAAGTAAAACTCTAAAAAAATATCAGCTTTTTACTGACTAAAAGAAATAGGAATTCATGAAAAACCACCCTTTATTTTTATACTTTTGATGAGAAATTATTCTACGTGTCACTTCGAAAAATAGTAGTAAACAACAGGAGTATAAATAGTAGAAAACACCAGTTGAAAATAACAGTAGAAGAGTAGAAAGAAATAGTAGTAGAAAACGTTGTTGAAAATTGTAGTAAGTAGGTTATCTTTTTCCTGCAAGACAGTATCGCTGAAATTTCTATGCAGAAAATATTTGTTGCTAAAGAAATTTTACCGTCTATGAGCCACTTAAGAAAATAATTTCTTTTATGTTGTTATACATGCTAAACGTAACGCATTATTTTCACCAATCAAAATTTTTTTTACTAAATTTTTATACAGCTAATTTGATGATTTTCTAATGCTAATGATTTTTTTTTATCATTTGAATTGGGTTTTCTAATGATAATGCCACTGTTTTATCATCAGAGTTAGTATAGTGCTGATGTTTTTTTTTTGAATTATTAGATTGGTTCTTCTAATGCTAATGTTTATCATTAAAATTGTTTAAAGGCAAATTTTTTTTTATTCATTAGATCATTTTCCTTATTTTAACGCTATTCAATTGTCATTAGCATTGAGTTTTGACATTGATAATTCTATCGGCTGATCGTTATAAATGAACTAATGCTTCAGCTCAATGAATTACCATTATTCGCTTTGTCTGATAATAACCAATCAAATATGGTAACTCTTGGAAAACACAACTGAATTTTCATTCTTACTCTACTTTACTTTTAATGGCACAACAGCCCATGGAGGGCATAGGCCGAGCTTTTCGCATTCATTCAATCCTCGTACATTTAATGTATGTAGTGCTACTTCCATTAAAGTAGCACTATATTAAATATCTTATTTTGCCGTCTTTTGAATGAAACTGCGCAATAAATTAGGACACGAGAAGCAGTCAAGGCTTAAATATTATATAATTTTCATTCGAATTGTCAGAAAAAGTTCGTTTAAACGATTTTTAGCGATCACCGGTTTAAACCACCAGCTGGTTTAAACCATGCCATGCCATGATACTTTCTTTTATTTTAATGGCACAACAGCCCATGGAGGGCATAGACTGAGCTCTTTCACATCGCCTCATGTTCTTCTTGTTACGTTTATACATGAATGGAAGGGACCTACAGTTTTATGCCAAATCCGAATGGTGAAGGGAAAAGCTTTTTTAACTGTTGTAGGTTCGCCATTGCCTGCCAAGAGGAGGGGTGCCGTGTAGAAAAGTGTTTTTTGCTACTTTTTCGATTTTGGCTGTGCCGAGATTTGAATCCCCAACTACGCCATGGCCTCCGCCATGATACTAGTTATTGTAATACTAACTCTCTTTGCTTTAGTGAGTTGCTAGCTTATTTCGCAAGTGCGTAATGGCAGAGGGAGGAGAGAAATGTATTGAAAAAAAAATCTTGTTTTCTTGTGACTAAGTAGTTGCTGCAACTTCTGACAAAGTATGAAAAATCTCTGACCTTTTCTGAAGAAAAATTAAAACTTATAAAACGAGTATTTGTTAAATATTTATGTGAATACAAAGTAGCATTGTTTATTTGTATTTTCTAAAGATAAATACCTCAAAGAATTTAACATTTGGAATTATGTGTTTAATAAATGTTAATTACACGTACACCCCGTACTAAATTCTGCGAAAATGTATTTTTAAGTACTTACTTACTCTACACACATACATACAAACATACTGCGCACATATGTCTGTATCTACGCGTATCTAAATAGTTAATATGTATTTCTAAATACCAATAAAATAATTTATTAAAAATGCATTTACATTATTGTGGTGTACCTAGGTAGCTTGTTATTTTCGACGTCTGTAGTGGTATGCTGCTGCCATCTATTTGGGTCAAGTCAAACTCGAGCAGCGCAAATTAATTTGAAGAAAAAAAGTCTAAAGTTAAATTAATTAAAAACACATAAAAAAAAAATAAAATTAAATAAACTTCAAACCGGATTTTCTGCGTAGCGATTACAACAATAATAACACAAAAACAACAACAAACTCTGTTTATTAATACTTCGTGGTGACCTTTATACTCTCAACATCGATTGATAATAATTTCTTTTGAAAGAAACTGAATTCCATAGAAAATCTTAGGTGATTTGATATGACTTCTTGATAAGTGCATTCTACATATTTGAATTGGGATTGTATGGAGAATATTATTGATTGTTTATATTGCTTCGGTTGCTCTTGTAAACTAGCTTCAATTTGATGATTATGCAATTTTAGTCGTATGCATACGATATGGCAAAATAAAATAAATGAAATTGAAACCGGTACAGTGACTACACAAAAACAACTTTCAATTAAAACTTTACAAGAACATGACTTACGAAATTATGTGTGTTTATTTTTAAATTCGCTGCTTGAAAGTAGTTTTGACTTACCTTTCTGGTGTTTGTGTGTGTGTGTGTGTGGAAGGTCATTCAAACCTTTGCATTTATATTTTGGTCGCTTCTGGTTACTTGCTTTGTTTGGTTTTCTCTTACTGTGGTACACTGTAATAAGGAAGTGTAATTCGCAATTTTTAATCAACTCCATCACTGTACCATTTTCTAGGATGTGTCAAACGATGTAGTCGAACGTAACAAAAGAAAGCTACCTGATGCAACATTTGAAGCTAAAAATGCTGTGCTGGGATTCTTCTTTGGTGTAAGTTGAAATGCCATAAAAAATGTACATAAATACATAAGTTATGAATAACATAATTGGGGTGTTCACAAGGTGTCTTATTTTGTCGTATTGTTATAAAGTAGTAAAGTTTTGTACATATATATGGTATATGAATTGAAAGAATTTACGAAAATTTAGAGGATGTGACACTGAATGAGACACCTTGTGTACATCGCAAATATTTTGCATGCCAACCTTTCTATAATTTGCTTTATCTGATTTGATATTTTTCACTGCCATTCACAGAAAATCGACAATTTCCTCGATACGAAGACGCGCGTCATTGAACAACTGGATCGCGCCAATGTTGAGAAGAATAAACAGTGGGACATTAAGCCACCAGTACCCATTAAGGATCTCCAAACTCTGGTAACTGCTGTCGTTTCGCCTAAGATTCGTTCACTTGGCAATATTGCCAATGATTTGACCACGGGCGTTTTGACGACATTCACCGCCTTCAGTGGCTCGTCATCGGGTGGCAACAGCAATAATGCCAATGCTGGTCTCGGTAATGTTGTCTCGAAGATATTGGGCTTCTCGGGGCCGATACTGCAGGGTTCAGCTGGCACTCCGAATAATCCGGGCGGTGTAACGCCTGCACCCGACTCCGATGAGGCAGGCTATTAAAGAAGCCGAGCGCGAGGAGGTAAGAGGAAGGAGTGCGTTAAAGTTGCAGCAGTGGGCGCAGCCATTATTCGACGATTACGATGATGATGATTGTGATAGTGTGGCAACGTAATAACATCAACGAAGCAGAAAGCTTGGTTTTTTTTTTATTTTTATTTACTTCAAATTTCTTTCACATGCATACTATACAACTCACATATACACACGAAAGAAACAAACATCCATACACATACATAGAAAAGCGCTAGCACCAACAAACACACACATAAACACATACACATTTTATATGTAAGAAAATTCTTGTGCACATTTTTGAATTTTTATTTGATTAATTTTATTCGCTATTCCTACGAAATAAAAATTTCCTAAATGTTATTTCTCTACTTACCATGTGTAGTAATCATTGTAAATTTTTGTTTATCAACTTTTCATTTCTTTTTTAATTTTATTTTCTTGCAACTATTAGTTTTTAAGTTAATCTCCTTCACTCATAAATTAGTTAAAATTGGCTATTATGACAACTGAGTTATTTGTTTTTGTAGTTGGCACATTTGTTTAGTTTATTAGTAACGAATTTCGTACATTTTTGTAAATATTTGCATTAATTTCTTTATGTACACAAAAGTATATAAAAGTAACAAATCAATATTGTTTTTGGTTTAAATAAAATTAAAAAAAAAAAAATAATTTTCAATTTGTTTTTCATTGAAATAGAAAGTGAAAAACTTTAAAGTTCGACGCATGAAATATAAAATATCCTTCAAGTTTTGCAGTTTCGACAATCCACTCTTAAGTTACCAATACCAATACTTTTACTGTGCAACAGGTAAAATCCAGATGGGAATTTGAGAAGTGTTTAAGACTATTCTGCGGTCTCTGATTACGAATATGAAGTTAGATTTTCGCAGTTTCTCGAGTTTTGGGAAATCAATCATTAAAGAGGAATCATTATCTGGGTAAAAAAATTATGCCAAAATTATTCCTAATCTAAATATTACATGCTGAGTGTCTGAGTTGCAACTTATTCGCTACGAAAGTCTGAAAAGTTTTTAACCTTACACCATGGACTGGCCCTCTTTTCCCTCATTTTGAGGATTATATCAATACATTTTTTTTGAAATTGCGCCAGAAAATATACGATTGAGAAAAGTAACAAATATTCTTCGGGAAAAACATTCACCATAAAATATTTGGGGGTCAAGGTCCCCAAACAATAAAGTGATTATAGCCTCATCTTTTAAGCATTAACACCCAAAGCCAAAATTTAAATTTTTTTTTTCACCTTTGCTCTACATTTTACATCTTCTTTCTTTAAGAATAATTTGGGGTAGCAGATTATGAGGTTATTTTTTTTCTTTTCCTATGAATATCAATAAAGTTTTTCAGATACAATTACCAGAATACAATTTTTTCCATAAGCTATGGCAGGAGCCTATTCTGAATTTTTGTGTTTTGAAGTTACGCTGAGGCAAAAGAATGTTCGAAAATTTCCGGCTGTCTTCTTACCGATCTTTAACTGTTGAATTCGAAATTTTTTAAATAGGTATAAAAATTGAGTTAAAATTCACAAAAATTACAATACTTCCGTGAATATATCACAGACAATTTGGTATTGATTTATACTGCAAAATCCAAAAATAATGCTTTTAAATGATATTGCAGCCCCTTGCAGGTTTGATGACGTATCACGATTTCGTTCAATTAGTTTATCTCAAAGGCTGTGCTCGAACGAAATTGGTATGCCATCAATATTGAAGCTACTTATAAACTTTTAAGAATGAGCAGAAGATGTTAAGTATTCACGTGGAAATACTATAAGCTACCGAAGTGTGGGTCATTTGATCAAAGAATTGAATTGAAAATTACGCAAGTAGTTAAGTGTAGTTAACAGTCAGGCCTAAGGGGAACAGTGGCACATGTTCGCTATTTTTATAGGAGCCCGTGCCACTTACCCCAGTTAAACTTTCCAGACTGAGCGCTATGCGTAGCTGCATATTTCGAAAATAAAGAGCCACTGACCAGCTCGTATTTTCTCTGCACCGCCCTGCCTATAGTCAGTTAGTTTTTAAGATATTTTGCTATGTATCCAAATAAAATTGTTATACATTGTACAAGTAAATATTTGCTACTGTTTCAATAAGTAAATTTATAAATTTGTTTTGTTTTGTTTTGTTTCTCTGCAGCCTAAACGAAATGCTAAAGCACTGGAATATATGCGTCCTGGTCGTGCTACAAACTCAGACAAATTCAATGATACTCCTGAATTCGATAGATCGACTGTGTCGTTAGATTTTCCCGGTGAACTTATAAATAAATCATTTGCAACCGCAACGAAAATATCGCAAGCGTTTTCACGTTTAATTATAGTAAGTGCATTCACATGTGGAAGCTTTACATTTAGCTTTTAGTAAGTTCCCAGACTTACAAATTGTTAAATTCAAAGCTTTACTAAATACATAAACTTTATATGATAAAGCTTTCATTGCGAGTTTAAATTTTGTAAGCTTTAAACAGTCTGTTAAAAATTTCATATGTTAACTTTTGTTTCATTTTACTTTTTGTTGTTGTTGTAAATTTAACAGAATTCTGCACGTCGCTATGCTCGCTTTGCAATATTTTTCAAACCAGTTTTTGGGGATGCCCTAGTTGTTCGGGGATGGGAGTATCCTACAACTACAACTACAACTACGACAACTACTACTACTACAACAACTACAACCACAACACCTAAATCAATTGATGCAATAAATGAAATTTAAGCATTATTTTTGTTAATATTGTAATTATTAATATTTAGTTTTATTTTACAATTACATTTAAATACTTTAATTATGTTTAGGGTGATATGAGTGTTTTGTATTTGTTTATTTGTTTAATTTCAATAATTATTATAACATACTCGTACATAAATAATCAATATCCTCGTGTGACGAATTTATTTATGTGCTGAAAGTAAGTATTCAATTCTTCTTTTAATGGCACAAAAGCCCATAGAGGGCTTAGGCCCAGCTTTTCGGGTCCATTCATTGTACTTTCGTTTTATATTGTACTTTCTGAAAACACAACTTTTGCAAAACACAAGCAACGCCGCAGAAAGTAACTTCTACTTGCGTTTTACATAATAACGGGAGTTAAGGCTTGATTATTCATACGTAACGTAGCGTATCGTAACGTTGTGAAAAGAGTCACGTATCGATCTGTGATATGAGCAGTTAGTGCAAGTGATTTTTTTTAATTTTTTTTTTTATTGATTTATTTAACACCCAGTGTACCCCTATGAATGCAGAGCATTGTGTTGAATGGAAGGAAGATTGAGAGAGGGAATGCAATCACACAGGACACCGATAAAGACATAGACAGCCATTGTGGCAAGTTTTATGCCTTTACCACAATGAACTTCAGTTTATCAGTGTCGACTATGACCGCATGTAGCGCCAAAGGCCGAGCTTTACGCATCCACTCATGTTGTGCGTGTTATATTTGTACATGAATGGAACGGACCTACAGTTTTATGCCGAATCCGAACGGCGTAGTGAAAAGCTTATCATAGGCAATTGTCACTCTTGTAGGTTTGCCATTGCCTGCCAAGAGGTGGTGCCGTTTATAAATTTTAATGTTGTTAATTTTTTTTTTTTTTGTACTTTCTTTTTTTTATATTTTTTTTATTTTTCTTTTTTTCTTTTTATTTTGCAGTCCAACGCACAACCGCTACGCTACAGCGATCACAAAGCCGAAATCGTAAAGCAGCGTAGAGTTCTATATTCAAGTGGTTGTTTACGTTACGCTACGGTACGTTGCGTTACGTATGCATAATCAAGACTTTAGTATCTTTGTATAAATTCAAGCTATCTTTTAAAATATGATGCAATATCTCCCACCGATTTCAATGTAATGAGTATGACTTTATTCCATATCCAATATTTTGTTCAGGTTTTCTTTTCAAATGACATGTTATACTACCAGAGCTGTGAAATAATGCAATCAATTGAGGGTATAGGGTAATAAATACTAAGTTTTAATTGTAATTATTGAAGTGGTCGCTGTGGCGCAGTGGTAATGCGCTGGACTGCGCTACGCAGAGTTTCCGGGGTTCGAATCTCGGCACAGGCAAAATCAAAAAGTAGAAAAAATAATTTTTCTACACGGCACCACCTCTTGGAAGGCAATGGCAAACCTACAAGAGTAAAAATTGCTATGAACAACTTTTCACTTCACCGTTCGGATTCCGCATTAAACAGTAGGTCCCTTCCATTCATGTACAAATATAACACGCACAACATGATTGGATGCGAAAAGCTCGGCCTACGCCCTCCATGGACTGTTGTGCCATTAAAAGTAAGTAAGTAAGTAAGTAAGATAAGTAAGGAAGATACTCCATAACATCTACGGTCCAGTATGCGTGGACGACGTGTATCGAATAAGATGGAACGATATGGAACGATGAGCTGTATGAGCTGTACGCCGATACTGACATAGTCAAGCGTATAAAACTCCAGCGGCTTCGCTGGTTGGGTCATGTTGAGCGAATGGAATGGAAGAAAGCGCTCCGGCTAGAAGGGTGTTTTATTCGAACCACGGTGGAGGAACACGCAGAAGGGGACGTCCTAATCTCCGTTGGAAAGACCAGGTGCAGGGCAGCCTGACTGCACTTCGCCTTATCAACTGGCGCCAGCGCGCGCATAGCAGAAGTGACTGGCGAAGCTTTGTGGAGGTGGCCAAGACCGATCATCGGTTGTAGTGCCAGCTAAGTAACTAAGTAAGTAAGTAAGTAAGTAAAGTAATTATGTAATAACATATTTGACTCCAGAATAAAAAATTCAATTAAAATTTTTTTTTAGAGTCACCGATTAGTCATTTAGAAAAATCTCTTTTGAATTCATCTCTATTTGAATCCAATTGACTTGAAACCCCAACAGACTCCAATTGACTCCAATTGGCTGCAAGTGACTTGGATTTTTCTTTAAAACCAAAAACTGATACCAAGTGACTTTAAAGCAGTTATGATTTCGAGGTCATAAGATATGCTTTCTCATGATTTCAAAAAAAGATTGGAATCACCTGGCTATTCTAAATTGTACAATCGATACTAAAAAATTAAAACAGAAATGTATGACGTGGAATAATCTGACATCATGACTTGCTATTTTAAACCATGAACTTATTAGTAGAAAAATATATTACATATCAACAATTTACCATTACCATAAAAATTATCTTGTTCTTATTGAAAACTCAATATTCGGCTCAAAGATCATTCTTGGAGCAATCGTATTAGGATGCTACTTATACTCAAGCATATAAGGGGTGAAAATTTCGACCTGAACTCGACTTCGGCTCTTATTGTTTTCTACCATGAATTCTCCAAAAACGTTTTAGCCCACATATAGTTTTTTTCTTCCATGCCCACCCTTATCGATACAAGAATACACCTACGAGAATACGAGATTCGCATTATCGCCAATAGTATGTATTGGCATTAAATCAAGTATATAAGTATAACTACGATTATCTTTTGGGGATATCCCATACCTAATTGCGTTGATAATTAATTCAAGCTTAGCACATTGTAGATAGCTGCAGCAATTTTTTGTTTTTCAACTTTGTACTTAATAATTTTTGATATTCATTTTACAAAGAGCTAAATTAATTTGAAATTCTTATGATTTTCGTGCATTATCAAATGTGGGAGGCAGTTGGGAGGCCGTGCCGCTCGCTGGTTGACAGTAATATTTAAAATTGAGTTGAAGAAAAGCATTTCAATTGAATATTCTTTTAATTGCCTATCATTAATTACGCGCGCTTGTTTTATTCGTAATATTTTTACATAATTACCACTATTATGCATTATGTATGATAAATGAAATTGATGATTACATATAATGATGTCGGTTGAGGTATTAGAGCCGCCTTTGATGCAACATATTCCACCATCCATATGAATGTACTCGTACTACTAATATGTACTCGTATGTGTGCAAACATGTGATAGTATTAGTGGCGGATTATTATATCTGAAAATATATTTAGTATTTTATTCTAAAATTGAAAAACTATCGCTGCTAATGAGCTTTAGTTGTGCGCTACATAATATGGCAATATAAAAGGGAAACATAAAACACAAATTAAATAAGAGATTAAAATACGAGAATAAACTAGAAAATTCTATATAACATTAGTCTGTTATATATATTAGACAACATAAATGTCAGGAAAAAATTGTAGGCACTTATTTTATAGAATTACTTATTATGTAATGAAGCATCTAAGAAAATAAGCTTTAGAAAAAATACTTAATGAATTAGATTCATAAGTTGTGTAAAGTAAAAATTTATATTCTACATACTTAACCTACATAAATTTTAAATGGTGGTTGCTGCATGTTTCGGAAAATATCTATTGAATAATAATAAAATGATAGTAATGCCAGACTACACACTTGGTTATTATAACTAGTTTCAAGGAATTGTTTCTGTGAAAATAGAAAGGGTAAAAAATCCTCAATGAGTAATTCTGCACTGGTTGCATGATTTGAAAAATTCAATTTCTACGTCCAAAATACATACATACTATATGTATAATTTGTATTGCCAAATTGCTTGCAACATCTAATATTGCGCATGAAAGTTATACTATGTACATATACAAATTCACGTTTATGGATGCAATGATCGGTATACATTGTCAACGCGAATACTTTAAAGACATTCATGACAAGTATGCGCTAGATAAAAATGTTTAAATATAAAAACTAAGTTAAATTTCATATAACTAAAAGCTGAGCATAATTTAAGGGTGCTCTATATTAAGGATGTTTAGTAGAAAATAGTACAAGAAAAGTGGTCGCTGTGGCGTAGTGGTAGTGCGTGGGACTGCTACGCAGAGTGTCCGGGGTTCGAATCTCGACACAGGCAAAATCAAAAAAAAAAAACACGGCACCACCTCTTGGCAGGCAATGGCAAACCAACAAGAGTAAAAATTGCTATGGAAAGCTTTTCACTTCGCCGTTCGGATTCGGCATTAAACTGTAGGTCCCTTCCATTCATGTACAAATATAACACGCACAACATGAGTGGATGCGAAAAGCTCGGCCTAGGCCCTCCATGGGCTGTTGTGCCATTAAAAGTAAGTAAGTAAAGTAAGTACAAGAAAAGTAGTATAAAAAAGTTTTACGTAGAGTAGTGGTCGAAAAATAGTACAAAATAGTAGTAGTAGAAAATACTAGGAGAAATGATAGTAGAAAAGTTGTAGAGATAGTAACTTCGCCCTTTTCGTTATAAAAACGGTAAAAAATAAACTGACTAGAAAGTGTGACTGAAAAGTGTGAGAGGAAAGTGTGACCTGGATATTTATGATAAGCAATATGTAACACACAGTGGCGTAGTGCTAGTGCGTTGGACTTTTACGCAGAGTGTCCTGAGTTTGACTCGCACATTCAAAACCAAAAAGTAGAAAAAACAACATTTCTATCCAGCACTACCACTTGGCTGGCAATCGCAAATCTACAAGAGTAAAAATTGATTCGGATTCGGCGTAAAACTGTAGGTCCCTTTCATTCATGTACAAATATAATATAAGCTCGGCCCAGTCCCTCCATGGGCTGTTGTATCATTAAAAGAAAGAAAAAGAAAGAACATACAGTAAAGATGTTTTTATTAAAGATCCATTTTAACCTAAAGCGAGCAGAATAAAGTGAAATGAGGTGTATACAGGGTGCACCATCTTTTATGTCGGTATGTAAACATTAAATAATTTTAACGTTTATCAACCGATTGACTTGAGTAAACAAGTTTTTGAAACTTCGCAAAACCAATTCGCAAACTTTTAACCATAAATCGCTTCACACCGAAATAACGCGCCGAAATAGAGAGAGTGACGCTGTACCTTAACACTGAACCTGATTTTTGTAAGGAAATTTTGATGGCCGACATCACACGGCCCATTTCACACGGTCTGGCGCCGTTAACAAGCAAAATTGCCGCATTTGGGGAATGGAGAATCCACACGAGATCCGTGAAACATCATGGCATGTTGCATGACTAAAACGTGACTGCTTGGGCCGGCGTTTGCGCCAAAACCATCATTAGGCCATTTTTCTTCAGAGTAGGCGAGACAGTCGATGGATATCGGTGGATGTTGGTCGATTATGTCTGCCCATAAATGTGTAAAAGAACGTCCTCTGTTGCGTGTTCCTCCACCGCGGCTCCAATAAAACACCCTTCTAGCCGGAGCGCTGGGGAAATATAGAAAACGTAAAAAAACGTATTGATGTACAGTAGTGAAACATTATACGACTAACGTAATAAGTTTCACTTCACCCGCGAGTTCTTAAAGTCTCACAATTTTATTTATTAGAAGGTGGGAGGGAATTTTATTTATGGTCGTGCTCAGATATAAGACTTTTATTTATATTTGCCAGCATTTTCTTAAAGTTGCTCTAGAAATTAGCGCGCTTTGTGTAAAATGGTTATTGCGAAGGGGTGATAGAAAGAGTATGTAATAAGCAAACGCTTATGCGCTCAATCCTGTTGCTTTCCTTGAATGATGCTACTACATATTGTTATTGTTGTTGTCATTGTCGCTAATCTCACTCAAATCCCTTTTAATGATTAAATCAGCACATTCCCTACCATATGACAGCAGTCAACACGATTACTGTTCATGTATGTACCTATACATACATATATTAGTATTAGTATATGTGTATCGTATGTGTACGTCTGTGTGTTTCACCCAAACGACAACATTTAATGCTTTTTGACTTGGTTGCGCATCGAATGTGCATGTGTTTAAAGCAGATTGGAAGCAGTTTAAGTTCGCCATATTCATACATATGAATTTACATACCATTCAAATAATTGAAACACAATCCAGTCTCTCTTTGCTATGAAATTGAAGTCACAGGATACGCGAACGCTTCAGTGCGTGGTATAAAAAGCTGCGTTGCCACGGCTGCCCATCGCGGTGTATTCTTCCAGCGCCACTCACTTTTGTGGAGAATGCATGAGTGTGTGAGTTTTCCTCTTTGTCTGTGTATGTATTTGGATGCATTTGGTTTTCATGCTGTATCACGCGGTAATTGTAAAATCGTTTGAACATGAGCTTTTCCGCATTGTGTGTCTGCTTGTGTGTGTATTCGTGTGTGGGCGTGTAACGTATTTCGTTACGTGCTTTATACTCGCACTACATCCGTAAATAATTATTACTAAAGCGTTTGCGTAAATGTTGTGGTTACGCTGCTTAAATCATCGTAAAGATAATGCAAAGACATTTTGTAGTTACGTTGTTCGTGCGCATTCAGTGAGGATGACAATGATGGATTTGGAAACTTGACGAAATAAAGTTAATTAAATATGTCATTTTCGAGGGATTCACTTAACTTTGTAAGCATTTGGTAAGCTGTGATTTTTTATGTGCTATAAAATGGATGGCTCTGTGGCGTATTTGGTGGAATGTTGGACCACTATCCTAGCTAGCAAATTAATGAAAAGGTACGTTAAAATACAAGCCCATGGAGGGCTTAGGCCGAGCACTTCGCATCCGAACATGTTGTGCGTGTTATACATATTTGTATGTACATGAGTGGAATGGAGCTACAGTTTTACTCCGAATCCGAACGGCGATTTTTACACTTGTAGGTTTGCCATTGCATGCCAAGAGGTTGTGCCGTGTAGAAAAATTGGTTGTACTACTATTTGATATTGCCTGTGCTGCGATTCGAACTCCGGACATTCTGCGTAACAGTCTAACGCACTACCGCTACGCCACAGCGACAACGTTAAAACACATCCCATGAAAAACTACATAAAATCAATGAATTGGTTTTCATTCACACTCGTTTTATTGAACAGAATGAAAATGTACAATTTAACGAATAAGTTCATTAAAACTTCTAAAAAACATAGGTGAACTTGTAGACTTTCTTATATTACTTACTTATATTACTTACTTACTTACTTAACTACAACCGATGATCGGTCTTGGCCGCCTCTACAAAGCTTCGCCAGTCGCCACTGCTATGCGCGCGCTGGCGCCAGTTGATAAGGCCAAGTGCAGTAAGGTTGCCCTGCACCTGGCCTTTCCAACTGAGATTAGGACGTCCCCTTCTGCGTGTTCCTCCACCGTGGTTCGAATAAAACATCCTTCTAGCCGGAACGCTTTCTTCCATTTCATTCACTCAACATGACCCAGCCAACGAAGCCGCTGGATTTTTATACTTCCCCTTCTGCGTGTTGTTCCTCCACCGTGGTTCGAATAAAACATCCTTCTAGCCGGAGCGCCTTCTTCCATTCCATTCGCTCAACATGACCTGCCAACGAAGCCGCTGGATTTTTATAAGCTTGACTATGTCGGTGTTGGCGATCAACTTACACAGCTCATTGTTCCATCTTATTCGATACACGTCGTCCACGCATACTGGACCGTAGATCTTACGGAGTATCTTCCTCTCGAACGCTCCTAACAGCCTCTCATCATTGATGGGCAATGCCCACGTTTCTGCGCCATACATTAGGACGAGAAGGATGAGGGACTTATAGAGCGTTATTTTCGTCGGTCGAGAGAGTGCTCTACTTCTCAATTGCCTCCTGAGCCCGTAGTAACACCTGTTGGCAAGAGTTAGTCTACGCTTCTTATATTTCTTTACTTGTGAGGGTCCAGTGCACTACCCACTAGATTATCGAGGTCGTTTGTACCACTTCATAACAAAACAGCAAGCAATTATTATGGCAAAAATAATGAATGTGTTCATTTACGATTAACGAATGAATTCATTAAAATTTTTCGGAATCATTTGCTTAAGTTTTTTAGAGTATAATATTAATAAATAATATCAGTGAACGTTTTAATGCCCTTTCATAAAAGTTAATGTACAAATTCATAAAACGCAACGAAGGTTTCATTGATTTAATGAAGTTTTTCATTAATTTGCTGATATTAAATTTAACGAATGATTTTCATTAATTTTTAATAATATGATAACACCAAATTCTTATTATTAACTAAATAATTCTGGTTTGATTTGATTTGATTATTTAACTTTATAGCCATTAAAACCACGAATCAGCGAAAGAACTAAACTTCATTTGTTGTACACATACTTATTAAACACATTTTTTTTAAGAGCAAGTGTGTTACCATAAGGGATTAAACACCACTGTAAAGAATATTGTTAATTTGTAAAGGACGAGATAGTCAAAAGTTTTGTGTGTTAAAGGTCATTCACGTAGTCAACGTCGCGAATTTGGTGTGTCCGGGCGGGGTTCAAATCTCAGTACAGACACAGAGCCTAGGCTCCCTCCAAGAGAAGAAGGACGTCTCTTTTTGCTTAAAGGTCAGGTAAACAGATCTGCTTATTTAGAATGTAGTTTCGAAAATCAAAAAAGAAATATTAAGACAAATTGTTTTGAAATTAGGAAACTTGATTTAGAAATTATAACCTCACAGGTCGAGACCACCCTTTTATAAAAAAATATAAAAAAATATAAAAAAATTAACAAAGTTTTACAGAAGTTACGTTCTTAGTTAAAAAAAAAAACTACAAAAATTTTGCTGAATCACGAATCTTTCTAAAAAAAATCAGTTCTCTGGGGCAATCCCCCCGTCCCCAAACCTCTATTGTCAGGTATGACTACAGGAGAAATTTATAAAATGTTAGCGTCGTGTCACGTCAACTAAGTAATGTTTTGAACCACTACAGCCTAAAATCAAATCAAATTGAAAATAAAAACAGTACCACAACTTGGCTGGCAATGAAAAATTAAAAAGAAAAAAAAAAGTTGCGAATGCAAGCTTATCACTTTGCTGTTCAGGTTCGGTATAAAATTTTAAATTCCTTCCATTCATGTAGAGATATGATTCGCACAACTTATATGGATGCGGCAAGAAGAAGCTGAAAAACTTCACATCGCACTTTCTTTCACAAATCAATGTAGGTTTTTTGTATTTAAAATACAGTAAGAAATTCAAAAGCCATGTTTAGATACTGTACTAAGATAAAAGCTTCATACTTATTTGCTTGTATTCTATTTGTGCAACCGGTAGGAATATTAAGTATTACAGTAAACGTGCAACAACCTACGACTCTATGACTAACGATTCTGCTTCCCCACAATCTCAAAAATACACTGCTGCAAAATATGTAATATAAAATAGCTGGCCGATGGATTAGTAGAAGGTTACAAAAGTTTTTCTGCACTATAAATAAAAATAAAAAAATAATTAGACTTAGTAATTTAAACTTTTAAAAATCAATTTTAGTTTATGTATTTCAATAATATTTTAGAAATTGTACAAATGCAAAAGACAGTAGTTGTCGAACATTTGCATTTTCATATCATTATATTCCTTCCCCATTGCCTCGTTATTTTATCATATTTTTGACATACAGTCGATGATTAGTGGTCGCTGTGGCATAGTGGTAGTGCATTGGACTGTTACGAAGAGTGTCCGGGGTTCGAATCTCGGCACAGGCAAAATCAAAAAGTAGAAAAAATAATTTTTCTACACGGCACCACCTCTTGGCAGGCAATGGCAAACCTACAAGAGTAAAAATTGCTATGAAAAGCTTTTAATTCGCCGTTCGGATTCGGCATTAAACTGTAGGTCCCTTCCATTCATGTACAAATATAACACGCACAACATGAGTGGATGCGAAAAGCTCGGCCTAGGCCCTCCATGGGCTGTTGTGCCATTAAAAGTAAAGTAAGTAAAGTGCAAGCATATACTTACTTATTATATTTTTATCATTCTTACTTACATCCGTTCATATCGAGATCTGCCGAGGAACTTTACTTAAGTGTAAACATCATCGATTTACTTAAGTGTAAACATCTTCAACTATGCCATTGCCCAGTATCATAAACATTGCGAACTACTAATTTATTCTACTAAGTATGCTCGTATATAATGAAATAAAGTTGTATCTCAAACGTAATTGTTCGAGTAAATTACAGTAGTTTGTGATTGCTCCCAACTTACTGTTGCGTGAGATAGATGTACTTTGTTCGCTATGCTGAAATGTATGTAAATATATTTTACAAGGAACAAGATAAAATTGAACCTTTATTCTATTTTTATTTGTTTCGTAAAAGAGTATTCCCTGTTGAATTTAATGGAATTAAATCGATAATAAATATGTACAACAAATCACTTCACATTAGGGGAAATCTCTAAGTCTACCATTTGCTCTTGTACAGTGCAAGAATAGTAACAGCCTTGTAAAATTGGTAAACCATGTAATTTTCCACAATTTTTGTATAAAAACTTGTTTAAATCATTAGTACGTGTTAATTTATGAGTAGATTTTTAGGTAGAAAGCTTTGTAATCAGTATTTCGTAAAAAACTTATTGCAACTTTGCGTACAGACAATCATAGAGAATATAGACAAAGCCATTCACAGGTGCGCTCGGAAATTTATCCAATTTATCGTTAATAAAATATGTTGTGGTTTCTTTCAAATTTTTTTAAAATTCCGCTACTCTTGCACCGTCCAAGGACATATGCTAGACTTGGGGAGTCCCCTATTGTGTATCCATATTTTGTAATTCATAAGATGCCATACTGAAAGCTAAGTGATTGTTTGCACTAGTAAAATTCGTAATTATGTAAAACTACGCACTACCAGCAATTAACTTCACTTATTTAAGAACTAGAGAAAGATCCGTCAATGAGAGAAACAATGCCAAACTAAGTGATGTATGGCCATTTATTTTGGAGCACTATATGCCCTTGGGAGTCCTATAAGACTAGTGTTACCAGAAGTACTGATTATTAGTAAATTTACTGATTTCCGGTTTACCGATTTTTAAAGGAATTTGCTTATTTGTCCGTAAATGGCGATATTAAGATTTTTTATATTACTGACTTGAAATTGGGTTTGTGTTGATCATAGTGGCAAGTTGCCACTGTCCGTCATTAAGTACTTTTCAGGCCATAAACAGTCAGTTCATGTGTTGTTCGTAAATGCATAAGATATTTGATTCTAACTTAAAGAAAAGTTACTACATTGAATTCAATTCATTGAAACAAACAAAAACAAGTTTTCAGAATTCAGCTAATTTACAAATATACGAGTACATAAAAAATGAAAAAGTCTATAAAGAATTACTTTACTTACTTTACTTTTAATGGCACAACAGCCCATGGAGGGCCTAGGCCGAGCTTTTCGCATCCACTCATGTTGTGCGTGTTATATTTGTACATGAATGGAAGGGACCTACAGTTTATTGCCGAATCCGAACGGCGAAGTGAAAAGCTTTTCATAGCAATTTTTACTCTTGTAGGTTTGCCATTGCCTGCCGAGAGGTGGTGCCGTATAGAAAAATTATTTATTATCTACTTTTTGATTTTGCCTGTGCCGAGATTCGAACTCCGGACACTCTGCGTAGCAGTCCAACGCACTACCACTACGCCACAGCGACCACTAAAGAATTGCAGATATTCAAAAATATGATCATATTTAAGCTTTTAGGTGATTGGCGGTTTCTTCTTTGGTTAGCTATCTGGCTATGGGAAATATGGCAGCGTAGTTGACAAAGACATTTTCCAGCAAATTATTTTTGTATATTTCTCAAAATTATAGCGGATTTCTCAATCTTCTGGCATAGGGTACTCCAGATATTGCTGGAAAAAAAAAAATTCACAAGAACTTTATGGATTAATGAAGCACCTAGAAGTCGGCGGCGCGTCAAAATGTGATCTCATACGAGTATCACATTTTTTTATTCTTTTTTATGATTGTTCAGCAAACGAAATGATTTTTATGGTATGTATCTGAGTAATTTTCTAACCCAATAGCTTTAATGCACGCGTCAAAAAAATAATCCTTTTATACAATGCTCCCAGATGTTTGATCTTGGTGGCATTGCATTGGGAGCAGCAACGTGTTTCCCAAAAATGCGTTAAAAAATCAGCTGATTGGAAGAAGCGAAAAAGTGTTGCTAGATTGATTTTTATTTTGGGTAATGAAGTTAAATGAAATATTTCCAGAAGTAAATAACGCAAAACATAAATTAATAATTAATAATAAAAAAAATCCGATTCTTTAAAAAAAATACCCGATTCTTAAAAGTATCGATGCCGAAGTACTCGATACATAAAAGTAATCAATACTTCCCATCACTATTATTTATATCTTCTTATTCGTTTTTACAAAAATTGCCGTTCAGATAGTTTTTATTTTGTTTGAACTAACTAAATACTGGTAATGGAATTACTGATTTTGCATTAGACTCATCTGGTAACCTGGTAACCTTGAGACAATACAAAGATTGTACAATTGTAGGGGAGCGGAACTTCCCTAAAGTGGGAGTTGCGTTCGATTACACTAGCCGTAAGAGCCAAAAAGTCTATAAGCGTCTAAGCGTAAAGGAACGCTTCGATGATATTAAATAAACACGCGAAAGTTTGATTTTAAGCGTCTGCTTTCGTTAATAGTTGAGTATCGAAAGACCAAATAATAATTATGATAGTTGATCTTAACAAGTAGTGAGCGATAAAGGGAGATTACCGTTAAATGAGTGATAAAGTAAATGAAATTGAGTGATCTCTCTTTATGCATTACAGTGATGGCAAAAATATAGTTAAAGTAAATAAATGCGTTTTGCACACAATATAAAGAAGAAAAATAATATTAACAATAACATAGAATGAAAAATGATAAGCATATATGTATTATGTAAATAATCATAATATTGATAATCAGCGCCATTACAGCCTCCCCCTCTGACGCAGAAATCGTCCCGATGATGCAGTCAGCAGTCGTATCGTCGTTGGTGTGACCGTAATACTCTACCAGACGCGATGTTTCTGTGTTGCTGTATCCCATTTTCATTGTTGTTAGTTGTATCTTGTTGTGCCGAACTGCTTGCTGATTTATATGTATCTGCAACAGCTTTCTTCGGTCGTCCACGGTTCTCTGTGGATATTTTGGTTCAACATCTTACCCTTCGTACGGCGTTAAGGCTGATGCATGATGTGTTGCTATTGGAACGTTAGGATTTTCGTTTGAGGTGATGACGTAGCATGCTGCACCCTTCTGTGCTATAATGCGGTACGGGCCATCTCGACGTGTAGCTAATTTTGAAGTTATGCCTGGATTAGCTTTACTCCCTATATGTAACCAGTACTTTATCTCCAATATTAAATGTGAGTCGAGGCCTTCTCTTGCCATCAGCGTATATTTTGTTTCTATCTTGCTGTTTCTCTTGCGTGTCCAAAGCTAATTTTAAAGTGTTTGCAAGTTTTAGTAAATGTGGCGTTATTTGCGGCACAAAATTTAATTTAATTTTAAGTCATGATGCGCTTCAATAGATGCCTATTGGGCAATTTCTGCCCGCATGGTTGGCCAAAAATAGTGTGGAGTGATTCGATTAATAGTGCGATCGATGCCGTAATGGCCAGCAGTAGGATCATCATGAAATTTGCGCAAAATTGTTTCTTTCATTGACTTTGGTACTACCAGTTGGCCGTTTTCGGAATCTTCTTCAGAGCAAAATCGATATAAAATGCCGTTCATCATAATGTATCCACGATGTGTATATCTAGTTACGTTTTCATCGTCCTTTTCGAACGATTCGATGATAACTTTGATTTCTTCATCTTTCATTTGTTCATTTCTAAATTCTGCAGCTCCCTTCCTTGGAAAATGTATTTCAACAGGGTAAAGCTCGCAATATGAATCAGTATAATCATCCAATGAACATGGTGGGCGAGATAACATGTCTGCCACAACGTTTTGTTTTCCTGCAGTGTAACCAAATTTTAAATTAAACATTTGAAGTTGTAACGCCCATCTGGCAAGGCGTCCTATAGGAGTTTTTAGGCTAAATAGTCACTTCAGCGGTTGGTGGTCTGTGAGCACTGTGACCTCTGCACTTTCAATATAACCGCGAAAATTTTGTGTGGCCCAAACCAGGGAGGGATCTACAGTTTTATGCCGAATCCGAAAAGCGAAGTGAATAGTTTTTTTATGCCATTTTTACTTTTGTAGGTTTGCCATTGCCGAGAGGTGCCGTGTAGAAATTTTTTTTTTTAATTATATGTTTTATTTATACTTTTCTTATACCTTTTGATTTTGCCAGTGACGTGATTCGAACCTCGGACACTCTGGGTAACAGTCCAACGCACAACCACTATGCAACAGCGACTTTGCTGCGGCAAAGCTGTTCAAAATTGCTTGTCGAACAACTTTATCGCTTAGCAGTACAATGCTTTAACGGCCTGGGTACTATATCCAGGATCTTCTACCCATATCCGGATATAGTTTAATCTAGGACGAATATTTGTAGCTTTAAACTTTATAAACATTCTTTATTCGTAGGGATTACACCCAAAAAGGGCTTTTATTCTATAGATAAAAAAACAAGATTTAAAAATTTTGTCATACGTTTTTAGTTTATTTATTTTTTCTTAATGCAGACTCTGCTAGCACGTTGAGGTATTTAATTATGACTATGTATATGTATATTTAAGAAATTATTCATGAAAAACATATATATCACATATATTATATTCTATAATTTACACATCATACAGTCGTCACTTTACTTATTATACACAATCTTATGTAAATATTGGGTCACATAAAAAGTGTCCGCGGTAGGTACCCACAAATCTGTCATGTATATGATGTTAAGTGCCTCCGATATCTCCTGACCGCTTGCTTGTCGATCTTGCTCCATCAGTTGCAAAATTTCAACGGATTTTCCAGTGCATCTTTCAGCGGATCTTTGATATCGAAATTTCCAGAACGGAATCGAGCAAACCACTCTTGGGTCCGGCGTTTATTCACAGAATCCTCACACTAGCGTCAAATTACACAACTGTCTTCACACAAACTGTAGCCTGAAACGTTACCTTTCAGACGTGTGTTCGCTTGACATATTCGGATAAGTGTTGCCAGTTTTATGGGTACCAACCCCAAAAACCGCGGTTAGCTTTTATATGACCCAATATGAAACTATTTAGATTCAAAAATTTGCTCATATGCAACTTTTCTCTTGTACTAACTAAACCGGTTTTTTTTTCAACCTATGCATCTACCCCGGTGGTCTTTTTTCGAACAATCAAATACAAATGGAGCGACAGGCTCACTCAATTCCGGATGTTCTGTAGTCGCCGCCGTCTTATGGTTATTCGATTTGAATTCCCAAATTGGTTGACCGCTCTCTGATAAACGATATGCAGTGTGATGAGGATATTGTTGAAATAGTCCATTATTTGGTTTTGGTTCGATGACTTGTTTTTGTTGGTTCAATTGTTTTTGATCGTTTATATGCTTTGCAATAAACGGATTTATTTGAGGTCTCTGATCAACCGTTGATGGTTGATGATTCTGATGTTGTGAACTTAATTCGGTTGTCTGCGTTCCGGGCAATTGATGGTTTAAAAGTTGTGCAAGAAATGGATTCATATCACTAGGAATCGGTGAGCATGTGACTAGTAATGCAATGTCAATTAATACAAATTTTATTAATAGCATGGAATTTTTCATTTTTTCTTTAAACTTGTTTTTTTATGTGCACTATATTTAATTTAATAAACTTTCACAAGCAATTCTATGATCTCTTTCCGTCTACACCAAAATGTTAACTGGTATATTTAAGCGGGTTTGATTGTATTCAATATCATTATATACATTTTTAGAAACCTAATCGCAAAAAAAAAACAAAAAGAATAAAAAACATTATTAACAGCATGAAATAACAATTTTGTTCATTTGAATCATGAAATCATAGAAACTTGTTTTCACTTATTGTTTATATTGCTACCTTAATTTGCTAAAACCCTAACAAAACATTTTTCAAAAATGAACTTTTGATTGATTATGAATAAGAGTGTACATCAGCAACTTCCTCTTTTACAAACAATTCTTCGAATATCTCGTTTTGTAAGATATTTTCAAAATGCGTGTTAGGTCTTTAGCAAATAAAGCTAGCAATATGTGAATATTGATGAGTAATTACAAAAGCTTTCGTTCTGCAGGCACTATATTCTTCACGGCGAATAGAAATCAGGGCTCACTACGGTTCTGCTCTGTGAAATGATTTGAGATTTTGAGATATTTTTGAAAATTGATTTTGAGATATTACCATCTAAAAGTGAAAAACTGTAACTGTAACTACTTTTAACTTTTTTTTTTATTAAGTAAGTATGTTCGAGCATTGAAACAAGTTTCATAATAAAATGTGTATCAATCAATTTACTTTAAGTTATATTTGCGTTCGTTGGCGATTTTTATTGAAAACGATTTTTTTTTAGCTCCTAATAGGTTTTACAGGTTGGGTTGAAAGTAGTGGCGAATATCTTATAGAATAATTTTATAGAGTCAATGGGGAACTCGGAGCCGTCTCCGACACTGATTTCAGTTTAAAGACCCATCTAGGGATTGCAATTTGTAATCGATTACTTTAGCACCATGTTAAAGGAATTGAAATTGTTATTTTTATTTTCACAATTGTAATTTGTGATTGAAATTTTCAATTCATCTGTAATGTAACTCAAGATAAATTGATAAATTTCATTTAAAATGTTTGTGGTATTGTAATTTTTGGAGTTTAAGAAATATTTTTCAGTTTTGTTTCCAATAAATATATTCTCGATCGATAGAAAGTAATTTTTATAACCGGGGTTCAAATCTCGGTACAGGCAAAATTGCCTTCCTCTTGGAAGGCAATGGCAAACCTACAAGGGTAAAAATTGCCTATGAAAAGCTTTTCACTTCTCCGTTCGGATTCGGCATTAAACTGTAGGTCCCTTCCATTCATGTACAAATATGACACGCACAACATGAGTGGATGCGAAAAGCTCGGCCTAGGCCTTTCATGGGCTGTTGTGCCATTAAAAGTAAAGTAAAGTGATTTTTCATAAAATGCCTTAAGAATCAATTAAAATTTATTTCAACATGACATATGAAAATATGACAACGGATTGAAACTATTTGTTTAAAATATGGGAAAGAAATAATTAAAATATTGGTTCACATAAAAAGTATTCGCGGATTTTTGGTACAAGATGATGTTGGTGCCCACAAATCTGTCAAGTCTGTGATTTTTAGTGCCTACGCTGTCGACCTCATGATGTTTGTATCCACAAATCTGGCAACACTAGTCCGATTATGTGAAATGAGTACATGTTTCAAAGGTGGCATTTCAGGTTACAGTTGTGTAATTCGTCGCTAGTGTAAAAAGTTACATTGATTAGAAAATGAGTGAAAAATCTAGAGAAATACGGTATGTGATGCTTTATTACTATAAAAAATGTAAAACTGCTGGAAAAATTTGTGCGATTTACGGTGATGATGCTGTGAGTGAACGCCAGACCCAAGAGTGGTTTGCTCGTTTCCGTTCCGGAAATTTCATTATCACAGATACACTGAAAGTCGTTGAAAAAGCCGATGAAATTTCGCAACTGGTCGAGCAAGATCGACACGCAAGGTGTCATGAGATAGCATAGGCACTAAAAATCACTGACATGACAGATTTGTGGGCACCAACATCATCTTGTAACGAAAAACCGCGAATACTTTTTGTATGACCCAATGTGTAGGCTTGAAGTTTTAAGCTTTTTACTTGTGAGCATGAGAATCGACCTCATTAAATAAGATTGTCTCTCTAATAAAAAATAAATTATATTTAAGTAATTAACAAGTTCTGATAAAGTCGTAAGTCATATGTAAATCCTATTTGGCGAAAAATATGACATGTGTGAGCATTTTTCTGCTTTCACTTTTTGCGCTACATTACACATACGCAGAGCCAAGACTACATACAATTGAAGAAGAATGCAACAAGGAACATCTGATTTAATAAGACACTCCAACATATGTTGCACAGTTGTATCATGAAGGAATACTTTTGTACAGAGGTCAAAAACAACAACATTTCTACAACTATTTTAAAATTTTACGTTTGTAGTACTTATTTACTTATCAGCAGGGAATAAAGTCAGATTCACTTGTATATCGATTTATTTACAAGTACATAAGTTAATAACGAGTAATGTGCAAAGGATTATTACTTATACAAATAATTTTAAATTATACTAAGTATAAAATGAAATAAACACCATTTCTGTCCTCCCACATAACGCAATTAGAATAGGGTAAAATATGTAATTAATTTTTGAGATAGCAAACTAATTTTCTCTTTGTTTTTAACATGTCTAATATTTATTTATGTATAATCATACATAGTACATATAATATAATAATAGTAATAATAATACGATGCTTATTCTAGCATTTGACTGTTGGATTTGAGATTAAGTATCCACGATGGGTACATTTCTTAGCTGGATCTGGACTTAAAATGTTGGGCACTAAATGTTCAGTTGTCGTCTCTTCAATAACTTCTTCGATCCTGGATTTAGTATCATACTCGTATGTTGTCTCTTCGATAATTTTGCCCCAGGATCTAGCATTATCCAATACATATGCATCCTGAGGTATCGGAGTAGTATCAATTGAGGCCGGGTAAATTTGAAGCACATTTAATGACAAACAAAAAATCACTGCAAATGTATTCATTTCGATTAAATATTATAAAATTCTACTTATTTTCTTGATCTGTGCTGCTCCGCAAGTGAATTTCAAATGATAATGTTCGATGTGAGATAAACGCTTGCAAGTTGCGAGAACACAATCTACAGTATGAGATTGTACATCATTTCGAGAACCTTATCAGTATCGGTTATTTCTTAACCTTTCTACATGGGTGAGAAGTGCCGATTTATTCAAAGTAAGATCTCATCTGTCTGTAACAAAGTTACGATGGAAATTCGACGCTGAAATGACACTCAACTAAAACAATGTGGGTTTCAGTGGTGATTTCATTGCATTTATATATTATTTATAGATAAGAATAGTGATTGATAAAATTATAATACCATTTGGTGCATTTCTAAAATAAAATAAAAGACTTAAAAGACTTCATACTATAAAACATTTTTATATATTTGTAAATATTTACAATAAGTTCGTGAGTAAAGGTTTTCTCTTGTCAGTCTAATATTGCAACGATAAATTTCGTCACCAGAAATTTGGAAACGCCGTTTGTTTTTAATCCCATTTAAGGATAAGAGCTGCCATGTCAAAAAAGTATCCGTATTGGTTAAGTAAATATAAAATATTTATTATTCATCCAAATTTATTGTGTCGCCTTCAAAGTAGGCCACTTCCGAAATAATACATTTGTGCAATCATCAAAACCTTTTGGACTTCAGTTCTCGCCGTGAATTCTGCTTTATGTCTTCCATCGACTGAAAATGGGTGCTTCGAAGTGGTGGTTTGAGGTTTGAAATGAGAAACACAGTAGGTGAATACGGTGGTTGTTCGATGACTTTTGTTGAGTTTTTGGCCAGAAATTCGTTTACACTGGTAGCCTTGTGAGATGTTGCTTTGTCGTGGTGCAAAATCCATGCCGAATAACGTCCAGATAATATTCTTTATTTACCGTCTGACCTTCGGGCAAGAATTCCGAGTGCGCAATACCGTGATAATCAAAGAAAACAGTGAACATTACCGATCAGAGCGAGGCAAATCTTCTATTTTTTGGTTTTTCCATATACCCTATACCCCTTTCACAGCAACGTGCGGCAAAAGTTCAGCGTAGGGAAGCGTTTCTTTCTTCACTTACCTTATTTATTTCTATAAAAATCATCAAATTTTCTACTCCTACCTAGCTGTTTTAAAACATAAGGAGTATCGTATAAAAAAAATCCATAGAAGCCCAATAAAACGCACTTCCAATAATATTAAAAAGTTGTTTGGATGAATCACAAAAATACAAATTCATAAGTAAATTTAATTTCTGAGCTTAACAATTAATTTTCTAATTGTTTTTACATGTCTAATACTTATACTTAGAACCATATAATAATAATGTGTTAGATTAATAATACGATGCTTGTTCTAACATTTGATTTTTCGATTTGAGAGTAAATATCCACGATGGTCACATTTCTTTGGTTTGTCTGGATTAAAAATGTTACGCACTAAATGTTCAGTTGTCGTCTCTTTGGCGATTTCTCCCCCGAATCTAGCATCATATGAGTTGACATTTCTACGATGGTCAATTGCGCCCCAGGACCAGGGTTCATCCAATCTATATGTACTCTCATCTTTCGGTGTAGAATAAACTGATGCTGTGTAAATTTGAAGCACATTTAACAAAAGAAAATAAAAACACACTGCAAATGTATTCATTTCGATTTATTAATATTATTTTTTCAATCTGTGCTGTTCCGCAAGTGAATTACTACTAATAAAATTGCATTTGCGAAGAGAGCTCGAGAGTCGCGAAAGCAGAATCGTACTATGACATTTCTTATCGTTATTCGATTTTTTGTTGCTTATCAGAAGCGTTGAATGCAAAAGTGGCCCAAACCACATTAAATCTTAATCAATTTAAGCTGCTTTTGTTCGACAGAACTTCGATAATGTACTTTACTTTTAATGGCACAACAGCCCATGGAGGGCCTAGGTCGAGCTTTTCGTATCAATATAAAAATTGATTTAACTTGCATCTCGTGGCGGTTTAACCAAATTAGGCGTGTACCGACAATGCCTAATACTTATAATTTGAAGCATTCGTAAATCATTTAGCTAGATTTTGAGAATCTTGTGGATTGGGACACTTTTGCCCTCAACGCCTCATTTATGGATGATATGCACCGGATTTTTCATTATAAAATCTCAAGCTGCTGTAGGAAATCGACGATAAAATGTCACTCCATTAAGACAATTGGGGTATTAACATGGTGTCGTATTCTGTTCTATTGTAGTAAAATTTTTTACAAACAATGAGAAAGTTTCTGAGTTTTTACTAAATACAACAGCTTGTGAATACTTTTTTGATGGCTTTTTAGATTATTTTAAGCATTTAAATACATAATATTTATAAATAAGTAGATGAGAGTGGTAATTATAAAATGATGACACTGTGCCAAAGATTTCGAACCTTCTTCCTCCCACATATCAAGCTTCCTTCCAATTAACATGTGTTCATGTGTTGACTGTAATAAAAATTAAAAAAATTTGGATTTGGGTCCACTGTATCCGAATCTGTAGTCCGAGATTTTCCCCGCAATACATTATTTACATATGAACTTTGATGTTTTTGGTGTTTTTTGGAGAAATTTTTTTTAAGCAGACTATATATTTTATTTTGTTCCCATATTTCCCATATTTCCCATATTTTCAACTCCTCCCTTTCAGAGGTGTTTTTAAAATATTAAGAGGATTTTTTGAATACCATAAAATTGTTGGAACCCCACGGATAATACGTCTTTTGGAATAAGAAAAAAGATCTATCTATCTATCACCGGCCACCACCCGCAACCCCTAAAAAGTAACCGGCGTGTTTTGGGGTCTTAAACCTTCTCTTTTGAAGGATCAGGCATACAGACTGCTGTGTCGAGCTTGAAGACACGTCCGTATTCGGTCCGTGGACCTTCCTCTTCTTTGCCTTGTTGCTCTTCACAACCGACTGCACAGACTCCTGGTTGGCCTTAGAAGAGTGTGCCAAAACAGACGAGTCATCGCCCGTTCTGGTACGCTTCCCTGTGGTCATCACAGGTGTTGAAATTGGCAGAATTTGAGGACTTGCCATCGCTTGCGCTGCAGCTTTTCTCTCTTTCTGTCTCCTTCTTTTGAGTTGTCTATTAGACAAACCCAGACCTGCACTTGAAACTTCAGTACCAGCGGTCTCTTTACCGATGACCCCCTGGCTCGCACCAGGTTTGACCGTTGTCAGAGGTTTGCTATGTACTTTAGTTTGTCTAGAAGGCGTCGTCGGACTATCTAGTGCCACATCTTCAACGGCCTTTACATGTCCTCCGTATCCTCCAAGAATAAGCTCTCCATTGACATTGTCAATGTGCCCTCATCCTCTGGTAACTTGCTTCCTCCGGGATCCCAGGACATCCCGGTCTTAGGTAGTGATGAGTTATGGCCCTGCACATCCTTCGGCCGAGCCCCTGGCGTACCAGCGGGAGGATTACCACTAGTGTAGGTATCCCGTGCAGACAAATTTGGATTTGTACTCATTGCATTTGTTGTTTTGTTTACAGTTTTCTCTGGCATGAATTGAGTCGTCTACATGCTCGACAATAGGTATAATTGTTCCCGAATGCCATGATTACTTTTAGCTTCAGTGCTCCTCTACGATATTCCGGCATGGGTGGCCCTATCCGGCATAGCTCGAAGATTCATTACACCTACTGTGCCCTCTCACCGCGACAAGGTGGTAATCTCCCGAGAGGAAATATGATTTCCATATTCTGAGCACGATGGTGTTTTTACTTTTTTCAGTTTTCAAATTAAACGAGAAAAATTATACCTATATTTTGAATTCGTAGAATTCTGATTTCAGTTGCTGTCACGTTTTGACTATAAGTAAGTGAATATATATACACGATGAATCTATTTGCAAAAGTTGACACGATGAATCTATTTGCAAAAGTTGGCTTAATTTCCTTCCTATCAGCTGCAGTTTCCCAGATATTGACGGAAATGGTGCGAGGAGCTCAGTTCGAGAAGAAAAAATATAAACGAGAAGGTACTTATATAAAATTTAATAAATTACTGAAGTAATCCTTTCAATTCTGAGTTTAATATAAAAGTTTGATAAGCTACAGTAGTAAATTCCAATGTCGTGATATTTGAATGGTCTAATATAGATTTTGTTTGGTTATCAAATTATGTTTTTGTGAATCCGGTGATTTACCATTGTGAAAAGCTTATCTCAAAATCTTTAATACAAAGTAGTAAGCTAATCCCCATGTGTTATCTTCTTTTTGAATTATTTCAGATAGAGTTGCCGAGATTCAAGAAAAATGGACAACAGATGCGGATTCAGTTGATCCAAATCCCTATAAATCCATTGGCCGATTCTATTCTCAAATTTCTTGTTGCATAGCACAATTAAAGTAGGTACCAATCACTGAAATAGAAGCTTGTTATAATAACATTTTACATACAAGAAATATTTAAGTATAATATGGTTTCCTATTGCCGGCCGGTTTATACTTCAGTTAGTAATAAACTATTAAAGTATGTTGAATATATAAGTATATAAATTACTGACTATAAGTACTGATTACGAAAAAAGTTACTGGATCACCAACAGAATTTTCTAAAAAAAAGAAGAAACAATAGTTGTAGGACAGATACTGTTTCTTTTCTTTAATGGAACCTTGTAGTCATTACCAGAGAAATTTTCTGAAATTTCAAAGTGTTAAAAGATAATTTTCTCCACATATAATTTTTAAAACGGCGGTACTTACTGTAATAATAAAAAATAAATAATAAAAAAGTAGAAGGCATACTTGTGAAACATGGCGAGTAAGTAAAATATCGAATGGAGATGCAAACTTTATTTTTCAGATTCCCTAAATTGGATAGAATAATTCCGTAATTTATATGGTCAAAAAAATATAATCATGGTATGATTAAAAAATTGAATTTTGTCTACTTATATGAAAAATTTTAAAGAAATTTATGATAAAGTAGAAATACAATTTTTAAACATTGCTTATTATGTTATATACTAAATAGAAGGATAGCAGATTTATTATGCCTATTTTAAAGTAAGAATAAGATTTTGAAAAAAAATAATGTTCAATTCACCTGAATTTAAATCGATCTCTTTCCCTAACACCCCACAACTGACTAAATGTGACGCCAATTCCCCACAATTTAAGGAATTCCTCATAAGTTGGCACCCCTGATACTGAATAACAAGAATTTATGCTATCGCAGTTACTCAGATTGGCTTTCACCATCTAGATAATTCTTACAGGAAATTCAATATATTTTTTTTGTATGTGTAGTTTTAAAAAGATCTGCTTTTGGATTTTTGGTGTGAGCCAAAGCTGAGCTTGCCTCATAAATAAACGATAAGCATTCCACTGTACATATTAAACTCGATCTTGTCAGAAGTTTAGTTTGAGAATTTGATTATGAGATTGAATCTCATAAGCTTTACAAACAATGTGGCTGTTTACGCTGTTGTAAGCATGAAAAACTTTGTACTAGAGAGGCAGGTAGAAAAGTAAGCTGGTTACAATGAAAGATAAAACTTTTGCGCTCTCTTTCTTACTACCTTACTTTTCTACCTGTCTTTCTCGCACAGTGTTTTATGCTTGTGCCAGCGTAAACAGCCACAATATTACCAAAATTGATTACTGCTAAAACTGAAGCAGTTAACCTCTTTTCAAAGTACATAATTAATTTTTTGTATCTACATAATTTTTTGTAACTACAACAAGTAGGTATTTTGAAAAATGTTCTAGCAAGATGTTGTGGAAACATTTCCACGTACATGAAAGTGGTCGCTGTGGCGTAGTGGTAGTGCGTTTGACTGCTACGCAGAGTGTCCGGTGTTCGAATCTCGGCACCGGAAAAATCAAAAAGTAGATAATAAATAATTTTTCTACACGGCACCCACCACCACCTCTTGGCAGGCAATGGCAAACCTACAAGAGTAAAAATTGCTATGAAAAGCTTTTCACTTCGCCGTTCGGATTCGGTATTAAACTGTTGGCCCCTTCCATTCATGTACAAATATAACACGCACAACATGAGTGGATGTGAAAAGCTCGGCCTAGGCCCTCCATGGGCTGTTGTGCCATTAAAAGTAAGTAAGTAAGTAACTGAAAGTTTATATGTCGTTGAGAATCCATTTGCTAACTAAGTTTTTCGCCAAATGTAGGAGATTTCAGTAACTAGCATGGATTACGTTTTCATAAAGATATCGCACCAAGAGAAAGTCGATTCAAAGGAAATAACACGAGGCATATGCTCACCTAATACTTTTGGTCTATAGGTTGTGAAAAGTGAGATGTAGGGCAAGTAAAAACTTTAGAAGCTGTTTTACGGACACGTAGAAAAGTAAGGTAGTAAGAATGAGATAGAAGTTTTGCGTTTTTTTCTTACTACCTTACTTTTCGAGCTATCTCTCTCGCACAGTCTTTCATGCTTGCACCCGTGTAAATGGACTCTTAACATTGATTTTTAAAAACAAATTTACGTGCTACTTCCAACCATGCCAACCCATGTCATTTTGATTTACTAGATACGAATAGTGAAGTACCATACGCATTCCTAAAATAGAATAATAAATCATAATAAGATTTTACATAAACATGTATTTAAGTATATTGTGGTTTCCTCATGCCGGTCATGCGTTACTTCAAATATTGCAACAACAAATTTGTTCACCAAAATTTCAAAGATTACTAAATTTGCTTGTTCTTCTGTACTTTAACATATTCCTAAAATTAACTATTCACATTTATCACAAACTACAATAAAATCCACTTAAAGTGACAAAAATATGAATGAAAAAAATGTTGACATATTCGTGCACACTGGACCGGCAACATTCGAAAGTGGGTCAAAGACTAACTACTGAAGTTGTACTTTAACTATTCGAATAACTTTGTAATTGCAGAAGCACAAAAGCAGAATTGTTTAAAATTTTCCAAGCAAATTGAAATGGAAATCGAATCTCTTCTTCTTCTGTCTTCTTTTAATGATGCAACAGTCCATGGAGGGCCTAGGCCGATCTTTTCGCATCCACTCATTTTGTGCGTTTAATATTTTAATACATGAATGGAATGGTTTTATGCTGAATCCATGTTTTTTGTATGCATTTGTTAATTAAATATTGCATTCCAGGTCTGGCGGTCTCTTTGGGGGTCCTAAGCGCAGGATGAAAGCTTAACTTGCAGTATAAATTGCTGCTAAATTGGATTATAACAATGTTTTCCACAATTGAACACAATTTCTCGAGAACCGTTCAACCCAACAAGAACTGTGAAAATTAATTAAATTATAATTATATTTTTCTTGCAATTGCGTTGCATATGGTTTAACCGATAAAGTAAGAATTTTGGAGGACGTCCTCTTTCAAAATTAACGAATTAACGGAATACATATTGTTTTGTTTTATATTGCAGATAATGAATTTATGAATTAGGATGCTCGCTGTAAAATGGCTGTAAAAACGGATTTCTCCGGAACTTATCAATTTACTTCAAGCAACTTTTGTTCTCGTTAAATAATAAAATTTATTATATATTTTTTTAAATACACACAGTTTCAGGAAAAATCTTAATTAAAAAGCTTGTTGCGCGTTTTCGATTCGATTTCACCTTTTAAGTTGTGTCGGGAAGCTGCAAATCCCTTGACCTTGTACACCCTGTCTTTTCCAATTTACGTATGGGAATTATAAGTTGCGATATAATTTTTGGAAATCTATAAGTGTTAATTGTGAAAATTAATCCACCATAGTGGATTGCATCAATATTTCAGCGATCTCGAAAATCTTTTTAAAAACTTTTATCTAATTTTTTTTGTTTACGGCCCACTGTATGCGAACAAGAGTGTATTCCCATTAATTCCTCTTTATTTTTTTTCGCGTTCTGTCACTTTGAGCTATTTTTATTGTTCGTGCTGTTGTTGTGTACATACATAAATATTTTCATATTGACTTTGTTGTTGTTCTTGTTGTTGCTATTATTGTTGCTGTCTACTTTCAATGTTTAATTTCAAGTTAAATGTGATGTTGTTAGTATTTTTCATTACTTTACACTCTCTTCTCTCCGCTCGCATTTTGTTATACTTATATGGTAGTCTCCCATTTCTGTTCGCTCTCCCCTCTCAGCATTAACCTTTGTACAGGATATTTTCACTTCTGCCGATTCCATCTACTTGCACAATTTTTGCTCGTTTCTTTGGAAAATCCTTTCTCTCTAGCTCCCGTAGAGATACTGAGAGACTCTTACTTCCATAGTTTTGCTGTTCTTACTTTTCCTATCTAAGTTTATGGCTTCTTGCTATTTTCTTATATGTAATATTTTTGGTTGCTTTTTGTAAATTGTTCTTGTTCTTGTTGTTCTGTTTCTTTTTTACTCCTATTATTATTGTTGTTGTTCTTGTTCGTCTTGTTGCCAGCTTTTTAAGATTATTTCATTTAAAGTTGCATTACGCTGCAATTTGCAGCAAAACTAAAAGTTAGACTGAAAACAAAATAAAAATGAAATGAAGAAAATTATGTGGATACGATGATGAGAATAAAAATATAAAAAAGTTGTACAAGCACAAATATGGCGGTTGGAGCATTATGGTGTTGGTGTTGTTGTTGGTGTTGTTGTTGGTGTTGTTGTTGCTGTTGCTGTGGTGTCGTGCAATGGCACAAGTTTTTTATTTTTATTTACTTTGCTTACACACATACTTACATATATTATTCAAGCAATGTTTAGGTCGCACAAGCATCGTCTGCAGGAAGTCTACAGATTATGAATACACATGCAAACATAAATAAATATCTGTAGTGTGTAGATAGATGGAGTAACACTAGTTCGAATGCAAACGTTTACACTGAATGAAAAATATCACATAGAAAGTGATAATGTGCATGGTGAAAGAAATATGGCATTCAAAAATGCAATAAATCGCCGTGAACGATGCTGGAGAGATTTTGAGCTCTCGCCATAGCTACAAATGATCAATTCATATTCTTAATTGGGACGAGGTTACTAATTTCCTTCGAAGTTACGAAATTACTGCCCGCCTACTTTCTGAGATATTGAATAATAGGAGAAAAATAAAAGATGAAATGAGATTACATTTCTTTTAATTTTTTCAAACTTCAACAAGACGCACAGAAAAATAGTTCAATGGAAATAAATGGCCTAAGATCTCATATCTTGTAGAAAAATCAATTACCTATATTTTGTGGTGCCTACCGTTGTAATCAGATATATTTTACTGCAGAAATCGTAAATTTTCTGAAAGAGTTCAAAACGCATTTTACGTTATTTCACATAAATTACATTTTACATGTTTGCCCAAAAGTATGCAATACATTTCGAGTTAACTTCAGAACATGAAATGACATTGAATTACAAGTTGATCTGTTTCAGTAAATTACCGATTTCTCCTGTAAAATAAGTCTGATTAAAATAGCAGATATCTTAATATTTAGGAAATTCATATCCAAATTTTTTTACCCTGGATTTTTTTTCTCTACTTCTTGTATATAGTGAAAAAATTTGGGGAAAATGTAAAGAATTTAAGCTGGTGGGATCAAACTGATAGACCGATTTGGGGGAAACCATACCTCAAATTATGCTCTAGTATATCCAATCTCTTATTTACTTAGTATAAAATAATAATAGTGTTTCGGTAAAACGTTTTCCTTATACTGACCATAAAATTAGACTATATCATTTAAATTTGACTTTATATGTTTTTGTGAATAGCTGAATACTGGAAGTGCTGGACAAATATAATACGCACAACGAAACACGCAATGCGAAAAGCTTGGCGCTACATGCGGTCATAGTCGACACTTATAAACTGAAGTTCATTGTGGTAAAGGCATAACACTTGCCACAATGGCTGTCTATCTCTTTATCGGTGTCCTTTGTGATTGCATTCCCTCTCTCATTCTCCCTCCTTCTTCCTCCCACCTATCAATCTTCCTTCCATTCAACACAATTCATAAGGGTACCCTGTGTGTTAAATGTATCAATAAAAAAAAAAAAAAAAAATAAAACTGTAGGCTTATTCGAAATCAGCACAAAAATACTTTTTACTAGATATCTCGACATCTATAAACAAAATTTTTTTTTAAATTGTTATTACTTACAGTTTTATGCATAATTAATTAGTAATGTTCCGACAGGTACCAGCGATCCAGAAATCGTAACCAATATGAGAGATCGGTATACATGTTGGCAGAACGACAATATTATTATTGCAAATGCAGCGAAGGAAAATGACCAAGTGCATGCCATCGATGCACATTTTAACATCAGGCTATCTCGTTCTTCCGCAGAAAGATCCACATTGATCCACTTTGCATCGATAGTAGCTTCGAAAATATTGAAGCTCCTTTTATTTTCGTTCGACATCGTTGATTGCGCTATTCTGTATTCCTGGTTTCTTCTTACATCATGCTAATATCAACCCTCCGATAGAATTCGCATAAGACCAAAAACGTGTCCCAAAGCCACAATTTGCTGCTTTCGTCCAGGCTCTGTTTCATGCACTTTCTTTACAAGCGTCTATTAACTCGAAAATATATTAAATGAGAGCTGAAATCAGAGAGTAAGTCACTCTCTCTTCCACTTATACTAGATTTTACTAGAAAAATTTGGCCGAGTAAAAACAGGTAAACATATGTGAATGTAATCTGTGAAATCTATAGTATTTATTTGCTCAAAATAATATTCTTATTTTTTTAGAGTTGATTGCATTGATGTAAGTGCGAGTATCTTCGGACCTTTGCAAGAAGCACTTATGCTGCCTTCTCCGATTTCTGAGATTCGATTCCCGTCGGTAGTTTCGTCGGAATCAGTAACATGGCTGTAAAACACACTCTAAAAATTGGGGTTTCTTTAAGTTAAGGTAGTGAGATCAGCTCTCCTTGCTTTAGTATAAGTGTGTGAGTTGTGGCAACACTATGAATCCAATGGAATCTCTGCGAGGTGGCAAGATGGTGCCACCATTTAATGTTTCTACCGATTTTTTACTGTGCATTTTGTTAATTTGCGTATTAACAAAAATTATTATTTATTTTGAATTATTTTTGTTGTTGTTTTTTTGTTGTTGTTGTTATTTATCATACAACACCAGGTTTTTGTTGTTGTTTTGTTGTTGCAAGTGTAAATGTCATTTACTTTCTTTGCGAAAACTTTGTTGCAACTTTTCCTTTACATATTTATAAAATTTTCTTCTTCCTCTTAGAATTTCCACCAACTTCCTTTATGTATACTTATTTCGAATAGGAAAAACAAAAACAAAAAAAAAAAAACAAGAACGTAAACAAACTAAAAAAAGAAAAACAAGTTTCTACAACAACCATACGAGCACTTTCGCGCTTTTACGAAAAAAAAAAACTTCTTTAATATTTTATTATTGTTTACGAAAGTTTTTTGTATAATTTGTTGTTGTTGTTGTTGTTGTTGTAGATTTTCACTACACGTACACATATGCATTTTATGCCATAAGTTAAGATACAAAACAAAAAGAAAAGTAGTTGACTCAATGGCAAACTCAGAAGTAAGTATCTCTGGCATACGGTGCTGGCTATACAGTACAAGGGGGAAAAGTGGGCAGTCAATGTAGTACTGCCTGTAGTACCTTGTAATCTATATGTAGGTAAATAGGTTTGTAAGTAGGCAGCAGGCACGCAAAAAAAAAAAAAACTAAGTACAAACTCAAAAACTACACTAACATACAATCTCGCAAGACATAATAGCAAAAAAAAGAAAGTGAGGCTGCTGGCAGTAACTGGTAAGCGAATAAATAAATGTGAGAGGGAGCGTGAGCTGAGCTGCTGCTAGGTGAAGTTGGTCGCTGTAAGTAGAGAGTAGAGTGCGCGAAAACAATCTAATTTAAAGTTGAGTAGTTTAGCATCACTGAGATGAACGCTGGCAGTAAGTAAGCAACAGCGGCAAGTAGCGGCAATAGCAATTGCAGCGCAAACTCACACAGCAACATGCAATTTGTTATCTAAAGTATGCAAATTTATTCAAAGTTTATTCAAAAAGTTTACACACAAAGCAAAAGCACAATAATTGTATGTAGTTGCAGCTAACAAGAATAGAGTGACAATTTATTACTTTTGCAATTAAACTTAACAAATTGCCAAATAAATCATAAAACATGAATTGCTATTACTTAATAAGTTTCCGCTAAGCATCGGAGGTTATTATGCTGAATTATGAAGTTGGACATTTAAAAATCATATTAATGCTAATCAATTACACAATGAACAAATATTCTACTTTTAAGACAGATTAGCTATGTAGAAATAACTTTTCAGCTGAAGGAGTTGGTTAAAGGAAGACCCATTTGGGCTAGGCTTACGTTACCAAGTACTAAGTATTTGTGAAATTATAGAAGGAAGCTTTAAGTCCGATCGCAATGAGAATTAAATGTTTTCACCAGAGCTAGGAATCGTTAAGCAAGAAATAAAAATCCTTAACCTGAAGAAATATTTTCTTTTTAATAAAAGCAAAAATGTTGATTAAATAACGAAATGTATTACAAGAATTTATTTATTTTCATATTTATTTCAATAAAAGTTTTGTTAGTTAACAAGGTGTTACCTCCCAAATATGGGGGCAATATGGGATGTTTAGCCATATTAAATATTCAATATTCCTGGCGATTGAAACAAGAAGAAAATGAAAAGTTGTTGATCAACTTTAAAGAGGTCGCAGCACTAGCGTAAAGGATCGATTATACATACGTAACTTAGCGTATCATAACTTTGCCAAATATCACGAATCGATCTGTGATACGAGCAGTAAGTGCAAGCGATTACCAAAATCCTAGAGTTCCATGTTCAAGAGATTGTTTACATTACGTTGCGCTACATTTGAATAATTAACTCTTAACTGTAAGTATTTTTCGTTTCCAGTAAGGATTTGCTCTAATCGAAGCAGAGCTTCACAGGATCGATTATGATAGCCACTAGAAAGCAAACATTTACGAACACAGCTAAATCAAAGCTGGCGATTTTAATTAGTAACCTCACTACAGGTTTCCATCAGTTTTATATCAAGGTTTGCTGGCTGTAAGTTTTTCGACCTGTACTGAAGTAATAGAAAAAGTTATTTTTAAAGAGAAGCAAAGGAAATAGAACCCGGACCTCTGATTTCATAGTACACCACACTGGTACTAGACGAACACCAATCTACAGTGAGTGGTAAGCGATCAAGTAGATCAAATACCAGAGCACAATATTACAAAAGTTCTACAGCTAAATTTCGTGATCATAGTTTACCTTTTTTTTGTGAAGATATTTATAGTGGGACCATTTGTAAATACGTAATTAAAATTCATCACACAGAATTCAAGTATAACAATTCTTCTTTTATATTTCCCTAATATTTACCCAATTATTTTTTTTTAATATTTTGATAAAACCCTTTTCACAGTTCGTTAAATTTGGTGAGAAAAAATTTTAATTTCACAAAGTATTTTCTGCATAAAAATCGACTTAATTTGATTTTACCAAAGAAAACAAAAATACAATTTGAAACCAAATAGAAAGTGGAAATTGAAAATATTGAAAGATCTGACTCAGGATTGCAAAAGTTTCGTTAATTGCAATTCGCAATTTAATTTTACTTATATGGTATAAATTACTTTTACTTTATTTCTGTTGTTCAAATTGTTAGTGAGTTAGTAAAACACTTGCAAATGTTAACTAAATTCCTTTAATGTAAAGATTTTAAATTACATTTAAATATTTCACAAAAAACATTATAGGAAAATTCCACAAAGTCAATAAACCAAATCAAATTAGCTTGTGTGCATGAAAGCGAGTGTGTTTATAAAATCAATGCACACACACACTCCGAGAAAGAGAAAACACACAGTATCCACATACACACAAACAAATCGACTTTGCTGCTTAATCGCATGAAAACGTAAGACGGCGGCATTAAATCAGCAGAAAAACTGAATACATGAACAACAAAAAGTCATTTTTGAATAACTTAAAAGAATAAAATTGAATGAAATCATATTTGATGGCAATCGCAGGATAAATATTCCAAAGAAAATCAGATACAAGGAAAAAGAAGACGCAACTAAGTAAAGGAAATGCGCAAACAGATACGCACACGAAAACATAAACATATGAAGGGAAGTGGGGGGGGGGGGGGGGGGAAAGCAGAAGAGAGAAAAAAGATAAAGTATAAGATTGAATTGAGTCAACTGGAAATAATACATACAATAACAACACCCAGCTAACAGGAAACGAAAAGGAGAGTGAGAGATGTCTGTATTAAGAGTGACGAGTAAGTAACGATAGAACTCGTTGATTTTTGTCGAGAGAGAGTAAAAATATGGGAAACAAGTCAAGTGTAAGTAACACACGCATAGGCCGGTATCACACTGGCAACAATTGTCGCGGATGCACAAATGTTTTGTACTCCGTTGAACGTGTGCAAATCTGTTACAAGTGACTCTCTCTATAATTTTTCTTTATTTTTGCATTAGAATCAACGAACATTTTGGCTCCTCTGCTTTAACTGTTGCCAGTGTGATATCGGCCTTGCCAAACACAACATACGCGCTGAGAACATGCATGCATATAGTATATGATTGTTTGTGTTCGTATGCATGAAAGCGAGTGAGTACGACGAATGTGTTTGCCAGAATCTTTGCTGGTGCCACCTTTGCTTCATCTCTCTTACTTCTTGCTGTACTTTTCTTACTAAAGATGATGATAAAAAATACGAGTACAGGTGACTTTCCGCGTGCTGCTTGCTGTTCATGTGTGCGTGAGTATGCCGTTTTGGGTGCTGTTATTGTTGTTGTTTTTGTTAAGCAACCATGCGCTGTGATAACGTTTTATCACTTGGATAAGCTGAATTAACTTCAGAAGCAGTGGGAGAAATAAAAAAAAATAAAATATGGAAATTAAATTACCTACTCACGATTGAAATACTGTTTTGCAGCATTGCGCATCAATGTTAACTTAAAGTTCATTTCTATTTTTGTTTTAAGTTAAGACCAAAATACTAATAGCAATGGCAAACAATTGCTAACTCAGTTTATTTAAAATAAAAAATTGTTTTTCACTTATTTTCAACGAAAAAGCGAAATTTCGTATGCTGGCTTTTGTTTACTTATTTGAAAGTCAAAACCAACAATATGAAGGATAAAAGTTCCGACAACGACAAAAGAGAAAGAAACAACAACAATGCCCATCATTTTTTGTTTTTTTGAAAGGTGCCGGTTTTGACTTCATATTATTCGATAAGGAAGTAGTTAGAAGAAGTTACTTATAATGGGGTATAACGAAAACTTGAAACTGAAAAGGATACTTGTATCGGCAGTCCTTCCTCCAGTGCTAAACAGTGGTTTTCTTGATCGATAGAAAGCTGTCAAATATTCATTAGGCTAAAAAGTTATTTGTTTGCAAGAACTTGTCTCCGTTGAATCTCCAAATTGGAATTGTGATTGCTGTTACTGTTGGTTCCAAAATAAATGTGCAACCACCTCAAAGTTATCACTATCAATAGAAACTTATTTGCCAATATATATTTTTCGTAACACCCTAACGCCTATATATTTATGTCTGCATGCTTTTGTGAATACTGCAAAGGTACGTTCTTGGTTTTTATTTCAATTGTTAAATTTTTCGTGTTAAATTAATTTGAATGCCCTACAATCATTTTTTAAGGAATATCTACTCGAAGGCATACATTTGCTTATTATGTTTTGAATCTATCTTCATTTCTTATTTGTCATTCGGACATTTGGTTAAGCTGTCAAGGTAACTGAGTTAAGGGTTTAGTAACCATTCTGGTTTATTCAACGCAACCTGATTATTTCTTATATGTTACTTCTCTGTTACAGCTTACTTTATTTTAAGATTTTTCCTTAATTGAATTATTTCTGTCGCAGCCTTTCTTTATCTTCATTTTCTACTTCACCTTAATCCTTCTAAGCATTTCTCCTGCCAAGAATTTTTCTTTATTCTTCAATCTATTCCAACCAAACTCATTGATTAGCTTTTCACCACAAGTTCTTTTTTAATACTTAAGAGTGTTTTCTCTTCAACCTTTTCCACTTTCAGCATTCTGCTCTTCAATATTTCCCTCACAGTTTTCCCTCTTAGGTAATTTACCAAGTAGAGCTCAAATCGGTTTGATTATGGAGGTTTTAGCTGTCTTCTCATAGAAATATGAGAAGATGCTGCTTTAAATAAAATAGTAAGTTGCAATTGTCAAGCTTAACAGACTTGCGAGCAGTAATTCAGTAACTCTGGCATGAGTTTCTGGCCACGCAGGTATCCTAGGTGTAGAAAAGCATCAGCGAAGATTTTTACTAGCCCGCACCCTGTCTTTTGTTAAAAACTAGGATGCATCAATCATACTGTGATCATTGGCGGTGACTGGATTTCTGCCGACAGTCGAAGTTGTCTTGCCTACGAAGTTGTCGTAGGCAAGACAGTTCTCAGTCTCTCGGTTAAGCCTGCGAAGGTGTAACTTGAAATCGTTTGAAGGGTTCGTTATTGGCTTTGTTACAGTCAACGATTTGTTCAAGGAAAATCTGTATCTGAGGTGCCGATCTTATGTGATGCATGTCTAGAAGATGATGAAATCGCAGGACAATTCATCTGCTTCTCTCAGACGCAGGATATTCGAAATGCTCTGTCTAAGCTCTTACAAACTAACTAAGTTAGGAGAGTGTCCCTCTTCGAGACCTTCTAGTCTACGTGCTCTTCATTCTTTGGGTGATTCTAGCAATTACAATGCGACAAGAGGGAAGGAAGAAAATAACGGGAGGAGAGAAAATATCCGAGTCCATATCAGGAAGGGGAACCGATTTTTCAGCCTTTCTTTAGAAAACTCAGTAAGCAGCCATATCCTAAATATTCCTACTTATTTGATGGAGAGTAAAAAAGAAGAGAAAGAGTCACGACATCTTGAGCAAAATGTCACTGTTGACAACTACACTTTTGAAGTCGTCAAGGATTTCGTATATCTGGGATCCAGCATAAACACCAACAATAATGTCAGCCTTGAGATCAAGCGGAGACTAACTCTTGCCAACAGGTGTTACTACGGGCTCTGGCTCAGTAGGCAATTGAGAAGTAGAGGCCTCTCTCGACCGACGAAAATAACGCTCTATAAGTCCCTCATCCTTCCCGTCCTAATGTATGGCGCAGAGACGTGGACATTGACCATCAATGATGAGAGGCTGTTAGGAGCGTTCGAGAGGAAGATACTCCGTAAGATCTACGGTCCAGTATGCGTGGACGACGTGTATCGAATAAGATGGAATGATGAGCTGTATGAGCTATACGCCGACACTGTCATAGTCAAGCGTATAAAACTCCAGCGGCTTCGCTGGCTCGGTCATGTTGAGCGAATGGAAGAAAGCGCTCCGGCTAGAAGGTTGTTTTATTCGAACCACGGTGGAGGAACACGCAGAAGGGGACGTCCTAATCTCCGTTGGAAAGACCAGGTGCAGGGCAACCTGACTGCACTTGGCCTTATCAACTGGCGCCAGCGCGCGCATAGCAGAAGTGACTGGCGGAGCTTTGTGGAGGCGGCCAAGACCGATCAAGACCGATCATCGCCATTGTAGCGCCAGCTAAGTAAGTAAGTAAGTAAAAACGAAGTCGGTTTAGTTTGACTGAAACACTATATTACAAATTGTTCTCTCTTTTCAATACATACACACACACACACACACACACATACACACACACACACACATTATTAGAACATTTTTAGGCTGACCAAATTTAGCTTCCTATTTTGGATTTTCTTTCTAAATAATTTTTTAGTTTTCGTTTCTTTTGTGCTTCTAATTTTGTTAGCACTTTGCATTGGTGAAAAATGTAAGTACTTATTTGTAAAAAATTTTAAGTATCTTATGTTGACGACTTTAAAGTACACACGCATATACACAACTTGGTGACTTTTGCATAGAAGTATTTATGTGTGTGTGTGTTTGTGTATGCGTGTGCTATTTAATCTTTAAAAGCTTTTTTTCCTTTGCTGTTTTTTGTGTGTCACTGCCTTAAGGTCATTAGCTTCTTCCCCATTTCGTTTACTTTTATTAAGTGTAATTTATTAAGTGTTTTAAGATGCGTGTGAATTTACACGTTTGCTTAATTGAGGCTTTATGTGGCAGTATACATATGTTCGAGTACATACATATATATCTGCATAAATGTGTATGTATATTCATTTAATTTGGAAAACTATATGTAGTCTTTTCAATTAAGATATGTGCTCAAGAAATGCTCTCAATATTATTAAGGCTATTGAGCATATTGAAATTGAATGTGCATGCATTTAGATTGTGGAATACAAAGCTCAACTAAATGACCGATATTTGTCTTGGCCTACGCTAAGAGCGCTGAATTCCTCAACAACTTGATATTGAGGTGTCTTTAGAAAGAACATTGTAGAACTCCTTCCATTAACGCCAAATTTAACAACGATTTCTAAAAACAACACTTTGGTGGTGATGTTCTTTCTTTTTCTTTCCAAAGTAGACAAAAGTCCATCAATTACAAATGCACTTTATCTATGTAGCGCATGCAGCATTTACTTCTTAGCTAAGTACTTGTATACTTGCACTTGCTTTAAGCAGATGCACTTTACCACACACAAAAGCAATTTAATTAGCTTGCTGCATACACAATTACATTCAATTTATGTTGCTAGTGCAACTATGATGTCAATTGATGCATTTATGCTCTTGCACGTAAACATATAATGTGTATAGAGGAAAAGTATCAACCTTTTGAACTAGGCATATTTAAAATTAATTTATTTTAGATCAGAATTGTGTAAAATTTAATTTTGAAGCAATCGAATTTAGTAGGTACTCATATGTATGTAAAGGGCGAGCAAATTTTATTCAAAATTACATATACATACATACATACTCGTACATACATATGTAGGTGTTCTTATCTACATTAACAGTATAAAGCACTTACAATTTAGTCGTCAAAGGTGAGCGATACAGGTGCTAAAGTTATGAATGTTTAATCTTAGAAATGACAAAATAAGTTCAGTTTCATACTCGGAATTTATTTTGATGCACTTGTAGTCTTCAAGGAGTAATTTGAATGAACAATGAGAACTTTTTGTTATTGCCTCATTCTGAATACTTAAGCTTGAGCCAGTGGCGTATATAGGTGGGGGTAGATAAAAGGTATTTATTCCTCTTTTAAGAAGAATTTTTCACATTAATCGAAAAGGTCGAAAAGGTGGACTTTTTCGAGCCATTGCAAAGTGCTTGGTGAGTGGAAAAAAATCCTCAAAAAGTTGTCGTAATCGATCTTAACAAAATTAGTGTAATTTTATGAGTAAGGCAATAGTGAAGACGAAACAGGTTTAAACGCGAGATTTCAAAATGTCAGATCGTCGTCAGATCTGCCGATTTGGTCGGACTGTTCCAATCGCAAAAACGGGAGATCAATCACACGGTATGGAAATTGGTGTTACAAAATCTCCATTATTTCCCGAGCTGTGTATCGCTCCATTGCTTGTTGTCAACTCTCTATCTATCTACAACATAAATGTCAGAGCACAATTACATTTGATGCCATTTACAAAAATTATAGCATAGTAACATTATGACATTACTTTTGCCCCCCCCCCCTCCCCCCCCCCCCCCCCCCTTCTATATGAATAATGAAACATTGAGTAGTCCAACAAAAAAAGGTATCAAATATGTGCTCTATTTTATATGGCTGCAAATTATTCTTCAGTACAAAGAAGAAAATTGTAGTCCATCATATGTAAAACAAAATGATTTTTCTTCTCAATTTTTAAAAATTCATTACTCTAGTAAAGTTTTGGAATGAGTTTCTTGTTGGCTTTATCTAGATAAATTTTCTTATTGCAAAGTCATGGTAAAAAATTTTGTATTTTTTTAAGTAACAAATAAATGTGATTTTATGTGGAAAACTGTTTTTGTTAATAAGAACATACTACTACTATATTATTTTTATTAGAAAATTAGAAGTAAAATGTGCTTCGTCCTTTTCTTGATACATTTTTTTGTATTGCGAATTGCTGTCGGTTATAAATGTTAATCTTTTTATCAGAAACAATTTAAGCTCAAATAACAAATCTCTAGCTTGAATGTGTATTGGACGAGTTAGCTACCAAACTCAAGCTAGAGATTTGTCGTTTGAGCTTAAATTGTTTCTGATAAAAAGATTAACATTTATAACATGGAAAAACTATAGAATCTTTAGTAAAATTTGAGCAAACTCTATATTCAGGTGAAAAGTGATTCTTAAAATTATATAAAATTTCGGAAATTATTTTTAAATTCGTAACACTATGCTAATATTTATAGTCAGCAATATAAGGACAAATATTATCGATTTTAACTCAACTTCAGTTGATGTTGTTTTTTTGGCACAGAATGGCTTGGTAATTCGTGTTGATTACGTTCGCAAGGCAACACTCACCTTGAGATGCAATTAAAAAAATAGGAAGCAAAAATTTTCAGCACAACATTTTTGTTTAATATTATGCTATTCTTTTTTAAATTTACAAAATATTGACTTATGAAAAAACTTGTAGATAGGGAAGAAAACTGATTTATTTTTGAGTTCAGCAACCTTAGTTGTTTAAACACCTTAATTTTTTTTGTCCATCTTTTGTATGGAATCGATTGTCGAATCACAAAAAATATCACAAAAAGGGGATGCCTTTACCAAAATCCTATCTACGACACTGGTTTGGCCACAAGATATTTCAAAAAGCTTATGGTATGACATAAAATTTACATATGTACATATACACAGCTATGCACATGCATATATATAAATACTCTTATTTTAGGGTGTGACGAAAATGTCAGTTTCATAAAAATTTGTTGTTGTATTAAATCTATTCACTTGCATATGAAATTCCTTTTTTGTACAATTTATTAATTTAGCATATATACATTTATTTAAATTTAAAGCAAAGTTTAAATTTTTATGTCATGCAATATATATTATAAGTCATATATTTAATCTTTGTTTACGCTACATGCTGCCGGTACTGCTAATAAGGTTTTAAACTTTGTTGTGCCGGTTTTCGAAAGATATAAATAAATATTCAAAATACTTATATGTTAATCTTATCAATTTTCGAGTAAAAAAATATTGGGGAGTTGTGTTTGTAGTTTTTGTTAAAGTCGAGAGAGACCAGCGAATCCAGCGAGTTTATGCATACAATAAATTCAAACAAACGAATAGTTGGTGCATGGGAGAAAATTAGTTTAGCGCGGGAAGAGTGAGAGAATAATTGTTGCCGTTACTTTTCTATTCGTTACTTTTCTATTCGTTTGTTTGAGATTATGCTGTTTATAAGATATATTTTTCCTGAGAATAGTTAATGATAGTTTAAGCATTCTTATTAGGCAGTCAATGTCCTCAATGATGTTTCTACAGGGTGTTTTTTTTAGAAATGTGGTTTTGAAGAAGAAATAAAACGCATATAATTTAATGTTATGGCAAAGAATTTAGCTTTATTATAAAGATAAGGCGGGCAAGTGGCCGCCGCGGCTGGTTCGAATAAATTCTAGCCGAGAGGTCCAATTTTCGACCACTTTTTGCTGCAAGTGGGGCCGTATGTAAGTAATAACGCGCCGAATATTCTCTTCCAAGGCGTCAATCGTCTCGGAATTATCTGTGTAGACAAGCAACTTCAAATAACCCCACAAAAAATAGTCCAGCGGTCAGCGGTGTTAAATCGCACGATCTTGAAGGCCACGCCACAGGCCCACGACGCGAGATAATACGTTCACCAAAAGTTTCCTTCAATAAATTGATTATTTCGTTGGCTGTATGGCTGTATGGCATGTAGCGCCGTCTTGTTGGAACCAAAGGTCGTCCACATCAACATCCTCCAATTCAGACACGAAAAAGTCATAATCTATAGCGTTCCCCATTGACTGTAACATTTTGACCGTCTTCATCTTTGAAGGATGTCTTTTTGAGGATGTAACGGCGTCTCAACAATGGTTTGTGGATTATGATCACTCCAAATGCGACAATTTTGCTTACTAACGTACCCATTCAACCAAAAATGAGCTTCATCGCTGAACAAAATTTTCTTGTGAAAATCGCACGAACCGAACCATTATTTTGGTAATAAATTTGCACAATTGGCAAAGGTTGTTCAGCAGTAAGTCTATTCATTATGAAATGGCAAACCAAACTGAACATAAATCAAGTGACAGCTGTCAAAAAGACCAACTCCGAAAAAAGTATTGCGAGATTGCAAACCACACTCCTAAAAAAACACCATGTATATAACATCATCATTTTAGGTAAATATATAGTTATGTATTCCTGTTATATTTTTTCGAAACCGAAGGGAAGGAATATAAATATTATACCATATATATTTTAATTAAGCAAAATGTACTTATAAAAAAAAAAAAAAATAATAGCTGCTTGGAATTTGGGTAGACAATGCACATCAAGACAACATTCCACAGCAGCGGTTTCGAGTGATATGACCTGACAACATGTTATACTGCGTTTGGCCACGTTTGAGGTGCTGAAGTTCGACCTGGTTCGGGCTCGAACACGTCGTACGTGTTTCATAGAACACAAAAGTCCCGTGAACGGAATCCAATTACGTATACTTGGTCAAATTTTTTCCATTATTTATTTTCTTGGTTAGTGGTAATGATATTTTTCGGAAGGTGGTCTAGATGTTCTATAAACATATATCGGTGGGTATTGAATATACGTATTATGTCAGATTTAGTCAAAGTCTTCCATAAACAGTATTCATCTAAGAGATCTTTGTGTTTAGTAACTAATCTCGTATAATTTCGTCCAACTGCTATTATATATAAATATAAGTAAGAATATCCTTAGAATGATCGATTCCCAATGATATGTGATATTTTCCTTGCTCCAACTGAAATATTCCTTTCAAAGTTATTCTTTTTATTGTAATTTAAATCCGAATCTTTAGTTACATGTGTTGGTTGACTTTAAAATGTTTCCCATATAAACTTCACCCACCTTAATAAGTATGTACATTTCTCATTTCTATGTAAAAACATGCAGGCATGTCTACATAGTATAAGCCTACATGTATAAAATAAAGTATATTCTTAATCGTATGTGTACATACTCGTACATATGTGATAAATACTTTGTAACTTTAATAACTTTACCATGTGTCATTATGTGAAATAATGCAATTAGTTATTATTACCACTAAAAGATTAAGATTTCGTTTGCCATACAAATTTCTCCAAAATTTTGTTGTTGTTTGTGCTATTACTACTGCCACTTTAGCATGATTGTTGTTGATTGATAAACATTCATTGGTCATTTTATAGTTGAACATACGATTTGTAAAATATGACCTGCTACACTCTCCATTCATATGTATAACGCATTTGATACTTATGTATGTCCTAAATAATTAAACCAACTGGCCAAATATTTAAACTCGTCCATTTTGTTGCTGGCTGGTTGTTGCCATTGTTGTCGATAGTGGTTATTGTTGTTGGTGATAGTGGCGTATTTTTGGTTATCGTTTAAATTGCAATTTATAAATTTCGAAAATTTACAATTATAATTCTCCTTGGAGCTAAGGAAAAATAATATGTGCGTGTATGTAGTCAATACACATACGTATGCAGAATTACATGCATGCATGCAAACAATGTTAATAGCTAGGTGGATGGCTCGGTGAATGAATGAATGGATGCAGCAGTTGTATACTAAATTGTCCATTGCTGCATTTATCTCTTGTTGACAAATTGGTTGTCTTTTGGCATTTTACATTTTAATTACAATATATTCCAAAAAGGGAATTAATTATTAGCAATATTAGTTAGATTGTGTGTTTGTATGTGATGTATGTATGTGCATACATACATACATACATATACAACTGTATGTATGCACATACATACATACATATATGTATACTATATGTAGAAATAGTATATTTTGCAAATATTGCCCATATATATGTAAAAAAGTATTTGTGTATAAATATGGTTAAAATTATTGAAGGAAATTTAATGATTTTATGATTTTTATAAATTTATTAACGTCTGAAACTAAGTTTTTAATGTTTTGACACTTTTAAAATGCTTATGCCAAAAGCCAAGGGTTGGTCTCATAATTTTATAAAATCACCATTAATTATTTTTTCAGTAGAAAAGAATTTAAGGACTGCGTCGAATAAAATTGTCTGGTACAAAAATAATGAAATCTTTTGAGCCAGTAGTCCGATGTTTTTAAACTTATGTATTTTATTTTGCAAATTATTTTTAGATTCAAAAAATAAAATCAAGAAACCACAAATTATTAGTTTTTAATAAAAAGTTTTAATTTTTAAGGAACCCCTTCCATTAATGTTTTTATGGTAGTGTCCGACACCCTCACAGCTGCTGCAGACCACTTTCTTTTGAAATCTTGAAGGTCTTTGGACACTTTTTTTGTTACCTTCATCTCCCTTTTTACTAAAGCCCAGTACCTCTCAATCGGCCTTAGTTCTGGACAGTTTGGTGGATTGGCTTCTCTAGGCACTAAAATCACTTCATTCCGTTGGACGCACTCTAAGGTCGTTTTGCTGTAGTGATATGAAGCGAGGTCAGGCCAAAAAAACGTGTTGGCGTAAAAATGGAAGCAATCTCTTTTGCAAGCATTCCTTCAAATATATTTCGCCGCTGATTGTACCCGACGTCACGAATGTGCTGCTCCTTTTGCCACAACTACAAATTGCCTGCCAAACAAGGAATTTCTTTGGGAATTTCGTAATTTTTTTGTCTTTGAATTTTTCAGCGACATTTCCTCGAGAATCAGCTGTATAAAATTCCTGGCCATGTAGCTGGGAAAAGTCCGCTAAAACATAAGTTTCATCGTCCATTATGCAGTATTCAAATTTCTTGACAAAATCTCGGCTCAACATTTTCGCTCGTTGTTTTGCGGTTTCATTCTTCACGGCGTTTCCATCCGGAACATTTTGAATTTTGTCAGCCCAGCTTCCTTCTTAGTCCTGCGCACGAAAGATTCTGAGCAATCAGCCTGCCCCGCCAATTTCCTTCCCGAAATGTTTGGATCTCTCTTTAAAATGGTCACAACGTTCTTCGCCTTCTCACAGTCATGTGGCCCCTTCTTTTTACTAGAACCTTTCTTCCGATCAATACGCAGTCCTTCCTTAAAACGTTTAATAACGCGAGAAATGGTTTTACGGTTAGCCCCTACCTCTTTGGCAATTTATTTGAGTGACCAGTGAGGTTGCTTTTGAAAAATTTTAATAATATTTTCTCGCACTTCCACTTCGTTTGCCATTTTCGCGTTAAATAAACTTTTATTGTCTTTAACTGATTTTTGATTTTGAATCTTTCAATAGCACAGTATGGGAAGAAATGTAACGGACAATTTTATTCGACGCAGTCCGTATGTTCAAGTATTTGTAACATTTATTTAAATGTTCAAAGGAAGCAATAAAAAACAATTCGAATATTGTAAATTTTAGGCAAAAGGAAAACATTCAGGGTTAATTGCTCATGGCTTACAAAAGATTTTGATATTAGTTAGTATCAAGGCTCACATTCTGTAAACACATAAAATATTTATTATTCATTAAAATTTATTGTATAGCTTCAAAGTAGAGCCTACTTCGAAATAATGCACTTATAATTCAATCACTAAAACATTTTTCAAACGCATTTTCCGGAATTGACTTCAGTTCTCGCTGCGAATTTTCTCTTATGTCTTCTATCGACTGAAAACGGATGCCTCGAAGTGGTAAGTTGAGTTTTAGAAAGAGAAAAAAGTTAGCCGGGGCCATATCAGGTGAATACGGGCCAGAAATTCGTTCACAATGAGATGGTGCGTTGTCGTGGTACAAAATCCATGAGTTTTCTTTCCACAAATATGTCCTTTTTCGACGAATTTTTTTTCTCAAATGCCACATAATATTTTTGGTTTACCGTCTGACTTTCTGGCAAGAATTTCGAGTGCACAACACCGCGATAATCCAAGAAAACTGTCAATATTACTTTGACTTATGATCGAAGTCTTCCACCGCATCTCGGCAGTTTTTGAATGCGGTGTACGACTCATGTGCACGTGTTTTTGATAAAGTCGATTCACTGTAACATTTTCAGCGATTCGGCACACGATTTTCCATTTGCAATACAAAATTTGAGAGTACTTAATTCTTTGCTCGATATTTTTATTCATTGTAAAAATTGGAAAACACATTTGAGATGAACTGACAAAATCGAGCACTGTTAACAAACTAAATGACAGATCGCGCTCAATGCTTTACGTCAGGATAGAGGGTAGTGGTGATAACTTAGCGGCAAAATCCCTTCAAGCGGGCTTTTTAAATGATAATTTCCCTGTACTTTTTTGAAAGTATGTATCTGTGGTCGCTGTGGCGTAGTGGTAATGCGTTGGACTGCTACGCACAGTGTCCGAGGTTCGGATCTCGGCACAGGCAAAATAAAAAAAATAAAAGTAGAAAAAAATAATTTTTCTACACGGCACCACCTCTTGGCAGGCAATGGCAAACCCACAAGAGTAAAAATTGCATTGCTATGAAAAGCTTTTCACTTTGCCGTTCGGATTCGACATTAAACTGGAGGTCCCTTCCATTCATGTACAAATATAACACGCACAACATGAGTGAATGAGAAAAGCTCGGCCTAGGCCCTCCATGGGCTTTTGTGCCATTAAAAGTAAAGTAAGTATCTGTTGAACCGGATGAAAACTAGATTAAATGCCATCATGCTTAGAATGACGAGATACTTCGTATTTTCTTTTATGAAGCAACAAAAAAAAGAAAACCGTGGAAAAATGTTCACACTATGTAATGAAAGACACTTTCCTCACAAAATTCACCACTGATTTTTTTTTCACCACTGATTTAAATATTGAAGATCTGAAATCCAAGAGCAAATCTTGAGTGCATGAACTTTTGATTTAATTTCAATTCAGATTCACCGTTCTAATTTTTCAGCTCTCTCTTTTCCTATCATTACTTCCTAATATTTTTTTTTATCATACTTTATCTTCTCACCATTCTCTTCTTTTTCTCGGTTCATCGCCTCTCTCTATCCTCTTTGTTTCCCTTCTCTTTAGGTGCCTTCATTCGTTCCTTGTTTACCTTCTCCTCTTTCGTTATCTTCTCTTCCACACTGTTTTCTTTTCTCAGCTATCACTCTGTACTCTTCTCTTCTCCTTCCCTTTCACAACTGATTTGGCTTTTTCTCCTCCTTGCACTTTTAATTAATTTTCTCTACATCTGTACTCTCTTACAAAAATTCTTTTCTAGTGTTGTATGCTTATGTCATAAATGAGAGAAAATTCCCTTTGTCTTTCCTAACGCTAGCAATTAAAACTGAATCGATCACAAAATTCTGTTTGGGAATCACATACATACAATAATATCTTCAAATTATAGAATTGTTAGTTGAAAGCAATTTAGAAATTAACACTTTTGTATAACACTACCCAAGTTTTTCTTATTTTTCTTTAAGTTTACCCTTCATGTTCTCACATATACACAAACACACACCCACACACACACACAAACCCAACCCATCTCATCTAGTTATATTCATATCTCTTCACTTAACCGCATAACAACAAGAGCTCAACTCATTTTGGTTAAGTTGGTGCTGTTGTTGTTATTGTTTTATTTTGAATCACCATCACCATGAAGTTCGATTGGTTTTTGTGCTCTTTGGCACTTTGGCGGCGATGATGCTCCATCGGCTGCAGATCGAAAGGCAGACAGGCATGCACATGTTTGCATGGTGTTGAAAATAAACTTTAATGAGTTTTCTGTTTTTCAACCACAAAAACCACTAAGCCGGAGGAGTACGCCGCAAAGTTTTGCATTCTATATGCTGTTCTTCAGCATTGGCTTTCTTGCTTTCCTTTGCTTCTACGTGGGTGTTCTTGCATTTAGTACTATTTGTATGTGAATTTATATGTGCAGCAAACAACCTTATTCACAGGTAGAAATATTCATCGGATACAGGAAACCAAAAACGGAAAAAAGAAACCAAAATACAATAACAATTTATGTTCGACGTATGTAAAAAATAAAAATTTTGCCGAAAACTGTGGTGAAAAATGAGAAAAAAAATACAGAAAAAAATTGGCAGTAACCAATCAAGTGTGAAAGAAATTAGAGAAACTTTGTACTTAGACGCTGCTCTGCTGCTGCTGCTGCAATATTTAGATGAGTTAAGTCATTGAGGGATGACATAGGGCTGCCAAAGTTAGAATTTACAAAATGAACACACAAAACAGTTGAGAAAGAGCTCAATTTTGGTTTGAAAGAGGAAATATTTAATACATAAACTTTTTGCAAGCGCATAAGCTAAAAAAATTTAATTTTCTACTCATGGTGGCGTATGAGTGATTTACAATTTTGTTTCCTCGTTTCCTTTATTATTATTTTTTTTTTTAACTGTCGTTATTGTTGACGTTGCTGTTGTTGTTTTTTTACTTTACTGGTAATATACATTTTATGCCATTTACCATACCGCATTTCTCCCAAACCAAAAGCAAATATTCAAATATTTTCACTGTCATAAAAAGCAGACATTGTCAAAGTTTTATAGTTTCCTTTCCTTTCGTTTAATTACATTTTTTTGTGTTGCTGCTGCCATTTCGCTAGTATCTATTGTTGCTGTTGTTGTTGTCGTTGCTGCTGCTGCTACTGCAATTACTATGGTCAAAATGGTAACGAATGAGTGAGTGAGTGAAAAAAATTTGCAACAAAAACGAAAACAAAAAAATGAACGTGGAGAAATGTTGTAGAAATCAACATTGGTGGCCCGCGCGCACAGCTGCCGTTAACACAAAGCAATCAAAAAAGTTTAGCTATGTTGCGGTGATGGAAAAAAGTCATCATCAGTAGCAGCACCAGTAGCACCAGCATCAATAGCGGCAACAACAAGCAACCGACAGCAGCAGCATTGTCACGCCTTATGGGTAGGATGCGGCATATATGGCGTGGGTAGAGTTCCGAGCTATGTGCGAATATACGAAAATGCTATAAAAATTACGCGCAACAGACAAATAGTCGTCAGACAGACTTACAGATAGAAATGGCAATGAATGGCGGCAGTAATTGTATAAAAAGTGGTGATGATTGTCGTTGTCGTCAGTGCGCGCCTCTGCAGTTGTCGCCAGCATGTGACCCGAAAACGCTGACACACAAATATGATGACAGCCACCATCACGACAAACAGCAACAAAGAGCTAAGAATGGTAACCAAGGCAAAAGAAAAGTTGGCAAAAGTCACATTAATGTGGTCAAGTTTGCAACAATTGACAAGTTGTGCAATATTTGCAAGCAGCATTTTTCTTATTCCTTAGTTATTTCTGATCCTCTGCTGGTGTTGAGATATTCTTGTGCGTTTTTAGGTACACGCAAAAATTGCTGGTCATGATGGCGTATGAGTGAATGACGTACCCAAAGACCATACCTCAACCATTCCCAAAAAAAACTTCGGAAAAATGGATTTATTCTCGAATCTAAATAGCGAATCATTTATTAAAAATAAAAGATCAGTCATACTGTGGTTTAGTGGTGTCAAAACGGTGCTAATTGGACCGAGTTTTTAAGTGAGAATCAATCGGTCATTAATTGTTACTTTTGCTATAATATTTATAGTTACAGCTCAGACTTTATGATGGTAAAATTTGAATTTGTATGTATATACTACACCAAAACCTATTAAGTAAATATCACTCATACGCTACATTACACACGGTTAGATTGCAAAAGAAATAGTTATCCTTAGAAGAAAAAAGCAATACAGCCGAATTCCAATAAAATCTCGACTCAACCTAGAAAAACAATGAAATTTTTTGCTATTTGTGCAGCCAAGCAAGCAAGGCAGGAAGTAGCATAAGCTAATTGAGATCTTCTTAATCACATTACGCATTATCTGCACGTTTTCTCATGAAATTTTAATAATCCAGCGCCACATCAAAAATAAAAGTAATAAAACAAACTTTCGACAAGTGTGCCAAGAAAACACCAACCAAGCAGCCAACCAACTGAAACACGTATATGAGCCCGCACACATGCATACACACACTCATGCTTATTTATGCAGCGAGTACTTACAGCACTTAATACTTACGAGGAGGCAGCGTCAAAAAGTTTTTTGCGCTGGTATATTTGCAGTCAAATTCACATTGGCAGCTTTGATTGCCAAAAAGTTTTAGCTCTTGTTTTTATTGTTGTTATTCTCCTACATATACATATGCGCACACACACACATGCAGACAGCTATGTGTGTAAACTTGTAGTCACATGTGTGTGTGTGTGTTTGTTTGTGTTTTGAAACTTCTGTTGAATATCCAAATACCAAATGTCATATGAATAATCACACCCACACACTCACGCACACATAGATATTTTGCTGGAATTAAGTATTTGTTCCACAAAAACTTGGTCTCTTTGTTCATACGTCATCGGTGAAAATGAAGACGTAGGTTTTACAAAATTCAATGGGTGTAGATAATAATAAATATATATTTTTATACTTTAGTTATTTAGCTTGATATTCCACAATTGGCAGAATGAATCAACAAATACTCACAGAATGAAAAAGTATTTTGAAAAAAGTATTTCTGTATTGCTATTGACAGAAATTAGGGAACCTGTTTCCCAAGGACTTGCAAAAAAGTTATGCCGAAATTGACATAAATTTACCGATGTTGGCGAACTTTTTTTGTGTAACACTGTAGGTGCAGAAAAATAGTAAAAACCAGTACCTATCCCTATTTAAATATATTAAAAATCTTATCGAAAAGTTTAGAGACGCTTTGTGTAATAGCTCTGGTTAGGATATCCTCCGAATGTTGGAGTTGGTCTACATACACACAATCATAGAAAGCTGATCATCTGACTTATAAGCAAAATATCACCTAAAACTTATTTAAACCCTAATATTTCTGAGGCAACTGCCATTGAGAATAATTCAGGCACATTAAAACAGGAATATGTTGACAATATGATATTTCCATTAAATTAATGAGTTAAAAATTAACCCGGAAAAGGATTATTGAATATCCTGCTAATAAATCTATAATAAGCTATTACATGTATGATGATTCTCACTCCTTTTCAACTTTATTTCTAAATTAGCTGGGCTTCGCTACTGTCTGGCGCTGCGTAATTCGCAAATTCTACTAATGCAAAATATTTAAATGAAATATAAATAAACACCATTTAAAAAGTTTCAGTTTCAATAAATTAATTTTATTTACCTACTATCAAAACTAAAGTGAGAAGCGGCTCATGTGATCGGTTATGTAAATTCTTTTTTTGTTTTCCCTGGTTGCGAACTGCGTGGTCGCTGTGGCGTAGTGGTAGTGCGTTGGACTGCTATCCAGAGTGTCTGGGGTTCGAATCTCGGCACAGGCAAAATCAACGGAACCACCTCTTGGCAGGCAATGGCAAACCTACAAGAGTAAAAGTTGCTATGAAAAGCTTTTCACTTTGCCGTTCGGATTCGGGATTAAACTGTAGGGGACCTATGTACATTCATGTACAAATATAACACGCACAACATGAGTGGATGCGAAAAGCGAAAAGCTCAGACTAGGCCCTCCATGGGCTGTTGTGCTATTAAAAGTAAAAGAAAAGTAAGGTTGCGAACTGCTTAGGCACAGAGGTTTCATTTCCATAACTTTTATCTTTCTCTATTGTGTAAATCTAGCCTCATTTTAAACAAATTTTTAACAATTTGACCCTAAAAATATGCTTCACTTTCGGATGGCAAAAAAAGTAAGAAAGACTCTTTTTATTTTTTGGCTTTTGATGGAAAATTTTTACCGTCACTCAAAAAATGGTATTGGAAAATAGTACTAGAAGAATAGTACTATAAAAATAGTACTACAAAAATAGTACTAAAAAAAATAGTACTAGAAAAATAGTAGTAGGAATGTGAAAAATAGAAAAAATATTAGAAAATAGTAGTACATAGCAAAATAGTAGTAGAAATGTGAAAAAATAGAAAAATTATTAGAAAATAGTAGTACATAGAAAAATAGTAGGAAATATGTAATAATAGAAAAGAAGCAAAAAATTTAAGAAAAGTAGTAAAAAATATTAGAGGAAGAAGAGTAGAAAAAGTAGTACAAGAGTAGATAAAAAGTAGTATAAAATACCACTAAAACTACTAGTGAAAAATAGTAACAAAATTAGTAGCAGAAAATAGTAACAAAATTAGTAGTAGAAAATAGTATCAGAAATAAGTAGTCTCTTCCACTCGTATACAAATATAACACACACTACATGAACACAATGCGAAAAGCTCCAGTCTAGGCATTCCACGGGCGGTGGTGCCATTAAAAGAGAAATAAGTACAGTGCACTCGCGGCAACGTGAACACTGTCTAACGTGAACACCGGCTAACGTGAACAAGCTTTTTTTCTACATTGACTTCTCTGTAACGTGAACACAATTTTTGTTTACTACACTTTTTTATTAACATATGGACAACACTGAATACATTAAATTTTATTTTTTAGGTTCGGGGAATCCCCTATTATTAAAAATGTGCGCAAATTTATTTTATGGCAACAGAAACTCTTGCCAATTTTGGAAAAACATTTTAAATTTAATGGGAAACGAGGAGGACCCTGAATATAACATTCCATTTAGTATCCTGAAAGAGAAATGGAGTGCAAAAATGAACTCTTTATTGCGAATGTCAGTTGATCTCCTTCAGGACTTGAGTCCTCAGGTAGAAATTTTACGACACACTTTTACACGACAAATCATTATTACTTTTTTCCATTTTAGGTAGAGTTTACATTGGCAATGGTTTGAGAGTGTGTTGAGGATACCACCGAAATCCATGAAATTGAAGAAAGTGACGATAATGATTGTATTGCCGAAGACCCCATAACGAAAATTGCCGCAAGTGAGGCAGTTGAAATCTTTAGTAAGGCATTGCAATGGGCTGGAGATGCAATGGCAGATCAAAGCGACATGAGTATACGAAGACGGTTAAGGGAGAAAGTAGTATTTCAGCTATTAGAAAAGAAAAAGCAGCAGAAAAAGATAACAGATTTTTTTAATGAATAAATCCAATGTGATATTTTATTTGCAATTTATTAGGTATGTTCATACCCATGCATATTTGTTTTAATCTCGTTTTGTTTTTTTATGAATTTTAATTTAAAAAAAAATTATATCTCACTAATATAATAGGCAATAATAAGATACTTTTACGTTTTTAAGGAGGGAGAATGAATGAAGGAATGCAATCACACAGGCCACCGTTAATGAGATAGACAGCCATTGTGGCAAGTGTTTATGCCTTTACCACAATCAACTTTAGTTTATCAGTGTCGACTTTGACCGCGTGTAGCGCCAAAGGCCGAGCTTTTGGCATCTACTCATGTTGTTTGTGTTATATTTGTACATGAACGGAAGATACCTACAGTTTTATGCCGAATCCGAACGGCGAAGTTAGGTTTACTCGTAAGTTTGCCATTGCCTGCCAAAAAGTGGTGCCGTGGTGAAATTTTGTTGTTGTTTTGTTATTATTTATTATTTTTATTTTCTTTTTTACTTGTGCCGAGATTCGAACCCCAGACACTCTGCGTAACAGTCCAACGCACTACCGCTACGCTTCAGCTACCACAAGTAAAAAAGTAGCAGAAGAAAGCAATAGAAAAGTAATGAGAAAGTACTAGAAGAAATCAACATAAAAGCAATCATCCCTTAATCGAATTTCGGACTATATGGGAGGCTGCACACTCTCTGTTCAAAACCCACCCATATATTTCTCCTCTAGAATAGCAACAAGTAGTTATGGAGATGGACCAAAGAAAACTGCTAGGTTTGCGTGGGAAGTGACAGGCGCACTTTTTCAAGCCTATTTACATTTTTCCCACAGAAAGCGATTAACAAGTAATAACCTCTTACCAAATCTTAGTAGCATACATACAACAAATGATTCCTGAGATATCCTACAATGAATTTTCAGATTATGTTATAATATGGCATTTTCCATTAACGTCCATGTGCCAAATCTCAGTTCTCTTTTGTAACTAATTCTGGAGATATACGCAAAAAAGCACTAAGACTCTGTGGGAGTTGCTACGCCCACATCTCTAATCCTGCTTATGTGTGTCTTGAAACCTCCTCCGAATATACACATGGAAGTAAGTACGCAATGTGGTAAAGAGCAGTTGAGGATTTTAGGAGATATTAAAAAACAAACAGACAAATTTGTTGCATTCATTTTTATACATTAATATATAATGTAAAAAGTAGAAGAAGATCTTGGAGAAAGGTCCTATGATTATTGGAGTTTTCCTGTTAACATAAGTTACAACGAGATAGAAAGCACTAAAGCACTGAGGGCCGACCAAACTAAATACTATTAATAAATCATATATGTGAAATGACACAAATTTACGATCTGACTGATTGGAAATGCTTCATTAACTTCCGATTTCCCTTTTTATGCTTCCTTCATTTTTAACTCTAACGAAATTAAATGCCTTTGTTTATCTGCGTGTTTAAACAAATTAATTTAATAAAGTATTACTCACACAGCCAAAAAGCATACATATCCAGTTAAAAAAAATTGCTACGAACGATATCGAAATACATAAACTAAAATTCAATTAAAACCATTCAAAATTAAAACATTTCATTTTCAAACTGGATGCATTTCAAACACCAAAAATTGATTGCCAACACTCAAGCAGTAAATACTTATATGAGAGAGTGTGTGTGTGTGCTTGTGTGGGTATGTGTGTGTCCCTCAAAACCGGTTTAACAAAAACTCAATCAAAAATGGCCAATTGTGTGGAGGAATTGAAATTTAATTTAACAAAATGGCCACTAAATTACGTTCTTCAGCTGCGTTTGTATTTGTACAAAAAAAAAAAAAAAACGGTTCGAAGCGAACTGAATTGAACTGAACGATAGAGCGCTGCGAAAATGTACGAGCTAACGAACGGACGAGCGAAACGGAGTCCAATGAGTGGAACGAACGAAAAGTGCATGGACTGCAACACACACAAATCAAATACACTTCAAAAGCCATCAGGCTAGTGCAAAAACCACAAACGGACATAACAAACACACATACTTACACATACATACATCGACATGTGTGTTCGTTGGGTTTGCATGTGTGTGTGTGTGTGTGTGTGCTGGAATGAAATGATAGAGCAGCCAGAGTGATGAATAAGTAAAGAGCAGTGCGCAGGGGTGGTGTTGTTTGAGCGGAAGGGACAAATGGCCAAGTAAATACACAAGCGATCATAAGCAGCATAGCATCGAACACTGAACGATGGCGCACCTTTTTCCTCTGCCCCCTCCCCCCCCCCCCCCCCCCCTCTAAAAACAATCTAAAAATTTAACTCTACTAGGAACCAAAAATATATTAACAAGTAAAGGGTTTTCAGCCTAAGTATTTAGGGTTAGTGAGTGCACGCGTGGCATTACGCCATCATTCGCGCTAACCAATTTGACCACAGAAAACAGTTCAAATACCACAAAGTTTTGACGGTGACTGCCGTATGCATGCCTCCTAATTTCAAGTGCTTGCTACTACCAACGCTCAAAACTCATAACTTACTGCCTGTTGTCCGTCCACTTGATTGTCCAATTTTGCCTTGCGAAAATCAAAATTGAAATGAGTTTTGTATACGAGTATGAAGGCAAATGAACATTCCTGAAATTTAATGCAAACACTCAATTGCACATTCACACACACACGAACACACACACAGGCAAACACATACATATGCCACCTATTTTTCAGCGAGCCAGTTTGGGCAAAATATACGTACTCGTACAAGCAAATGTGCTATACGGCGCACTAATACTTACACATACACAAGAGTTATAGAAGCTGACTGACTGCATTATATGTACGAGTATGTACATATACATGCATGTTTGTTTGTGTGAAGTATCTTTGCTTAAAACTTGAAAAAAATATTTCTGATGGTCAAATACAATTATGAAGTAAGTATTCGTGTTTGCGGTCAGTAGCCATAGTCTTTGCACTGTAGATGAATTCACATATGTACAATTATTTTAATGTATTTGATTTTGTATGCTTAGGCTTATGAATATTACTTTGGCATTTGGTAATAAATGTAATAGTATTAAATTTAAAAGGTACGCATAAATGGAACGGAAATATAAAAATATTAAAACAATACGATACACATTAGGACTTGGGTTGGCCGCTTCGCCACACCGAAATTGGTTGATCATCCGCAACAACAACGATTTCCTGTTGAAGAAAGCATTTAGCACTGAGGCCAACCATTTGGCTAATATTAGCTCATACCGCTATACAGTGGTATTGTCCACATGAAAACTCTTGGCATTGTACCAGCCCCAGACGCGAAAGGCTTCACAGTTGCCTTGAAGAAGGTTAAAAATGCTCAACGTTCTGCTAAGGGAACTGTGCGTATGATTGTGAAAGCCAGCCCCAGAAGATCTCTTAAGAAGATAAGGATCGGCTTTTTTGATCGGCTCTAAATACCGCAAGGACTTAAGCCAAGCCGCCACCTCCCATAGTGTTTGAGTTACCGGCTCAGGTGAAAAAGGTGAAGAAACATAAATAACTTAAATTAAGTTTCTTGATTTTTTTAAATACATTGCCAAAAACTTCGTAAAAACGATTGATTGCGATCTAAAATAAAGAAAATAAAATGAGACAATTAAAAGGAATACCTTAAAAAATTTGAATTAGAGTTTGAATAAAAATTTTACTTCCCTGAAAATAAAGTTGATTTGAAATTTAATAATTAACTTTTGATACATTTTAATAAGGAAAATAAAATTTAGAATCGGCTTTCTCTATTTTCTCTATTACCAAAGCCAAATGTTTTTAAAAATGTTTCATCATTTCAACTTCATTAAGAAAGGTGATTTCACGATCTGCGCCAATTACCATAGGATATGCCTTCTTAATATCGCATATAAGGTTCTAAGTTTCATATAAGGTAGTGTGCGAAAGACTGAAGCCCATTGTCAACAAACTGATTGGACTTCCAGACTTCAAGCCTGGTAAATCCACCATCGATTATAAAGCTACCTTCGACAGTACGATCAGGGATTACTTGTATGCCGCAATGTCTGATTTTGGTATCCCTCCAAAGCTCATTCGTCTTTGCAAAATGACACTGACCAACACCACCAGCGCAGTGAAAATTAGGACAGACCACTCCCCGCCATTTGATACCAAAAGAGGTTTCAGACAAGGAGACTCCCTATCGTGCGACTTCTTTAACCTTATGCTGGAGAAAATAATTCGTGCTGCGAACATCGACATCTCTGGCACTATTTTCTACACGAGTGTCATGCTGCTAGCATATGCTAATGATATTGACATCATTGGCACCAACACGCGAGCAGTCAGAGCAGCATTCTCCAACCTGGAAAGGGAGTCCCGTCGAGTCTCGTGGGTCTAGTGGTGATAGAGGACAAAACAAAACACCTTGTATGAGTCACGGCGCTTTGCACAAAATGTCACTGTGGACAATTATACTTTTAAGTCGTCGAGGATTTCTTTTACCTAGGATCCAGCATAAACACCAACAATAATGTCAGCCTTGAGAGCAAGCGGAGATTAACTCTTGCTAACAGCTGTTAATACGGGCTCAGTAGGTAATTGAGAAGTAGAGCCCTCTCTCGACCGACGAAAATAACGCTCTATAAGTCCCTCATCCTTCCTTTCCTAATGTATGGCACAGAGACGTGGCAATGACCATCACTGATGACAGGCTATTAAGAGCGTTCGAGAGGAAAATACTTAGTAAGATCTATGGTCGATTATGAGTGGATGAGGCAGCTAATCGCTATCACGGATTATGTTCATAGTCCAATTCACTAAATCACGAAAATTCTAGACTTTTATTTGCCACAACTGCCAAAAGTTGAGACAATATTTTTTCACGTGCGATTGACCAACGACCCAGCATTGAAATCGTAAGATGTTTTATCGTGTTACACAATATTTACCACAACGCTATTCTCAAATCAGCAAAATATCATATAACTTCAGTGAAGAAGGACAATAGAAAAGTGCGGAACGGGTGGTAGTTTGAAAAATTTCCAGATGACAAAGTAGGGCAATTATCAAAAGAATGTGGTATTTAATTTCAAATTTCATTTCGAGTTATACTGTTGAGTAAATTTCCCCACAAATAGTAAATACTTTTAAATGTCGTCAAATAAATCAAATATTCAATTTAGATAATCCATCTTTCCAAACGTACGGTTTTTCTCTGTCATTCTCACTCTGCCCCTCTCTCGTAGATAAACTTCCTTTCGATTCTCCAAACAGCAAAAGCACATGTTAAAATTAATAACAAACAAATAACATGTGCCAATTCCACGAATTGAGTATAAAAACAGGTAGCAACAGAGAAATAAAGAAAATGAATGCATGCTCAGAGAGCAAATCCACATAAAGTGTGGTGAATTTTACACATGCAATTTGGTAAATTTTACGTCCCGCCAAACGCATGCGTTAATAGCAAACTGCAACAATATGAAATTGCGAGTTTACGAGGCAAATAGGAAAACACTAAGGATTATGTTGTCGTTTGTGGCAAACGACAATCCACGAAAGGATAACAAGTGTCAGTTGTATTTGAAAGGTAAACGTGAAAGGACGTATCGCTTGCGGTGTTCGGCATAATTTTTATCAAATCAAAAAATTAATAGCTAACAAAATTTAATATATCAAGACATAATTTTGAAGCTATATTTAGGGAGTCGTTTTCGTTTAGTAAAAAAAAAAAATAATACAATAATTTTTAAAAAGCCAACATTTTATCCTTTATCAAATAGTCAACCAATTAAAGAACTTCCTGTTTCGACTTCCACATGCTCTCAGTAATTGTTATAATTTCGCACAATTATTTGTACGTTTCTTAATACTTTTCTTGATTTTTATTGAATTAAATTGGGGTGCATTAACTTAGTATGGTTAATAAAGTAGCAACAACAAAATTGCCATTAGCAACAAACCGTGGCCCATAAGCAAAATGAAAAGAAACAATTATAACAACGACCACAAATGATATAGGCCATTGAAATTAATAACCTGTAATTGCTGTTGTGCCTGGTATAAAAGTGAAGAACAGAAAACAGAAAAGTAGCAACGAAATGCAAAAAGCATTTAGACAAAATGCCGCAAACGATTAAAGTGTTTTTGTTGGTTCTATCGTTCGTTTTCTGTTTTTGTTTTGCTATTTTAAGCGCGAAATAGTTAACAAACCGGAAACGAAAGTGCATTTAAATCATTGCAAACGCAACATGAACTCAGGAAAAACGAGAATGAACAACAAAAACCAACGATAAAGTTTATTAAGCGCGTTTTCATCCTTGTCGTCGCCATCGTCATCGTCAACGTCGTAGTCGTCGACGTTGACGTCGGTATTAACATCCGCCCCTCATTCGTCCTCGCATCGTGAGCATCATCGTCGTGTTCGTTTTGTTAATGTTATTGTAACTTTATGAGCGCGGGAGTGTTGCACGTGCACACGTGTGTGAGTGCGTGTGTGTGCGTTCGTGTTGGTTTTCCACCCATTAATATTTTTACAGCGTAATGCGGCAAATAGCAACAACAACAGCACCCGGAAATAATAGGTAATAACAATGAGCTAAAGGTGTTACTGTGCGTGTATGTGTATGTATGTATGAATGTTGTCTGTGTGCGTATTTATATATTTTTCGCGTTTTATTTCAACATTTCCGTATATAGTTTTATTCTTTATTTCCACTGATTTCAGTTTTATGAAACAGCAAGCAATTAAAAGCCAAGTTTAATTCGTTTTTCGTAGTAGGGGAACTTTTTCACACATATTCATATATAGTATATATATAATATATATTAAACTGTTATTACCCTCTCGTTACTGAGTATATTTTTAAGGCTACGGTCTTAACATAAAGTTTAAAGTATACTCTAAGTTAAGCCAAACTCATTTTATGTTGTATAAGAGAATAGCTGTGAAAGTAAGTGTAAAGTGTAAAGTTTGGCAGCAGAAACTTTTAAAATGCATAGAAAATAACTTATAATTTCTCAGAGCTACTGACTCGTGAATTTTCTCTACTTACATTGCTAAAATTTATATTAAGCACTTATTGTTTCTTAACACTACACTGTGCATTGCTAAAAATTTTGTTCATTTTATTTGTGTATAGTTTTAAAACTTTTAAGCCAAATCCAATTATTTATCTCGCCAATCCTGCCTTACCATCAGAAACTTTTCTTACGCAAACTAGTCTAGGCAGTAACCTTCAAGGAACACGTACCTGACACAGGTATAAATATGTCATAGATAATTAAATGTTCCTAGGAGTTTCTTAAAATATTTCTAGAAAATATAATTTCTCTAATTTAATTTTTTATTTCACATAAACAAATAGTTTTAGTTAAAACATAAGAGTATTAAATGTTAACGTACAAAAGAGATCGAAAAGGTAAATAAGAAATAAACGTTTACCAAAATACGAGAGAGAGAGACAGAGGTCTTATTTTATTTTTATAATAAATAAACTAAATTATTTTTAAAAAGTCTTCTGTGAATCAATTCATTGTTTATTATGTTTCTGTCATTTTGTTAATAGCTGGCATAGCGCAAGAAGCATAGATTGAGCTCGATAATTAAAGCAGTAGCTCAATATTTCTTCAAAGGTTTATTTAAATTAGCTTTATCAGGTTTAAAATGTTGATATAATTTTAGGACAATTGCGCATCAAAAAGATCGAGCTACAAATTTTCACCACCCACAAATTGTAATGCTCAGCAAACGAACTCTTGCTGAAGAGGTCTCGAGAGGAATAAGAGAAAAATTATATGTAGCATAGTGAGATTTCAAAAAATACCAGTCTTTACAGTATAAATTTCTTATTGTCGATATTTTCAGCGAATTTTCAATATTGAAACCTGGTATCATTTTAATGGTAATTTTCCAACTAAGAAAAAATATTTAGTATGGGAACAAGGACTGTTCAAACTCGAATAATTTTTAACAAAAATGTTGCAAAATTTAACGTAGTTTTCAGTCCTTTAAGTAAAAACTACCTGAAAAATATGATTTTAGCAGCAAAAGTTCAAGGTTTGTTTTCATAATTTATCAGGGAAACTTTTAGTGTTATCTTCTTATCAAGTTCTGCTTTGTTTCAAAAGTTAAGTATTTTGATAAATGATTAACTGAAAATGGATGAAGGAAATCTAGAAGATATGTTAAAATATTTTATTGGAGTATGCAAAGCATCCATCTCTTTCGATCATCTAGAAAATTATTCAATTTAAAAATATGTAATTCAAATTTTTTAAACAAAAATTTCCTTTGAGCATTACAGGCTAAAATTATGCAGTAGAATGAATATACATTTGTAGATTACCTACCATTCTTATCGTTTCGTGGAAATAAATTGCTGTAGTAAAAAGAAACTATCACAATACAATACGATACGATAGCTTTGTATAGTACGCATAGGATGAAAATCAAACTTGTTTAATTTTTCAATTGAAAACGCTAATTTCACAATTGCGAAAGCGAAAGTGTTGGTATAATAGAAGTTATAAAAGTATGAAGATAAAATATTATCAAATAAAGAATGGGAAGCAATCGTATGTGATTTCCAGTGTGTTAAGTTCCATCGCAACCAATGAGGACACTCATACGACACGATGTTTTCGCATCGCTTGCTTTGTATACAGTTAGCGTTATATTTTGCATCTTAAAACTATGCTCTAATATAAAGAATGATGACGTTATATGTTAATTCTTCTATCTGCTCATCATTATTTAGGTTACCCTTAAGTATTCATCATACTAAAAAAATGAATAAAAGTGCAAAAAGTTACATTTAAAAATGTTTGAAATCGCATAAAATTGAAAATAAAATTAATTTTTTACCAAATTTGGCAGTTGATATTTCAAATAATATTTGACTAAATTTGTTCGGCTATAATGAACATTGATGCCAAAGAATATCCAATAGAACAGGTTCAGACAATAGAGAGAGAAAAGGCAAGGTGCATTTCGATATAAGAACGTCAGCATAACCACGAAAGAGAGTATAATAAGAGTGGGAAGGAGCACGAACAGGAAGTAGGAGATGTTAAATGGGAATCATTTTCATTTCCAAATTCTAATTTTGTGTCCACTCTTCAAAGTTGTACATACTACTGTGGGCAAAAAGTAGTAAGACTTTGTTCATAATTTCAAATTTTTTTATTCATTCTTCCAAATCTATTTCGTCCCCTTCAAAGTAATCCCCCCCGGCCCCAATACACTTGTGCCAACGTTTTTTCCAATTCTCGAAACAGTTGTTAAAGTCAATTTCCGGAATAGCCTTCAATGCGCTTAGCGATTCATGTTTAATGTATTCAATTGACTCAAAACGGTGTCCACGAAGCGGTTTAGAGTTTTTAAAGTTTAGAAAATAGCCAAAAGTCACACGGTGCTAAGTCAGGCGAATAGGGTGGTTGTGGAACGATATCAGTCGAATTTTTGGCAAAATGGTCTCGTAAAACCAATGCAGTGTGAGCCGGCGCATTATCGTGAAATGGTAGAATGGTTTTCACTGATCCTTCCGATATTCCAACGATGCCAGTAAGGTCTCTGACTGTTAATCGTCGATTCTCGATTCTCGAGCACCAATTCCTTGATTTTATTGACGTGTTGATCATCAGTTGATGTTGATGGCCGTCCTGGACGTGGTTCGTCGTCAACGCGTTCTCGACCATCTTTGAACAATTTGTACCAATCAAAAACACTTGCTCGCGACATACAATTATCACCGAAGGCCTTTTGCAACATTCTGAACCTTTCGGCACCAGAAATTTGACTCCGCACAAAATTTAATGGAACTTCTTTGTTGAATAATTTTACTCATTGTGAAAATCGCCGAATGCACTTTTTGTACTTCAGAAAGACAAGCGTATACTAAACACTAATGATTATTTTGATGTGACATTTGGCACAGATGTCACCAACAGTCATACCAACCTTAAAAAATGGGTTTCCGCGCGAAATTTAAATTAAAAAGTCTTACTACTTTTTGCCCACAGTAGTATAATAGAAAACAGTGCAGTATATGCTTAAAGAAATGCATACATCGAAGATCGAATGGTGTTGGTGTTAAACTTCCATTATTGCCAATGTTGCAGAATTAATTAGCTTCTTCAAGGATCGAAAAGTTCTATAATCGGTTCTATAATCTATATAAACGACAGCGTACATAAGAGTGTAGAGTAACTTAAACCGAAGAGTAACATAAAACCCTGTTTTTTTAGTCAAAACCGCAAATCTTACACACAGTCGTGTGTAATCTCGTCATCTCGTTCCTAAATCTTTTTCGTAGACGCTTACTGACGTAGCCAGAGTTTTACATAAAGCTGTCGGATATTTCAAACAAGCTGCTCCAGTTCCAATCTACATATACTCTCTGGTCCATTTTATAATTGAAACTTTTCCTTTTTTTGGAAAGAGAAATGAACTTTGAAATATTGTAGTAATGTTAATTGTCGATGGTAATACTTTCACAGAGGCACTAGAACACAGCAGTACATATAATAAATAACGGCCTCGGTGACCTAATGAGTGAGTGCTAGATGGCTGGGCCTTAAGATTGCCATACTAGAGATGTTCAATCACTTCCTGATAAATGTCACTTAACGTAAGAATCAGTTAACTTAGTTAGTGGTAAGAACATGTCAACATATTTGAATGAAAAAGTGTCTTGAAGCGACTGTTTAATTAGAACTTGATACGTTTTTGGGCATAAGCTACTTTTCTGCATAATTAATATTTTCTAATTTTAAATCACAGACTAAATTTTACACCCTAAAATATGCCTTTTGGAAATAGAACAATGAATTTTCTTGTATATTGTCGCTCCATACAAACCAATTCAATAATACTTACTTAAAGAACTCTCTCACTCACATGACTGCATTTAAAAATTAGTATTACCCCAAAAGACCCTGTCTGAAATGCAATTAATCAATAACAAGCAAAACAATCAAACAAAGGCCAAATGTAAAACAAAAAACCTAGGTAAATGAATAAGAGTAAGCCCAAAAAAACATAAAAAGAAAAACAAAAGTAAAAAAAAAAAAACACAAAATGTTTAATATTCATTTCGTGCCAACACATTGCAAAAACAGCTTGTGGCCATAACAAATTCATCATTTTATGCAGAATGCAGAAAAAAAGGTAACACAATGAGAGCAAGGGGTGAAGGGAAATATATGAAGGAGGACAATACACAACAACAGCAATAACAACAGCAACGACAAAGGTAAAAAGCAATACAACAAGTATTTGAGAATAACTGCGAAAAACAAAAGAAAATTTATGACATCACAAATGCACAAAAGTAGATATGTATATATATGTGTGTGTGTGTGTGTGTGTGTAGATACCAACAAACAATAAGGATTTACTTTTTCTTTTCTTTATTTTTTTTCCTCTCCAATAATACTTTTATAGTTCACAATAGCAATGAGAAGTCCATTAATATAAGTCAATAAGGAGAAGAGTTTTGAATATGAAAAAATGAAAAAGAGGGACAACAAAAAGCAAAGGGATCTAAAACAAATTCAGAGAAAATACATAGATATGATTTGTGTCTATCAATTTTCAGTAGTAAGTATAAGTGAAAAAAAAAAATGGTATGCAGTTAAAATAGTTACGAGTGTGTAGACTAAGCAGCATAATTTTTCTAATCAGTAGTGGGTTTTTTACTGTTTCTATATTAAATACCGTTGAGAGTGTTGCCCTTAAAATTGTACTTTGCTTGTGGTATTTGTTTTCTGGTGATTTTTTCGTCCTTCTTCTTATCATTTACAGTATTTCCCAAGAAACATAATTGTATTTACCAACTTGACTCCCTAATGTAATCAGATTTACTTATATTTAAATTTGCTGATCAGTTCAAAGTGCAAGTTTTCATTATTTAATTCAAACTTTATTGCCTAAAAGTATGCAATACATTTCGAGTTATGTATTTAGCTTGTGAACAGTGAAATTTATATGAAATTTTGTACGTTAAATTGCACTTTGACCTGTTTTAGCAAATTACCGATTTCTAATCATGACAGTAGATACCTTAAAATTTAAGAAATTGATTGTTCTACACGATAATTTGCAATGACTTACTGTTGTTTCCGTGGATTTATTTTTTTCTATTCATAATTAAAGAAAATTCAATTTTTTCATAAAGATATTTTATCTATTTTTATTGGATTCAACTATACCGCAGTCTAATTTTGATTGCAGCTTTTGGGTGAAACGATTTTTACTTTTACTGAACATAGAGTTACTACTGTGGGCAAAAAGTAGTAAGACTTTTCAATTTAAATTTCGCGCGGAAACCCATTCCATTTTTTAAGGTTGATATGACTGTCGGTGACATCTGTGCCAAATGTCACATCAAAATAATCATTAGTGTTTAGTATACGCTTGTCTTTCTGAAGTACAAAAAGTGCATTTCGCATTCGGCGATTTTCACAATGAGTGAAATTATTCAACAAAGAAGTTCCATTAAATTTTGTGTGCGGAATCAAATTTCTGGTGCCGAAACGTTCAGAATGTTGCAAAAGGCCTTCGGTGATAATTGTATGTCGCGAGCAAGTGTTTTTGATTGGTACAAATTGTTCAAAGATGGTCGAGAACGCGTTGACGACGAACCACGTCCAGGACGGCCATCAACATCAACTGATGATCAACACGTCAATAAAATCAAGGAATTGGTGCTCGAGAATCGAGAATCGACGATTAACAGTCAGAGACCTTACTGGCAACGTTGGAATATCGGAAGGATCGGTGAAAACCATTTTAAAACATCATTTGGGCCTAAGAAGAGTGAATGCACGATTGGTTCCAAAATCACTGCATTGGTTTTACGAGACCATTTTGCCAAAAATTCGACTGATATCGTTCCGCAACCACCCTACCACCCTATTCGCCTGACTTAGCACCGTGTGACTTTTGGCTATTTTCGAAACTCAAAAAACCGCTTCGTGGACACCGTTACCGTTTTGAGTCAATTGAAGACATTAAACATGAATCGCTAAGCGCATTGAAGGCTATTGCGGAAATTGACTTTAACAACTGTTTCGAGAATTGGAAAAAACGTTGGCTCAAGTGTATTGGGGCCGGGGGGAACTACTTTGAAGGGGACGAAATAGATTTGGAAGAATGAATACAAAAATTTGAAATTATGAACAAAGTCTTACTAACTTTTGCTCACAGTAGTATACTATATCATTGCAACTATACTTTTTTATGTGAATATCTCAAAAACTGGGTATGCGGAAGAAAAACAGAAGACAGGAAAAATTAGCGTAAAAAATTTTTGTTTAGATATGTCAGAATTTTGAACACAATATTTTGATTTAAAGAGTAAAGTAGTGTTATTGTTGTGATAAAATTTCACTGATTTTGTTTTTCAGAACTTCAGAAACTATATCGGTGACACTTTAGTTTTTCGGCGATCGCTTTCAAACGCCTTTGTAGATAAGCAGATCGTTATAAAATTGGTATTCAACGTTGATGAATAATTTAAATTTTTTTATTATTGGTAGTTCTCAGAAAATAATGTCTAAAAAATAATGGAAAAATTGACTTTAAATAGGCGTTCACCCAGGTGAACCCTCTTAAATATATATAGTTTCTATTGTTGAGTTCCAAATATTTCCACAGTACCGCATAGTCTTCTAAGAAAAAAACGTTTTTCAAGTAACTTGCAGGTACACATTGGCATACCTGAAAGAGGCTTGAAAGATTTGGAAATAATGTAAGTAGCTGCTAATTACGTTTGGATTATGATAGGATACTTATGACTGCTATTGAATAGAGCTAATCTGGTTCAAATAAGTGTTTAAATTATAAATATTTAATTATATTCGCCTGTCTCATATTAGATTTAAATGAAGAATTTCACCATTTATTTCAAATTTGTTTTTAATTTGAAATACATTTTTTCCTTCATAAACACATTTTGTGTGAATTAAATTGTAGCGTGATTTAAAAATTTGTTACAAAAAGATTTTTTACCCAATTTTAAGAATATTTCTGTTTACTTTTTGTAAACTATAAGTACATAAAGTACTTGTTTTCTAGTTAGAAAAATGTTTACAAACATTTTTGAGTAAAAGACTACATAAACTTAAAAAAAAAAAACTGAACAATGTTACTCATACGCCCCATAGTATACGCATTAACACGAAAAACAAAAAAGAGCGAAACGATGAAATGTTGAAAAAAATGGAATTGAAGCATATAAAAAATGTGCAATCTGTGCAACATGCCCTGTTACCACTGTTGCATAATCAGGATAATAAGGCACTTAACATGCGCTTTGTTGCTTGCTACTGCTGTTGCTGCTGCTGCTGCACCGCTACTGACTTACAGTTGTTCACGTACAGTCAACTCTTGTGCGCAGCAATACCACCTCACATACACATACACACACACATACACACACATTTTTATATATGTGTAACAAACTTCTTACATAATCACAGCACAACAACAAAACAAAGCAGCAAAATAAAACAACAAAAAAGAACTAGAAACAAATAATAATAATAAATATGTAGAAGTAGAATAAAAGCAAGACAAAAAAAAAACAAAAAAATACATAGGAAAATGGAAAGAGCAACTCGCCACTTATGTCAGTTGAAATCAAGCGTTACGTTCTCAGTTGCATAGCTCTTAGATGACAGTTTTCTTTTTTGCGTTTTGCGTTTTGCGTTTTGCTTTGGCTTAATTTACATTTTATGTCATGTCATGAGCGTAATTGAAAATTTCTTCTTTTTCATTGTACTCCTTTATTGTTATTGTAGCTGCTGTTGCCGTTATACTTGTGTGCGCTAATTATAAAATGAAAACAATTTATTGTGTTGTGTGTTGTCGCAACAATGAAGAATGTAAAAAACCGGAAGTTGCAGTTCCAAGGCAGAAGGTCAAACACATGGGAATGAGTTATTGAGTGAGTGAGTGAGGATAAGAAGTAAATGAATGAATTAAGTGCAAGCGTTCGTAATACCTCGTAAAAGATTTTAGATATTTATTGTGCCTGTATGTGTGTCATTATATTGTAAGCGGAAGTGGCTTTGAAAGTTCATTTGTAATTTACGTAAATGCATTTTGATTACACTAGCACACATACTCGTAAATAAATTTTTAAGAATATTTGCATTTTAATTTACGTGCGCCCTTCAAACTTAAAAATAACTCCATACTGAGTAAGAACACTGATTCAGGTAAATATTTCTGAACACGTAGGACTGCTGCACAACTCCTAAATTATTTCATTTGTTCAATAAAATGGAATAAATAAAACTCTTATAGTCATTATCAGTATATGTAGAATGCATTTGAGTTATTCTTGTTTTATCTGTATACATATATGAATACATTTCTTAGATGTATGCACAATTAACTCGAGGTGTTTTGTATTTTTGCATATGCATAAATTAATAAATCGTCATGTGTTCCTACAATACCGAAAATTCTATGAATTCTATGAATTTTTAATGCCGTTTGCTAAAAATATTAAAGTTCATAAAACAATAACAATAACAGAAGCAGTTGCTACTTTTGTTGTTGGCCTAATTTGTGCATAACATTTCGTAACATTTCATATTACCCATACATTGATTTAATGCACTTTCATTTATATATAATAGGGTGCGCCATCTCTTATATCGGTATGTGAATGATGAATAGCTTAAAAGAAAATCGATTTCCATATGTGAGGTATTTTTATTTAATTTGGAACTTTAGAATTTATTTGGACTAGCTTTTAAATACAACATCAATCAAGTAGCCGTCGTTATTGACCAATGCAAAATTTGCCCTTTTTGCTGCGTTTTCTTTCACTTTTCGATCATCTCGGGCGGTATATCGATGATTTCGGCACGAATGTTTGCCATGAGCTCTTTAATGTTTTGAGGCTTGCTGGCGTCCACTTTGCTTTTCAAATAACTGGGTGGCCATATAACTGGTCGCCATTTTTTGACATAACACGCCCAGAAACGTTGCAAAAACTGCATTGTTTGATTTACAGTGTGGCATGACGCACTGTCTTGTTGACGCCAGTAACCACCGTCCAGACCATTTTCACATATTTGTAGGCAAACATAATGGGCCAACATGTCCCGTGCTTAACAAAATTCGACACTAAATCACGAATAGTGTTGTCAGACGGTGCTTGTTGGCCACGATATCTTCCACGATATACTCGTATACGTTGAGTTAACACAACTTAACAACTAATTTCAATGTACAACGACACTGCTACTATTTCGACGCGTTGTTTCGATGTGAAGCGGTTCTGAACACGTAGGACTACTGCACAACGTCTAAAATATTTCATTTGTTCAATAAAATTAAGTAAGGAAAACTCTTATAGTCATTATCAGTATATGTAGAATGAATATTGTACTGAATTGACTGTCAATCACTTGATAAATTATAAATAATTCAATGTTTACATACCGACATAAAAGATGGTGCACCCTGTATATAGTATATTTGAGTGGCCGTGTATGTTTCGTTGTCTGTGCATGTTTGATTGGCTGCATATGTATTTTGAATACTAGATATTAAAAAACATAGAGCAACAACAAATATAAAAATGAATAATGAAGCCTTTAACTATCGATAATACCACGAGGGTGTATCATGCAGGCTAAAACTATGCCAAAAATGTTTTTGCTTTGCTTCTTTACGAAAACAATTACATAAAATACTTGTTGTTCTGTGCATACTATATACAAGATGGGACAAAAGTAATATCATAATGTGAATGTACCACAACTTGTGACGTATTTGTAGACAGATATAGATTTAGTTGGTAACAAGCAATAGAGCGATGAACAGCTCGGCCTACAATTGATATTTTGAAATAGCAATTTCCGAGACGTGTGATAAATCTGAAGGCGTCATACTTCTTCCTAAGGGGCTCTTCGAAACTTCGCACATCTACCACAACAACCCTCAAACCTTGCAAGCCTTGAAAGCCAACATTGAAGAAGAAATCAGATGTTTTGCGAGCAACAATTAAAAATGCCGTAAACGAGCACAATTGTGCTTCAAATCAGTAGGTGGTAATTTGATCGATATCAGTTTTTCAATTTGATGTCATCAATTTTAAATCTTCAAATAAACTTTCCTTGAAAAGAGAGTCTAAATTTTTTGTTTTTTTAAGAAAATGGTAGCCAATTTTCGTTATGAAAAACTTTTTCCCCACCTTGTATATACAAAGCCTTCACATTTGTAGAGAGAAAAAATATTTATAGGCATACCTACCCAGTAGAACTAAAGATCATCTTTGGAGTAATGATCAACGCTCAGAACCGAGCAATGGTTCTGGTAGCTGAAGAACTTTTATATTTTGTACTCCTTTTAACACAGCATATACTAGAGCGTAGTGTAATTGTCTTGACCTCCAAAAGGAGTGGTACAAGAGGACACGATTGATGTTTTCTTAATCTTATTATTTTTCTTTAATTTCTCTTCTTATTTTATGGCACACCAGCCCATGGAGTTATATTTGTGCATGAATTGACCTATAACTTTATGCCGAATCCGAACAGCAAGTAGACAGCTTTTCTTAGGCAAATTTTACACATTACCTGTCGAGCGTATTTGCACGTTTTATTGTTATTACTTTTTCTCAGCTCGAAGAAGAAATCTCTTTTTGTGCTCGCTTTGGAATATTAAAGGAGTAATCGTATGAGGAACAATCCCAAATTGTGCAACTGAGTATGAACAATTGTGCCTCCATACATATTTATATATATCTATGTATGCACATTTCCAAATACCTAAAACATGAATTTATTTGCATGCATAAAATGACAGTAAGTCCAAATAATATTTAAACTTTTTATATTAGTTAAGAATTTATTGCAAGTTTTGTGTTTGCCGTTTTATATTTATGCTTCCTGCTTATTGATTTATTATATATAGTGGGGGGAAAGGCACATAGAGCAGATTAGATAAGACCAGTGCTTAGGTTTGCTAGGGTATTCCTACTCAAAAGAAGAAGTTGTAAACTTCTCTATGAAAACAATCCTTGATATATTGAGCAATTGAAAGAACAAATTTTTATAGTAAGTAGAGAAAATAGGTTTTAATAATAGCTTAGCTGATTTTCCTTTCAGTAGTGCTAGAAGTTTTCGTTTTCATCATTTATTCTATGGTAAACTTATCGTATTTAATTCAAATTCATCTTTTCGTTGTCTGGATACTATGCCGAAGAACTCACAGAACAGAAAACATTTAAAATTTACGGACCGTCTCCATTATTTAATAGCCAGACATAACTTCATTCAAAATATCGGTGTAGAGTTTTAACTTCGATGCGGAGAAATAGGCTAATAATTCAAGATGGATTGAAGTGTCTGAGCAAGGTTTCGCTCAAAGCATTTTAAACGATTAAAATTGAATCTCGATTTTATTATTTCTTGATGATGCATGAGAAAAACAGTGAAGAAAAGTAGCATTAGGTAATCTTTCCATATAGTTCTGAAGATTGGCATCTTCATAGTTATAGTAGTGCCTTATACTATGTTCCCATTGAGCCAAAAAGGCGCAATTTCGATAAATTTTATAGTTTCGGTAGAAACTGCTTAGAGATGTTCAATTTCGCATATAAAAAAAAATTTCTGTTGAAACCATGGAAATAATGCAGTTTTACTGAGGCGTGCCGTAATAACGCATACTCATTTACGTACTTACTTTTAATGGCACAACAGCCCATGGAGGGCCTAGGCCAAGCTTTTCGCTTTTCGCATCCACTCATGCTGTGCGTGTTATAATTGTACATGAATAGAAGGGACCTACAGTTTAATGCCCAATCCGAACGGCGAAATGAAAAGCTTTTCATAGCAATTTTAACTCTTGTAGGTTTGACATTGCCTGCCAAGAGGTGGTGCGTGTAGATAAATTATTTTTTCTACTTTTTTTGATTTTGCCTGTGCTGAGATTCGAAGCTCGGACACTCTGCGTAGTAGTCCAACGCACTACCATTATGCCACAGCGACCACCAATAACGAAAACCGAGCAAAAAATCGAATGTAACCCTGAATTCATTCACTAAAATGAATAGCAAACGACGTTCGTTTTCTCTGCTAGTTAATTCAATACCATGTTAGCAATTAACCATTGATGCTTTCTACGTTGCACTCTTATCTTGGTGCTATCTTACATAAACCAACAACGTTATAAAAAGAAATCCAACGGTGTTAAATCACAAGAGGAAAGTGCCATTTTCTCGAGATTATACGTCGTCCCTTTCAATAAATCAATTATTTGATCAGCTCTATGGCACCATATATCATTGGAACCACATATAACTGATGTCAAGTCCATAAAATTCTGGTCAAAATAAGTAGTCTTTCAACATGGTACAACAGCGAAGTCCATTGATCGTAAAATATCGATTATTTTCATCTACGGAAAAATTCAGTACAATCACACCTCCGGCATGAAATCCACACCACACGCCCACTTTTTGTCGATCCAATGGTGTCTGTTGTCGGTTTATTGCTGTCCACTAATGAATATTTTACTTATTGATAAAGCCATTAAGCAAAAATGGGCTTCATCGTTGAAGAGAATTAAAAAATACAAGATTTTTTTTAACTTTTGCAGAGACAAATCGGATAAGTTTTGGTGCTTCAAATGATCACGAGGCTTCTTCACTTCTTGATTTCAATTTATTTTGTAAGAGTGTAGGTCAAAATCTTTATATAAAATTTGCCACAATATGGAAGAGAGCTTTTCAATTCTTGTTAACGGCGTGGATTGACTGATTTGGTTCATTTTGAACTGAAGCACTTACCGCTGCTATATTTTCGGTACTTTGACTGGTTCGTTGTCTCACTGACACAGGATTATTTAATAGAGGATATGTTGACTTAAATTTATCCAGTAAGAGTAAGCGCTCTTAAAGTTACGACCACATACTCAGAATTTCGGGAGTATTTTTTCGTAATTTTCAAAAGTGGCTCGTTCGTGAACTTGACCATGATAAAGACGTTTGAATGACAAATGACGTTTTGATATGGTCTGATAAAAAAAAAAATAATTAAATATGGTAAAAATTTAAGGATGCGTATGAATTTAAATGCAAAATTGTTATGCTCCTGTAGAAAAAAATAAAAATAATAAATAAAATAAAGAAAAAATAATAATTAAAATTGTCGTCGACATTTTATACCTACTTTTACTTTACTTTTAATGGCACAACAGCCCATGGAGGGCCTAGGCCGAGCTTTTCGCTTTTCGCGTCCACTCATGTTGTGCGTATTATATTTGTACATGAATGGAAGGGACCTACAGTTTAATGCCGAATCCGAACCCGAAGGGCGAAGTGAAAAGCTTTTCATAGGCGATTTTAACCCTTGCAGGTTTGCCATTGCCTGCCAAGAGGTGGTGCAGTGTAGAAAAATTATTTTTTCTACTTTTTGATTTTGCCTGTGCCGAGATTCGAACCCCGGACACTCTGCGTAGCAGTCCAAAGCACTACCACTACGCCACAGCGCCCGACATTTTATACACAAGAAATAAATGATGAACTCTCAAACGCAACCACGTTATAAATGTGAACGGTTACCAGCTGTTGCTACTAGATCCATAAGCTATTGTCATATTTTGATGCTGATGACATCGAATCTGTTACTATCACTTTCCACTTCAAAAATATCGGTTTTGCTCATTGACACTCCTCTATAGGATATTTTTAGAAGTTGTATTTTTTCATCGGCAAGTAATAGTATTCGATTAAAATCATTGTAGAATTCTTTTATACACGACTGTAAGTTGCATTCATACAATCGAAATATCTACATTCTTAAGAATGTTTTTGCATGCAACTAAAATTTCATGATTGACTCTTTATACGAGTGTATTAAAATTGATATGCTAGTGTGTGAATGTATGAGTAAAGCTTACACAACAACAAAAATTGTAAAGATAAATTTAAGTAGGCTGCACAATTGCACTGCTGCTGGTCAAAATTGTACATTGAGCCAGGCTGTTAGGGCCGAAGTTAAGGTAGCTACCGCATTACTTATATTTTATGGTATGTGTAAGGGAGCATTAAAAATCATAAACTATTTTTTATCGATATAAATTTATATGTAAGTGCGTGCAATTAGTTGAATGTATAATAAATGAATACATATAAAATTTGAAAAGGAAAGTTGTAGCGTCAGAGGTAGATTAAACAGAGGCGAGGACCAAAGCTACTTTTGTTGAGATACATATTTATGTATCTAGCATTTAGGAACACATGTGCATAAGTGTGGGTAATTGAAATTCCAATAATTTTTGTTGTTTTGATTGGCACTGATATTTACGACTTTTGTAAATTTGTGTTAAATATGGCACTTGTAAGTTATGCATTCTTGCATATTAAAAAAAAAGAACAACTTAAAATAATTGAATTGTTACTTATGCAAATAAAATAAAAGTTTTCTTTAACACTTCTATCGTTGCAGTGAGTTCGCGAAGATATATTAAAAAATACCGGATCTATTGATTTTTAGCTAATATTACATATTTGAGTTAAAAAGTCAGTGTGAAGCGGTGCAACAATTATCAAAGTAAACTAACTAATTCACAGACAAGTGCAGCAATGAATATCTTTAGCTTTGTCCAACACTTAATTGTGGCATTAAGAACTTGAAGGAAACGAATCATATCTTAATTTGCATCCTGTTTATGCAAACTTGCGAAATTAAATAGAAAAGAGCTTACCTAGAAGTTGTGTACTACTTCTTCCTGTTTGCTACACAACAACCATCTGACTTCCTGTAGCGCAACAATAAGCACCACACATCACCGATGAAATATGGATTTGCTGCAAATACTTTGTTGTTCATTTATATTGCTGCTCGCAAAGACGCAAGGTAAGTTCAATAACTAAATATTTTATATGTAGACGATACTAGACGATACTTTACTGGTTTCGAGAAAATCAGTATTTCACAATTTTTTCCCTTTTTTTTTTAAATGCAATACTTTGCAATAGTTACGAGTACTTACTTTAAAGATAAGAAAAAGTTTGAGCAGACTTTTTGTATGAGTATTTTTATTTCTCTATTATGTAGTAGCTATGTGTAGTAAATATTATTACAATCTATTTGCTTATGAACTATGTATGTATGTTTGAAAAAAAGTCTTTTGTTCTAAAAAACTTTGTCTGTTAAGGTAATAGAACTTGTTAACAATAACTTAATATAAATCTGTATAGTTGATGCCAAATAGCAGATGGAAAAGACTTTCTGCAAGCGCCGTAATCAGGAAAATATGGCAAATATTTAATAGCAGTAGATCTCGATATTTACCGGGACTTACAATCTGATGTAGCCAGGTTGTCTGCAGTACTGACGCTACACTGGGCAATAGGTGACCATGTTAGGCAATGCTACGCATCTCATATAACATACATTACAGAAGCTGCAATGACATGGAAGAAATAGCGACTTTCCCTCACTTTCTCTGGCATTGACCAGCTCTTGCCCAAAACCAGACAAAATCATCCCATAAAACCTTTCCAGATAATATAATTGAGATTTTCAATTTCGAACCCGGAAAGCCAAATTCTCCAATTTTTTATTCTCACAGATTGGCTCTAACCCAGTAAACAACATCCATGGAAACAATGAGGATGTGTTAGAAAGTAGCCACGATATCTACCTACCTTCATTCATATACACCTGGGAATGCAGAACGCTGCTCATTGGCTTTGCAACCATAAAGTTAGTCTGTCAAGCATAAATTTATTGTTTGGAATATTTTCCCTGGTGGGACCTTGACCGTCTTCTTTTTTTATTGGCGCAACAGCCCATGGAGGGCCTAGGCCGAGCTTTTCTCATCCACTCATGTTGTGCGTGTTATATTTGTACATGAATGGAAGGGACCTACAGTTTAATGCCGAATCCGAATCCGAACGGCGAAATGAAAAGCTTTCCTTATGCAATTTTTACTCTTCTAGGTTTGACATTGCCTGCCAAGAAGTGGTGCCGCGATTAGGACTTCGGACACTCTGCGTAACAGTCCAATGCACTACCCACTACGCTACGCACTATCAAACGGTCAGTCGGAAAAAAACCATTAAATTGATTGTGATGGGTGCAGTGTTCTGCAATTTTAGGTTTACAGTAGAGATGGGCGCGTGAGTAATTGTTGCCTCACGATTGCGCCCGCTCACAACGAAGATGTTCCATTCTCACTTTTACGCTCGAGTTAAAATTTATGTAAATTAAATTTACCGTAAGAGAAATTCAATTCACGCCACTTACTACATTTTTGTGATTCTATCCAAAACTCGATTCTATCCAAAACTCCAAAACTCACGTAAGAATTTTACGTGACACGCCGTTATATGAAAAAAATCAAAAATCAACAGTACAGACTGTAGGAGTTTATTAAGGTTATTTAGATATTATTATACCATGGAAAGAACATACTTTCCAAATTTTATAATTTTTTGTTGATCTGTGAATGAGTGAATCCGTGAGTTGGTCCGCGACTTAGCCCTTGAGGCAACCAGTGGCTTAGTTAGTGTTCATTTTGTGAATAAAACAGTGTTTTAGTCGGGTCGTATTCAGTGAGTAAGGCAGTCAGTTATTCAATTAGGTTAGCCGTTCAGTTTACCTGTGAGCGAATCAGGGTTTCAGTGCATCATTCTGTCAGGCAGTTTGTTTATCAGGCAATGTGTGAGAGTCAGTTTACCGATCAGTGAACCAGTCACTAAAGAACTGGTTAATTAGTAAGTGATTAAGTCAGCCAGTGATCAAGCTATTTGATCACAGCACTACTTACTATATATATGAATGAGTAATTGTGCCTGAGAAATTTAGAACAGGCAAGTTAAGGTACTACTAGACACGTCTTGTAGATGAGAGAAAACACCTTGATTAAAAAGAAATGCAATCCAATAATCTAGTGTGCAAATCTATTGTGGGTGAGTGTACCAGTCAGTGAGTCAATCAATGAATCGGACAGTGTATCAATAAACAATTAGTAAGTCAATTAGTGTAGCAGTCAGTCAGTCAATAAGTCGGTTAATGACTCAGTCAGACTAAGCAACCAGGTTAAGCAGTGAGTCAGTAAACTAAGTAAATATGTATTCAGTAGTAAATATGTAGCCAGTTAGTCAATAATGGTGTGAATTGATCAGTCAGTTAGTGAGTGAGTCAGTCTGACTTGGAGCATCTGGTAGTAAATAAAAAAGGCAATCTGCTTATACAAATTGATCGTTCATTGTTTCTATGTAATTCAAGAGATCTACTTAAGTAATAAGGAATTTTTTAAAATTATTGTGAGTGATTTGTTCCACGTATTCAACAACAGCCGCAGAGATCAGAAGTAACTGGTAACTGGAATGATTAGCGCACCCTTACACACAGTTCAGAGTTCATATCTTAAAAAGAATTTTATTTGTCATTATTAAAAATGGATTTATTAATTTGCCTCCTTATTTTTGTTGCATATGTTTCCTAATTATTTACTCAATTTTTTCTTATTTCCTCACGTGCACCTTTCAGTTCTGCACCTAAAAATGCAAGCATGATGGCGACGGTAATGCATCCGTTGCGGTTGATTTATCGTCTATAAAATTTATAGTAACTTTAATCTAAGTATTTTGCTCGTTGTCTTGAGAAACAGGTTTTTATGTGTTAAAGTTTAAGCTGGTAGCTTAATGTGTGACATACATAGCTTTGGTGTGGAGCGCAGACCAAGACGACACCAAAGACGACTGGGGAAAAAGGAATACAAAAAACGAAATAGAAATAAGTGAGACAGAGATAAAGCTACAAATGATGAAAGCGTTCTTCTCCTACACTCATACACACACTCTCTCAACCAGGATATGCAGGATATATGAATGCAAGTGGAGCGTGGAATTTGAAATTTTCTTCTTTTTACTCAATCTTCACATTTGATAGCATCGGTAAAGCTGTAGCTGTAGCTGAAGTTGTTATTGTTATTGTTGCTTGCACCTTATTTCCTGCTGCTTCCACTGTGCATAGTGGCAATTTCAATGTCTCTGCAACTTTTACTGCTGCCACGAATGTTACACTTATTGTCGTTGTTGCTGCTCTTGCCACTTTTGCTGTTCTTGGAGTTGAAGTTGCTCTTACTACTTCTGCATTACATTTCTAGTATCTTACGTAGGAAGGTATGTGCTTCAGTTGCACCGGCACCGGCACCGGCACCAGCGGCATTTCTATTTCAACGTGTGTCTCTGCTGGCTGTGATATTAGTTTTCTTTCTTTCTACTTCGTTTTGGAGCACTTTCATACCTGTGCTGTTGGGATGGGAGCATGTATGTGTGCTTCATGTGGAACCACTGTATTCATGCATACCTAAGGGATACTTCTGGCTTTATTTATATGGAATTGCACTCCATTGTGAAATTAAACTTAAACAAAAGAAGATAACAAAAAAACAAAACCTAAAAGATTGAAAATATTATAGAAGATAGTAAAAAAGCAGAAAAGTAAAAGGAAATGCACAGAACAAAAAACGAAAAAAAAACCAAAAAGAAATGAAAGTGTTACTAAAATTTCAACGTAAATTTATTACAACTATTGCTGTCTCGCTTTATTTTGCGCTTTTGCCCATAATTCACATAAAATAAATAGTTAAAAGAAAAGGTCACTGAAAAACAAAGCGAGAAAAATATAAAAGAAAATTTTGGAATGGCTACCAAAAAAAAAAACAAAAATTTAATTTATGTTGAAACTTTCGGACAGTTCCGCTTTGTTGTTCTATATTATAGAAAAGTAATTAATGCAGTTTTTATAATGTCTTTTCGGTTTACTAGATACCAACTACTATAACTACCACAAAAGGCAAATGTTTTGAGCTGCTTTCTTGTTGCGATCTAACAATTCCATTGCACTTTTTTCATATTCTTTTTCTACGAATGCCATTTGTATGAAATGAAAAGGTAATGAGTTTATAAATATAATTTGAAAATAAGTGCATTTCTACTATATAATGTATTATGTCGTATTTATTATGTTTTTGCTCTTCCATTTTCCTCCTATAATACTGTAATACTATGTAACATAGTTAAGCAAAGTTTTCATCGAATACAATTTTCGTTGCAATAAATCATGCCATTGAAACCACCCACTTAAAAGTTGAAGTTAATTTTGCTTTGAAATTACAAATTACAGGGGATCATCTGTGATATTAGAAGCTCTTTGGGTGTTACGGAATTGACAGTGAAGAGTAGAACAAATGTGATTTCAACTACTACTGTGGTCAAAAAGTAGTAAGACTTTGTTCATAATTTCAAATTTTTTATTCATTCTTCCAAATCTATTTCGTCCCCTTCAAAGTAATTCCCCGGGCCCCAATACACTTGTGCCAACGTTTTTTCCAATTCTCGAAACAGTTGTTAAAGTCAATTTCCGGAATAGCCTTCAATGCGCTTAGCGATTCATGTTTAATGTTTTTTGAGTTTAGAAAATAGCCAAAAGTCACACGGTGCTAAGTCAGGCTAATAGGGTGGTTGCGGAACGATATCAGTCGAATTTTTGGCAAAATGGTCTCGTAAAACCAATACAGTTTGAGCCGGCGCATTAGCGTGATGCAAAAACCATGAGTTGTCTTTCCATAATTCCGGCCTTTTTTTGCGAATCCCTTCACGCAAACGACGCATTACGCTCAAATAGTATTCCTTATTGACAGTTTGGCCGGTCGGAAGGAATTCGGAGTGCACCACATCTCGATAATCGAAGAAAACTGTCAACATGACCTTGATTTTTGACCTGCTTTGACGGGGTTTTTTCGGTTTCGGCTCACCTTTGGCATGATATTCGGCCGATTGATCGTCTGTTTCCGGGTCGTAAGCATAGATCCAAGTCTCATCGCCAGTTATAATACGTTTCATGACATCCTGGTAGTCGGAAAGCATTGTTTCACAGACGTCAACGCGACGCTGTTTTTCCATAAAATTTAGTGATTTTGGAACCAATCATACATTAACTCTTCTTAGGCCCAAATGATGTTTTAAATTGGTTTTCACTGATCCTTCTGATATTCCAACGATGCCAGTAAGGTCTCTGACTGTTAATCGTCGATTCTCGATTCTCGAGCACCAATTCCTTGATTTTATTGACGTGTTGATCATCAATTGATGTTGATGGCCGTCCTGGACGTGGTTCGTCGTCAACGCGTTCTCGACCATCTTTGAACAATTTGTAACAATCAAAAACACTTGCTCGCGACATACAATTATCACCGAAGGCCGTTGCAACATTCTGAACGTTTCGGCACCAGAAATTTGATTCCGCACACAATATTTAATGGAACTTCTTTGTTGAATAATTTCACTCATTGTGAAAATCGCCGAATGCACTTTTTGTACTTCAGAAAGACAAGCGTATACTAAACACTAATGATTATTTTGATGTGACATTTGGCACAGATGTCACCGACAGTCATACCAATCTTAAAAAAATAATATTTTGATGAATGGGTTCCCGCGCGAAATTTAAATTAAAAAGTCTTACTACTTTTTGCCCACAGTAGTATGTATTTTCAACGAGAAGCCGTGCCCTTCGGTGATGTAAACGATATAGATTTCTAAATATAATATGTATATCCGTGAAGAAGCGTTTGCCGGATGCTTTGATCATTTTCCCGCCACAGCGAGAGGGAGGGTATTCAATATATTCGTTGAAAATGGTTTCTTAATCTTTTCTGGTTAAGAGAAGACCATATAAGTTGGAGTCAAAAACGATGGTTAATTTTCGATTAAAAAATAAACTGTACTGATTGAACTGTATCACTTTCCCTTAAACGGGCAGCTGCAGGAAATGAGACGTTTCCTCACCTTTTTTTTTAAAACTCAAGAGTAACGAGTAAGTGGTAACCACTTTTTTATCGGGCTCAAAGCTATACTCATAAGCCCATCCTTCTCAGATCCAGTTATTATTACATAATTAAATTCGAGCTAGAACAAATTTTTATTAGAAACCATAAAATTTTACCTTTCTTTATCTTACTCTTTTATGGAGCAAGACAAAGTCTTTTAAAATTTACTCTTCTTTATCCAACTCTAAGGAATATGACAAAGTCTTTAAGGCACTTTTCCGAAATCAAAACTTTCAGATTAAGTTTTCACCCGCATTATGCTGTGAAACTAAACCAGACCCAATGACCATACCATGGCCAACTTTCTAGAATGTTATGCTTAGTATTATAAAGTTCTCTGAAAATCCATATCTTGTATTTATAAGGTGGTAAAAATTAGTCATACTAACATACATAAGTGTATAAAAATTTTTAACAAGACATTTTTAATACAGATTTTTAACCAGACCAAAAATTAAAATAATTAAAAATTTTTTACTTTTCATTCTCTAATTCTAATAGTTTTAGATTTTAGAACACTAAGAAACGGATCGTTTCTTTACTCAATCCTGGATTAAGCTAACAACCTAGTACTGTGTCTCAGACGAACCACATTTATTGCACTAGACATTAAACCAAATAAAGTGGCCTTTACAATCCCATCAGTAGCTTCCAATTCTTTTTGGGTGATGCTTTGTCTCACTACAGCTCCAGGGAACTCAATCTATTCGTTAAAAATGGTTTCTGGTTAGGAGAACAGCATATTTATTTTAGGCTACACTTAATAAATTTGTTAAATTTATCTAAATTTTAATTTGTAGTAATTAGATATACTTATACTTATTATCCTATGTGTTTAAATGTGGTTTTAAGTAAATCTTAATTTTAAAAAGATTAAATAAATTAAATGTTTACTTTCAAAATACATTGCCAAGCTGCATGTAACATCTATGTATTATTATGCATGAAAATATTACTATACAAATGCGCCTTTATAGACATGTTAATGCACTGACCAACTGATCTGTATACATTGTCAACTCAAATTAGTATGTACTTTGAAGAGATTTTCACGATATGTTTTAGATAACAGTGTTTAAATATGCAAACAGTACATTTATTTCATATAACTCGTTCAATTAAAAGGGGCACGAAGTTACAAGCTCAGCGTATTTAAAGGATTCTTTAAATTAACAAAGAGTAATAGAAAATAACAAAAAGTTGAAATTTAAAAAAAGTTGTCTAAATAGTAGAGAATATAAAAAAATAGTGAAAAATAGTAGTATAATATAGTATAGTAGTAGAAATAAAATTAGAATATATTAGTAGAAATAGTAGCAGAAATTTATATGTAAAAGTGGTTGTGGTCGCTGTGGCGTAGTGGTAATGCGTTGAACTGCTACGCAGAGTATCCAGAGGGTTCGAATCTCTGCACAGGCAAAATCAAAAAGTAGAAAAAATAATTTTTCGGCCCACCTGGATACGGCCCACCTCTTGGCAGGCAATGGCAAACTTACAAGAGTAAAAATTGCTACGAAAAGCTTTTCACTTCGTCGTTCGGATTCGGCATTAAACTGTAGGTCCCTTCCATTCATGTACAAATATAACACGCACAACATGAGTGGATGCGAAAAGTTCGGCCTAGGCCCTCCATGGGCTGTTCTGCCATTAAAAGTATAGTAAGTAAAGTGAAGATGTTATTAAATTTTTTTTTTTGTTAAATAATCAACACCCCTATAAATGCAGAGTATTGTGTTGATTGGAAGGAAGATTTATAGGTGGGAGGAAAAAGGAGAGAGAAGTGTTTATGAACGTTTACTTTAAACTTGCAAGGGTCATAATAATTAGAAAAAATTTTTGCAGGGAGCTTATTCCAAATACGCGCGGTACGACAGATAAACGAACTTTCTCTGTAATGCGTATTGCGTTGGAACACCGTGTCTACGTGGAAGGCGTAAGTTCCATTTGCTGGCCGTGTAGTTCTGTTGAACAAACGAACTGGCGGCATCAGCTTCCGCATCTCAAAAGAACATCTACCGTTAAAGTAACGGTAGAACAGTGAGACGCAAGCCACGTTTCAACGATGTTCCAAGGAGTCAATAGAGCTGGAAACTCTACTGTCTCCTATTAGCTTTATTGCTCGATGTTGGATACGGTCCAGGAGCTCCAGTTGCGTTCGTGAAGCTCCAGCCCATAGGTGCGAATTAAACTCCAATTTAGGACGAATATAGGTGGTGTAGATCATGCGGAGATCTGTCGAAGTAAAATATTTTTTACACCGTCTACGAAAGCCGAGATACTTGGCTGCTTCTTTCGACATGTCAAAAATGTGTTTATTCCAACGAACATCACATTGGATGGACATGCCCAGAACATCAAGAGTCGTTGTCTCCGCAATACCTGGGAGACTCGTTTGTAAGATAACAGACAACATTGGGTCTTACGCGCATTGAACTCAATCCTATTCGTAAGACCCCACTCGGAGATTGACCTGAGATCTTTATTGAGTGAGTCATTCATAACGTGCCTTTTCCTCTCAATCTCCAACGAATTAGGGTGATTTGGACAGGTATATGAATGAGAAATGATGCTGTCATCTGCAAACGAGTAAATAGGATTTTTCGTTAATGACAGAAGGTCATAAATGAAGATAAGGAAAAGTGTAGGTAGGGGACCGAACCCTGCGGCACTCCAGCATTAATGGCACGATCTTCCGAAACATAAAAATGATATGAGTCGAGTTTTGAGTTAAAAATAGTAGTATAATATATTCTTCTTTTATATAAATTCTTTTAAAATGCAACTGAGTCAAAGAAGTAGCATGTGGGTGGTGCTCAGCAAAGTGATAACTTTATGTCCCTCGACATCTGGCACATATTAATTAAGCACTGCAAATGTTTATACCTTGGCATGTCGCAATGCTAAGTTTACCAACTACTTATGTATTTCGAGAAAACTAGTCTTTAAGCCAAAAACAATTTAATGTGAATTACAAAACTGCAGATATAATATTCCATATTTGTTTTATGTTTGAGCTTGTTTTGGCAATTTGCAATTTAAGTTCAGAGTTATGAAAAAAATTCTTTTTGTTCTGTTTTCCGAGTTGTGTGTCGATTCTGATCAGCACTCGTAATCACATGTTTATATGAGGAAAAAATAACTCTCTCTTTTGGAGCAGTAAATCTGTTGCGAATAAATAAATGTTGCGAAACTTATGTCTCTACTTGTCGACCTGAGCTATCGTTTTAAGAATTTTAGGGGGTTGGAATTTTGTATGACGACCAGGGGTTTTTGCTTTACAAAGGACGAATTTTCCAAAATACGTATGTACTTCAAAATTTCAAAAAATCATACTTTACTTACTTTTAATAGCACAACAGCCCATGCCCTTTTCGCATCCACTCATGTTGTGCGTGTTATATTTGTACATGAATGGAAGAAAAAAACTAATCAGTTTACAATATTCCATTAAAGTAAAGAAAAAGACGAAAATGTTACTTGGTCCCACACTTTAATCAGCTTTCTATTTTTTCTTTTTTAGGTAAACCAGTATTACTAAAACTAAACTAAAAAAAAATTATTAGTTATATATTCATAATTATTTATTACATATTCAAAGTTGCTTGTACGTTTTTTTTCTGCTATCGAACTGCTATATATATATATATTTATATTTCTGCTATATCACACTACAAACAATCTACACAAAGCCAGAAAAAATGTATCCCGTTGAAATAGAACATGAGTTTGAGAATTTTGAAAGAAGCCCAGCGGCAAATACAAATACGTGTACATATAGGTGTACATGACGGCAATGACATCTCTGTGTCGCTAGGTAAAACTATACGCTCTGTCAAACCAAATCATTGGCGCCATTTCTTCGCATTTAGTTCTGTCAACAATATTCAGTTCATAAGCAATCAATTTTCATACAACAATTTTTGTGCCTACAAACTACGATATGCGGACATCATTGATTTTCTGTTTGCAATTAAAGAAATCTGCTTTGGAATCTTATCGAATAATTGTGGAAGCTTACGGCCAGCACGCTCTATGCAAAACACAGTGCAACGAGTCATTCAATAAGTTTAAGAGTGGCGATTTTGATGTGAGAAACGAAGAACGTGGAAGATCACCGAAAAAGTTTAAAGATGCCGAATTGCAACCTTTACTCGATGATTATGATGGTCAAACGCAAGAACAACTTGCAGAACAATTAAATGTGACCCAACAATGCCAACAATTTCTCAACGTTTAAAAGCCATGGGATTGATTTTGAAGGGTGAAAAATGGGAAGATAGGTGCCGCATGAATTGACTGAAAGACAGCAAGAAAATCGAAAAACCCCCTGTGAAATGTTGCTCGCCAGGTACAAAAGAAAGTCATGTTCTAATCGAATTGTTACTGGCGATGAAAAAGGGATTTATTTCGAGAATCCGAAATGTAAACGATCATATGTTAAGCCCGGTATAGCGGCCAAATCGACAGCAAAGCCAAATTGCTTCGGAAAGAATACAATGCACTGTATTTTCTGGGATCAGCGAGGTGTTATCTAGTTTGAACTTCGGAAACTAGGTGAAACAGTTACTGGTCAACGCTACCAACAACAATTGGCCGATTTTAATCGTGCTTTGCGCCAAAAACTTATAGAATATCAAGCTAGACAACACAAAGTGAGTTTTCTGGATGACAAAGCACCACCACATCGAAAAAAACAGACTTGGGAATTGATAGATTCATACAGCTGGGAAGCTCTCCCCCATACGGCTTATTCACCAGACTTGGCTCCATCTGAGTATGACTTATTTTCAACAATGGGGCACGCACTTGCGGTGCAGCACTTCGATTATTACGAAAATGTGAAAAAATGGCTCGATGACTGGATTGACTCAAAAAACTAAACGTTCTTTTTTGGCGAGGCATTCACAAATTGCCAGAGAGTTGGAAAAAATGTATAGCTAGTCACATGGTCATTACTTTGAAGATTGAATGTATAACCTTACTTACTTTACTTTTAATGGCACAACAGCCCATGGAGGGCCTAGGCCGAGCTTTTCGCATCCACTCATGTTGTACGTATTATATTTTGTACATGAATGGAAGGGACCTACAGTTTAATACCGAATCCGAACGGCGAAGTGAAAAGGTTTTCATAGCAATTTTTAATCTTGTAGGTTTGCCATTGCCTGCCAAGAGCTGGTGCCGTGTAGAAAAATTATTTTTTCTACTTTTTGATTTTGCCTGTGCCGAGATTCGATCCCCGGACACACTGCGTAGCAGTCCAACGCATTACCACTACGCCACAGTGACCACTTGAATGTATAATCATATTTCTTAAATAAACGTGTATTTTCTTAAAAAAATTACTTGTTTCATACTTGTAGACCGGTAAACCTATTAATTGAAGTACAACTTCATATATCTCCGATCAAATGAAGTAACAAGTACTCCGATCGAAGGACTTTCTAGAGCACTGGCGACTACCGTGTTACCCGTTATCTCTAGCATTATAATTTTTCTCATGGATCAAACTTTTTCTCACATTTATATTTTTGGGAAATTGTTCGATCTACAAAGGGCAATTAAGTATGAAAAGCAATGTTCACTATATATAAATAGGAATCATTAGAGCTGTATATATAATTCAATTTCCACTGTTGAATGTTGACTTGAGCTATTATGCCATATTGCCGCAGATAAATATAATACATGCCAACACACCAGTGCGATCACTTCCAAACATATTTGACCTAAGTACATAAGTACATACCATACATTTCCTAATCATTTGGATTTGTAAATCATGTGACAAACGTAAAGTTTATATATACATAAATGCCGATTCTATTGACTAATAGATAATTTTGGTTTATTGGCAAGAAAATTTATACACAATTACTTGTACTATTACTTATACATATTCATAGTATGTGTACTACTGTGGGCAGAAGTTAGTAAGACTTTGTTCATAATTTCAAATTTTTTTATTCATTCTTCCAAATCTATTTCGTCCCCTTCAAAATTAAACCTCCGCGGCCCCAACACACTTATGCCAACGTTTTTTCCAATTCTCGAAACAGTTGTTAAAGTCAATTTCCGGAATAGCCTTCAATGCGCTTAGCGATTCATGTTTAATGTCTTCAATTGACTCAAAACGGTAACGGTGTCCACGAAGCGGTTTTTTGAGTTTAGAAAATAGCCAAAAGTCACACGGTGCTAAGTCAGGCGAATAGGGTGGTTGCGGAATGATATCAGTCGAATTTTTGGCAAAATGGTCTCGTAAAACCAATGCAGTGATTTTGGAACCAATCGTGCATTCACTCTTCTTAGGCCCAAATGATGTTTTAAAATGGTTTTCACTGATCCTTCCGATATTCCAACGATACCAGTAAGGTCTCTGACTGTTAATCGTCGATTATCGAGTACCAATTCCTTGATTTTATTGACGTGTTGATCATCAGTTGATGTTGATGGTCGTCCTGGACGTGGTTCGTCGTCAACGCGTTCTCGACCATCTTTGAACAATTTGTACCAATCAAAAACACTTGCTCGCGACATACAATTATCACCGAAGGCCTTTTGCAACATTCTGAACGTTTCTGCATCAGAAATTTGATTCCGCACACAAAATTTAATGGAACTTCTTTGTTGAATAATTTCACTCATTGTGAAAATCGCCGAATGCACTTTTTGTACTTCAGAAAGACAAGCGTATACTAAACACTAATGATTATTTTGATGTGACATTTGGCACAGATGTCACCGACAGTCATATCAACCTTAAAAAAATAATATTTTGATGAATGGGTTTCCGCGCGAAATTTAAATTAACAAGTCTTACTAACTTTTGCCCACAGTAGTATAAAGTTTTGTTTTAAAAAAAGAGTGAGGCAGTTCAGTTATTCAAGTCGATATACCAATTTATTACAATTTGCATAGCTATCGGTAGTTTATTGATATACTTGTGTATTGATATTAACTACAAACAATAATTGACAATCAGATATTTGAGCACAGACAATTTCTGTCAACGACAATTACTTCAATGCCTTAAAATGAATTTTGTTAACTAAATATGAAATATCACAGTCTTTAAAGTATTTGTTTACAAGAAATTATAAAGAGATTAAAATATTATGAAGATATAAGTTTATAATGAATGTATTTTTTTTGGATATTTCAGTTTTTGAATTTTCAAATAATCACCATTGGTAGCCTACATATTTTAGGGAAGTGAGACTTGCTTTTCTTTTCTAACTTTTTCTTCCTCTTAGCATTCGCTTTTTGACTTTAGTGTAATGAAACGAAAAGCGATGTACTTACATAAATTTATTGACTGATTAATCAATGCAAAGTTACTTTTTGCATGTACTCGTATGTGAATTTCCAAACTTATCTCGCTCTTTGTATTTCCCTTTTTTCATGTAAAGTAACGTCGAGCACGTATAGCCCAAATTTTATGTTTACGTTATAAAATGTTAACTTCAAATATTGATTGGCAGCATAAAAATTTCACTTGATAGCCATAAAATTTCGTTCGGTATATGCTACCTGCTACAAAGCTACCTTCGCTTTCATATAAATTCATACATATGTACTTACGTATGTATTTGAATATGCTCGAGTATTTGTGTTTGCGAGAGGATATATGAAGTTGCATTTAAATTTTAGTGATACTCAATTACAAAAAAAAAAAACAAAAAATAGAAATGGAAAGGTAATCTGGTTTAAATGAAACATGGTCACATTAAACTGTCAAATGAGATGGCGATACAAGTAAAAAGGGGGAGAGTGTGTGCGTTATTCAATTGTTAATATTATATAACCTCATCAAAGCAGAATCGTTACAATAAATATCGAGTCGATACCTAGGTAGTGCTAGGTATATGGTTTAACATTAATTCAATGTTATTTATTGAAAATTCAATTACCAAGTTGTCAAAACTTGAAAAAGGAAAGTTAGTCGAAAATCGAAAATCGAAAATCGAAAATCTTTTATAATTAATCACAAGCCGATTTCTCAAGAATTTTACTCTGATTCTATTTACCTATCTGAGTAATCATTTCTGTTTGTTTCTGTTTTAAGGTAATTTGCATTCAAATCCTTTTTTTTTATCTTAGTACATAGATCTTAATATTATTTCAATGTTGAAGAATATACTCGCAGTACAACAAGTTTTTTTTATTCAACACAAGTTTAGTTTTCATGTAACTAATCAAAAGAAATTCTAGGGAATTCGATTAAATAATGCATTTACAACTTCCCAATTTTCCAACAATTTTTTCAACTTCAAATTCTCTCCGATGAAACTATTTTGTTGCTAATGTATATATGTATTTCTGTATTTTGTTTCCTTGACTTGATGTAATGTAAACTTCAGCCTCAAAAACTCCATAAACTGAAAAGTAATTTATGCATTTCGTATGAATGCACATAGAAAAAGATGCTGGCTCTTAATACAATTTTGATCAATCATAATTCAAAAGCAATTAGTATGCAACAATGCAACTTTGCTACAAAAAGAAAAAAAAAAAAATAATTAAAGAGAAACTAATTTACTTTTTCAATTTGTTGTGGTTGTTTGGGATTTTTAGTACCCACTATTGTTGCAGTGTGTGCGATTTTCTAACTCAGAAACATACATAAAACGTCAAAATCGTATTTAATGCCCACTACCATATGCTTGACTTCAGTACTTGATTTATCATACGTGAATACAACACACACATTCATAAGAACAATTCTGTGCGTGTTGTGTTTAGTATATCAATATTTACTTTAACAGAAAAACACTTGGAAATCAATAGGATTTTTATTTAGAAATCAGGAAAATCTCTTACGCAAACATGGACGCAGACAAATATACACACACAAAATAAGCTCACACATATACATACTCTATATATGCAATTTTTATACACTCTTGATACAGAATTTACTGCATGTACCCAAAGCACATTTCATTTCTAATACGGAATTAAGTTTGCCTGCTTGAAATGTTTTCGAAAAAGAAACAAACTTCCTGTTGTGTGTGAATGTACTTATGTGCTAGTGAGTGCAAATTAAAATTGAATTTGAAATATATTGAATGTGTTGGTTTTTTTCGTTGAAGAAAATGATTATACTATATGGTAAGATTAGAAAGAATAGTGCAATCAAATGAAAAGGAAACGGAGTAGTTGGTGGAAAAACTTACTTCAGTGAAATATGTCTTGTTAATTATTCGGTTGAAGGTAATCACTGATGAAGTTGATTAATTATAGTTTTTTTTTATTCAATAACAACTTTACACTAATGATTTGAGAACTATGAAAATGTATACATTTAAAGCACATTTAGTTACATGCAATGTACAGGTTCGATATATATGAAAAGTATGCCAATATTTCTGCAGTTGAGGTATTTTTATTCATTGGAATAGTAAACAAAAGGAAAAGAGGATATATTTATCTGTGATGGTTTAATGAAAACATTAGCTAGTGCTCTCACATGAAACCCTTTGGGATCAAGCGAAGTTACTCAGAAATGAAGAGGAATCAACAAAGGGGGACGCTCTAAAAATCGGATTGATTTTTTAATGGGAAATGATCGTGCACAATGACTAACTATGCTATGTTTTTTTATATTTTTATATGCGTATATTTTTATTTCTTCAAAAATAGTAGAAAAAGTAATTTTTCTACACGGCACCTCCTCTTGGCAGGCAATGGCAAACCTACAAGAGTAAAAATTGCTATGAAAAGCTTTTCACTGCGCCGTTCGGATTCGGCATTAAACTGTAGGTCCCTTCCATTCATGTACAAATATAACACGCACAACATGAGTGGATGCGAAAAGCTTGGCCTAGGCCCTAGGCCCATGGGCTGTTGTGCCATTAAAAGTAAAAGTATATTTTTTAATGATATCGAAATGTTACGGGACAGTAACGAGATCCGAAAATTCTTCTAAAGAATAAAACGCTTCACTAATAGTCTGAAGACCAGGTCGTCTTCCTGGAAATCTGGTGACAGAGGACCAGGTTATTATGAGGTTATGGAGGGAGTATTTCTCGCAGCTGCTTAATGACAATGACGACAATAATCGCGCCACAAAGGAATCTACACCGGTAACCCCAATCACGGACGGCGTTGAAGTACCGCCGCCCGACTATGAGGAGGTCTTAACAGCCATTGCTCGGCTGAAAAACAATAAGGCTGCAGATGCAGATGGCCTGCCTGCTAAGTTGTTTTAGACTGAAGAGCTCACAAAACGCATGAACGAGCTTCAATGCAGAATATAGTCGGATGAAAGCATGCCAAGTGATTGGTACTCTGTTCAATTCATAAGAAAGGTTATTCCACGATCTGCGCCAATTACTGTGGTATAAGCCTTCTTAATATCGATCGTTCAATCGAGCGTACTGTGTGAAAGACATTGTCAACAAACTGGTTGTACCTAATCAGTGTGGCTTCAGGCCACCATCGACCTGATGTTCACACTACGCCAAATCCTGAAAAAAAAACCCGAGAAAAACCGATCGACACCCATCATCTATTCGTCGATTATAAAGCCGCCTTCGACAGCACGGTTAGGGATCACTTGTACGCCGCAATGTCTGATTTTGGTATCCCTGCAAACCTCATTCAAACAACACGGTTAGGGATCACTTGTACGCCGCAATGTCTGATTTTGGTATCCCTGCAAACCTCATTCGTCTTTGCAAAATGACACTGACCGACACCACCAGCGCAGTAAAAATTGAGAGAGAAATCAGCGAGGACAAAAAAAAAAACATACCTTGTGTTAACAAACAAAGAGTCACTGTGTCTTGGACAAAATGTTCCTGTTGACAATTATATTTTTTAAGTCGTCAAGTATTTCGTTTATCTAGGATCCAGCATAAACACCAACAATAATGTCAGCCTTGAAATCAAGCGGAGATTAACTCTTGCCAACAGGTGTTACTACGCGGTCAGTAGGCAATTGAGAAGCAGAGCCCTCTCTCGACCAACGAAAATAGCTCTCTATAAGTGCCTCATCCTTCCCGTCCAAATATATGGCGCAGAAACGTGGACATTGATCACCAAAAGAAAGCAATTTCGTTGGAATGCTGAAAGTAAGTGCAAAACAGAAGATATTAAAAACTTTTTTTTTTGTTAATTTCGGGTTAAAATTTAATAGAGGCCGATAGATTTAAAGAAAAACTAAACAACATTTTTCAATCAACAAAAAAAAAATTTAAACAAAATCTAAACAATTTATTTATTATTATGTAAGAATTTTTAAATAATTTAATGTGCTATCTTCATTTTGTAATTGATACTTTGAATTTTTAATGAATTAAACATTAAAAAAAAGGGGGAAAATCTACCAAGTACTCATTTAGCTAAGTTAAGCCCGTAATTTCTTTAAATATTTAAAAATTTTCTAATTTTGTTTTTCTTTTTTGGGTATTAGTATATTTGTTTGGTGATTTTAGCTCCTTTTTTGTGTCTTTTGAATTTAATTTAGCCTTTTTCTTAGTAGTTCGGTCCACAAGATCGGTCCACTGATTTCCTATTTTCTAGTTCTTCACAGTTTATACCAGATTTATTTATATCCTGCAAGTTTACTTGCAATATAGGCCACCTCTATGATATCGTAGAGAGTGTGAAAAGAACTACTCCGAATCTATTTTATGAGAAGTATAGGAAGAGATAAGAGCTGTGATATGAAGATTTCATAACTAAGAAGTTACAACTTTAATCGATCCTTTCTGTTAGACATGTTCCAAAAAGAAAATTATTATATTTGTTAAAACAAACAAAAATTATTTACATAAATATAAAAAGACATAAAATAAAAGATTTTAAAAGGTTTTAGATCACAATTTATTATCATCAATTTGAAATTTTTGCCTTCTCACTGCACGCTTTTTTCATGTGTAAGCGTAATAAACTACATTCAAGTACTGTCAATTCATAGCAAAGATAGAAGAAAAACTGTAGTGCAAAAAACACGGAATAAAAGTGAACCAGAGCTCAATTGCACGTAACGTTTAAACAATTTCATTATATTATTACCAAAGCGAATAGAAAAAAAATGAAGCAATGCGAAAGTGGCTCGAAGGGAGAAGAATGTACAATGCCCTACTGCGGCGCTGCTGCTACAGTTCACAATAATCCCCGATTGAGACATAAAACAATGCCGAGAATAACATAATTTCCAACACTTTAGCATAACCGTTTGCCACAGCAGCAGCAGGCCGCAGTCGGAGCAGAGCAGCGGCCAGTGCAAGCCATGGTGTGGCATGGTGGCAGCAGCGATTTCAATGAACAATGATGATGTCTACTAGCTTTTCGCACTAACTAACTAAAAATAATAAAAGGAATGATAGCCACCCAGCTTGAATTTCCATTGTCTCGCTTACATCCTGTAATGCTCACTTCACTCCGTATAATCTGCTTACCCCTCATTCATTTTTATTATACCCTTTCTCACTCTGCCACAGTTCCCTTGTTTCGCCCGTGGAGTTTCCAGAGCATGAAACAGAGGCGCTCTGCTCTGCGTTGTAAAAATGCAGTTTTACGCTTGAACTGTTTTGAGACTGATTTCAATCTGTTTTTCCTGTTTTTGAACAATATTTTTTTTCCGCTATGCTTCGAATCTTTTTGTTTTTCTCCCCGAGTATTTCCTTTTTCAATTTCCATTTTGTTACAAGCACAAACACACAGAAATACACAAAAAAAAAAACACACACACACACACACACAAACCTATTATAGTACATATTTTCTGTTTTTTTCCTTTCAATTTGTGGCTATTTGGTTGAGAAAAATAATAAAAAGATAAAGCAAAACCAAAAAACTGAAAAGAGCAAAGAGCAGATTAATATCCTTCCGGTTTAGTTCATTTCGTAAGTCATTTGAGACTCTTGGCAACCGTGCTGCTTCTGCTTCTGTTCTAACAATAGAAATTAGAAAAAATAACCAACCAATGCTCCTAAGAGTATGCTATGGAAAGAAGCAGCATGAATTGTGAGTGAAGCAAAGTAAGAAGGAAAAACGATTTACGTAATGAATGAGTCGATTAATTATTATTGAACAAAAGTTGCAGTAAAAATGGGATTAGCAAAAGTATTAAAAGTGGCCATATATACAGACATACATACATACATACATACATACATACATACATACATACACTCATCTACATACATATATCAATACCTTTCTTTGTCCAAAGAAACAAAGAAACCATGCAGAATTGTAGGGAATACCACAAAAAAGAAATCGGGGAGTGTTTTGGAACAATTGCAAATTTTTTTACCCATTTCAATTGTGGGTTACAATGCAAAAGTAATTTGCAGTAAAATAGAAAAACCAATCTTAGCAAATTAAGTTTGCAAAACTCTGGCAGCAAAAGAATTTCTGCTAATAAATGGTATAATTTTACTACAATTTCCTACTGGCATACACAAACATTCAACCATATTCTAACATTAGAAAACATGCACATTAGTACACAACACACACACACCAGTGAGTGTAGCAACTAATTTGCATAAGTATAGTGTAAGTGAAATGTATGTCAACATTTTTTTTTTGCCTTTCTTTTTGGCATTAGCTTGTAACTGTTCCATGTGTGTGTGAAGATGAGGGAAAAGAGGAACGTCAGAGAAAAGAGTGCTCGCTTAATAGCTGCATAAAATCAGCGCTCGAGTTTTCTGTGTTGACGGCGCCCATATGTTACCGATTATTTACGGTTCATTTAAGATTTAATATTATTCTCCCTCTACTTTTTCGTGTGCATTTTATATATATTTTTGTTTGTATGATTTACGAGTACGATTTTCAATGATTTAGTACAACGAAAATTATTGGAAAAACATACTAAAACATATTTAAGCTTTCGTACAAATATGTATGTTTTACATACTTACATACGAAAAAATGTGGAAGTATCTATAGAAAGTGTGTAGTTAATACATATTAAAAGTAAAACACATAAACAATTAAAATATGTGTGGAAACTTTTGTTTTAAAATATTTCAGTTTTAAGCTTAGTTGATTCCATCAGAAACTGTTTATGTATTTATGGAACATTCATAAAAATAACTACACAATTGAAAATTATTTATGTGATGTTAGTTAAAGTCACGAATAGTTGAGGATGTATTTGACATATTTGTTTTAAAAATTTGATTACGTTTAGTTTCACAATTTACGCTTTGGCAAAAATGTTCATTGCAGCCTGTAAAATTCATATATAGAATATAAGTTAAGAAATAACACACCAAATTAGCACATAACTGATCATCAAATCCAACGGGCAAGTTACACGCGCCACAAACACAGCAGACGAAATTTGATGCTTGGCATCCGTTCCCACAGAAAAGTGCAGCATAAGCAGGTGAAACACAAACACAACAAATTCGGCAGCGCGTGCACTTACACCAGTGCAGTTGTAGGTTTATTGTTAAGCTATTTCAAGTTTGTTAGTCAGTTGGAAAATAAGATCGAAACAATAAAGTTGGCTTCGACCTTTTTTTTTACAAATTCAACTCAGTAAAAAAATAACTTATATACTAATTGATGAACGAGCCAAAAAAAAAAAAATAGGAAAAATAATTATCAAAATTAAAAATAAAAACAAAACAAAACGAAACTTTTTTCTCACAAGTTTACAAATGAGAATTAGGAAGTAGAGTTACTTCTGATACAGCCTAATTAACTTTTAGCATAACACTAGTTTTGTGGTCGCTGTGGCGTAGTGGTAATGCGTTGGACTGCTACGCAGAGTGTCCGCGGTTCAAATCTCGGCACAGGCAAAATCATAAAGTAGACAAATTAATTAATGGCAAACCTACAAGAGTAAAAATTGCTATGAAAAGCTTTTCACTTCGCCGTTCGGATTCGGCATTAAACTGTAGGTCCCTTCCATTCATGTACAAATATAATACGTACAACGTGAGTCGATGCGTAAAGCATCGAATCAGTTTTGCCAGTTCATCCAAATTTTGATATTTTTATGCATTATGTTTTGATTCCTTTGAGGTACGTAGCTCATATTAGGGAAAACAGTATTTGTAATTTGTAAATATCTTCTGTACTAAATTTTGTATTGTACTGGTAATTGGATTCTTTTATATCGGAAATGGGCGAGAACCAAATTTCATATTAGCACTTTTATCAAACTCAAATAATGTATGATCCAAATTTCTTTGAAATCGAAGAACGTTTACTAGTTTTGACCACCGCTTATATGAACTCGTTACACTATGCGCTGTTTCCACTGGCGATTTCTTCTTTCTTTCAATGGTACAACAGCCTATGGAGGGCCTAGGCCGATCTTTTCGCATCCACTCATGTTGTGTGCATTATATTTTTACATGAATGGAAGGGACCTAAAGTTTTATGCCGAATCCGAATGGTGAAGTGAAAACGTTTTCATAGGCAAGTTTTACTCTTGAAGGTTTGCAATTGCCTGGCGATTGCAATGACTTAATTTGAACTGGTTTTGGAATGAATGTTGGATGATTGGAAGAAAATGAAAGTTTTAAAGTGAAAAGGAGGCTATATGGAGTGAAAAGTGAAGTTAGAAACTTTTTCGCAGTTTTGATTGAAAAGGGATGTTTAACCTACCAAAAGCAGGCGAGATGGACGATTTATTTCTCGATCAATCGGGGGCAAAAAATGGAATTTACGTATAATTTTAAAAATATTTGCAGAGAAAACCATAGGTCAAAAATGGAACTGGAGGATCCGGAATTTAAAAGAATTAATTTTTGAGTATACAGTACTTTTCGTTTTAGCCGAAGTTCGCTTTAAATGAAGACTTTAGCAAAACCATTTATGTACAGGCACATGCATATATTAACTCCTTTGTTCATTTATTAAAAAAAATTTTGCATTTAAATTCGCAGTAATTAAGCTTTTTTCCAAATTCTTCTGCTTTCGCTTGTAAAACGGCATTGGTTATAGTAACATTATTGGCTCTTTTCAGAGTAAACTATTTTAGGAGGCAATGATGAGTTCCATGAAAGATGGATTTTTGACCTTCATTTGACCTACATTTGAGGAGTTTTGCTCAAAATTATTGAGAATCAAGTCTTTATTTTTCCAAATTGTAGCAATTGTTGACTTGCTGAGGCGTTTTATTATTGCTTATTTATCTTTTAAAGGAAAACACTTTCTTTGTTTTCCAACTGCTACTACGTCCATTTTATAACTTTGTAATTTTCAGCTGCACCCTTCCTTCACACGCACAAACAATAAACTTGACCCGTATTCGAGAACATTGGAAAAATAAAACAGTGTTGTGTAACCAGTGCATAACTAATTTTTGATCATAGCGCCACTTTTTTGGTTCGTTTTAACCTAAAAATAAACAGCTTTTGCATTCGAAAAAAGTTCGTTATAAAAAGTTCGCTTTAAATAAGCGAAAAATATTTCATGGTTTATTAGAAATATAGCGGATACTTTTGAAATTAGTTCGTTTTAGGCGGAAGTTCGTTTTAAACGGGTTCGTTTTAAGCGAAAAGTACTGTATTATGATTATATTAATATTACTTGTTGAAAAAATAATTTGGAGTTCTACGAGTACAATTATGCATCTCGGCGTGCTAAAAGTTTTTATCTAATTTTTGTTTTATGCGATCTTAAAGTTTGCCCATTGCTAACAGATTAAGTTAGATTAATAGTAAACCACAAGCCAACCTGTTAATTTTGAACCTCAGTTTGTTGGTGTGTTCAGTAATTCTTAGTACAATATTCGGTAGAATATTTGGCTTGAATGCTATTAACCCATTTACGGGAGAAATCACCTTTTTGACTTATTAAAAGTGTGTTTAATAGAGCATTAATAATTTCTATAAATATATGTACTATAACTAGTTTTTAATAAAAATACACCCGAACATTGTTTCAAATTTCCACCTCTTATACTCAAGAAAGAAATGAATTTCCTAAAATATTTTCTATACTTACTACAAATATATTTTCCATGGCAAATTAAACACTATAACGTTAAATTATTAAATTAAATTAAGCGTTTGTGATAAACGGATCGTAACAAATATGACAAAAGTGCTACTCTGCGTATGAGTGATGTCAATGCATAAATGCATACATAAATCAACTAGTCGTATGAGTAACATGTACATAAATTCATCTATGCATTGCATATTGAATTTGCTAGGAAAAATCAAAATGTCATCTAATTATTTATATGCAAAACTATGCTATAACTAACATGTCTCCAAAATTGATAAATTGCAATCAAGTACAAACGAACGAAACGAACAGACTGAAACCGAAACTTGTATTAAATGTTTTTTTATTCGGTATAAATATTCATGAATTTGCGGGTTCGTTTATTCACTTTTATTCATATTTCAAAAAAACACAAATCGTATTTGCATGTCTCAACATACACAGACGCCGTCTATGGTATATTGAATGTGGATGTATGTGTGCTGACAAACAACAACAATAAAAAAGACAAAAATGCAATACACTATGAAAGTAAGAAAGTGTTACTAGAAATTGTTCAATAACACTTAATTTGACACTCAATTTATTATTTGAATCAGCTAAATTTTTGCAATGCAAAACAAACCATTTCATACATAAATATTATTTACATTGTTCACTTTACATATGTATACTAATAAAAGTGAATATGAACATGATATTCCAATAATCACACAAACACTCTGTTTTCGCATTTAGTAGAAATTGTACATTTTTAATGACAAACGATAGTGAAATGAGTGAGTGCTCTCAAGAGCAAAGGCTTTTTATGCTGTCATTTTCAAATACAACATATGCTTTTGAATACAGACCTACAAAAAAAAGTCTTATAAACTCTTCTAAGTCAATTCGAATCATTTTGTCCCAGTGTAAAATATAAAATAGCAAAAATATTAATTATTTTTTTAACAGTAAAAGTTTTTAATTTTAATTACAGTAGTAAGCAATGAAATGTTTGTGATCCAAGAAATGTATAAATTATTAAAAATTTATTGCAGAACATAGTGAAATCTTTTAGTACTCAATTGCACTGCTAAATGGAAAAAGGTTTAAGTTTCTAGTACCATATTTCCATGTGAAAAACGGAAACATTCAAAATTGTTCGCTTAGAAGCTTAAATTAAAAAACCGCATTTTATGACTCTTTTTTATACTGACGTATTTATTAAAAAGAAAACTCGTGTGCCAATAGATTTCGATTTTAATTGTTTTCGGATGTTAATAAAATTGAGCATTTTTGTTTCTTTAATTTGAACTACATTTATGAGAAAAATATTTTAATTATAAAGTCAGGCAGTTGCCCTGAAAATTAGAAGTATATTTTTTATTGTCAATGCATTTTCTTCACTGGGTTTAATGAATAAAAATTACATATTCGCATAAAAGTTTCTGCGTGACACATATTGTATGGGTGCGAAACTTCTGTCTCACTTAATATGTACACAAATATGGCCACAAAATCACTACATAAATATTTCTACATTTACAATATTAATGTATGTAGACGAATACATCTACACGTTGGTATAAGGTTGAGTGCATATATTTTTATGTGTATGAATAAAATAGTAGGTAATTACAATCGGTAGTCAAGGTGACGTTTATTTTTATTTGTTACAAAAATTGCTGCTTTCTTCTTTTCTACGTTTACCGTGTGGTTGGAGTATATACCAATATTATTTGAGTTGTCGGTTGATGGTATTAGTCAATTCCATTTCATGGTGAAATGACTGACACTTAACACAGTGCAACAGTTTCGTTACTCACTTTTCACTAAGCCCGATATGCTGTTGGAGATTGAAAATGAAAGTAGTGATACAGAGTAATAACACCGCTTACCAGACGTAGTCTTTTTTTTATGGCGCTGCAAAATTTGGGGCGTATGAGTGATATTTTATATTTATACAATATTCAGTATTAAGCGCGTAAGTCTAAAATCGTTAATAATTTTTCTTCACTGTCTTGTACAAAGTGAAAGCTATTATCATATGTCACAGTTATTTTTGTGCTTAAAATTTCAAAAAAGCACATAAGTACATATAAAGGGTTATTTAGTGCCTGGTGCTCAAAAATGTAATCAATCCATGGTGAAATACACCATTATTCTGGACATGGGAACCTTAAGAATTTCTTAATATTATCTATCCAAAAATTATGTCGCAGTTAAGTAGAACAATTTACCTAGCATGCAATAACATTTACAGTAGGAAAATAAACACATTTTCTCAGATATGAAGAACTATTACAAAGTAGTTTTTATGAGATCTCAAATAATACTTTTTGCGAATGATGCATTCTAACTAATAAATAAAATTGATTAAGTTCATGTTGTGGAAAGTACCGGTGCTTCAAGCCCTATTCCATCGAATGAATGACTTTTAAAATTTTACTTTATAACTTTATATATATATAGCTTGTAAACTTGATTTTTCCTATAAATTAACAGTGATCACTAATGAAAGTAAGACAAATTTTCAAATTTTTCTTTATAACTTTATATATTGTAAACTTGATTTTTCATTTAAATTAACAGTGATCACTAATGAAAGAAAAATAATATTTGAAAATTACGATGATATGCTTCGTAAAAATAGTAAAAAAAAAGTATTAAGTGCATAATTCAAGTGAACTATTTAAAGAGAAATAACAACGAAAATACTTTAGAATGTCATATTTTCCCTAAAAGCTGTGTGTGATTTCTGCATTTAGCTATCCAAAACATTATCAAAATATTCAAAACAAGTCTGGGTGACAAATTTGGCATTGATGCATCTGTTTTAATCATTCCCAAGGTTTTGTCTATTTGCTAGTAATTACTGGTAACTGTTAAAATCCTCTTATGTGAGCTTGTATATTTTAATTGAGAAATGCTATCACTAAGCTCGGCATTCAATGTGCATGAACAAACAATAACCAGTAATTTTTCCTGTTGTATAGTGTAATTTTTGTATGCATGTCAGTATGAGGGGCTTTTCTACACGGGGGAGTGTTGAACTTTCAGTGAGTGTGTGTCAAAAGAGCAAAATGGTAATTGCCGACAATACAAGTGATTAAACTGACAATATACTCCGACATTCATACACAAATACATGCATAAAACGTATACTTCTGCAAACTCAAATGTCCCCAGCAAACAAATTTTATATAAAAAAAAATCCAATCATTACATTAACCCATTATGGACAGCTGGCAGAAGCTGTGATACGAAATTTAATTTTTTTGAATATAAGTTTCATATGTTTTTTATATAATAATTGTGACCATAAAATTTTTTAAAAATATGTTGTAAATTTTAGAGGATGTAACAGTACCAAGAGGAAATGAGGTGACCGAGTGTGCAAAAAACCATAAATACTCATACGTAATATAGTTGGCAATAAGTATTCTCTGCGATCAAATACTAATAAATGATTATTTTAGAAGTTAAGTAGTAAAAGTTATAGTCAGCGAAATGTGCATTTTTGTTTAAATTTGCCATATGATTTTTTTTCCAAAAGTTTGGTCCGCTTCAGTCCTTGAAAAATATATGGGGGCCTGTAAGGTTAAAATTTTTGCATAAAGTTTGCTATTTCTTATTTTAAATGCAAAACAATGAAATTTACTATTTTTTGTTTTTGATTTTCAAAATTACTTTCCAAATAATTCCTAATAATTTTAAGTTTTGTAAATGCAAAGAGAGGAAAAATAAACCATGTCGAAAGTTTTCGCTGGGTATAAATGAGTGTGTGTTTGTATTCCTCTCTCTCTCTCCCTCTCTCTGGTTCTCTCACTCTCCCCCCCCCCCCCTCTCTATCTCGCTCTCTCCATCGTAAGCTGCTCAAATTATGTTGTTTCGTGAACTGTTTGCCTTACATGTGTACTTCCAGTTCGAAGGTCTACGTCATATGGAGTTGGCCTTTTTAAATGAAATGAACACCAACAACACGAACAATAACAACGACAAGAAAAATATGTCACCTGCTGTTCATGTTCGGTCAGAAAGTGTAGTGGTTATTGTTTGACATTTAGTTACCAGTTCCGAGAAAATTGTTCAGCTGATATTTGTTTGTGTAAGTTGGAACAAATGAACGATATAATTTTGATTGGTTTTGAGATTCTTTGGATGCTATTATGGGCTTGATATTGGATACATAAAAGAATTTAATAGCTGCAATAAAATTACTACTAAAACTTGTTTTGGTTTAATTAAAAATGTCAGAAATGTCAGAATTTAATGAAACCACACTTAATAGATTTATGTTGAAAATTATTTAATTTTCTGCATGATTTTGCTTAAAATGCAAATGCACACATCAATTACTTTCAACTTGTGCCTTGTTAAATCAGGATGTCCCTTTGACCAGTATGTACATATACAAACATGCACACTCATTTACAACTTAATACACACACACTCTTGCCTAGGCAGCCCAACCCATAATGTCAATCATTGAAAAGGGTTAAACAAATTTACGCTTTGATTTCAACCGAAAATTATCGTCTTCACGACCACACATATGCGAACAAATACATCCATCGATACGTGCACATGTACGGCATTAATATTCACACAAACATATGCATGCTTGTACGAGTATGTATATTTGCATCACATTCTCGCATTCCGAACATTTTCCTTGAGCTTTGACAATTGTAATACTCTACTAACTCAATTTAACACAACACAAACACGTACAATATTGTTAGTGTGGTGGTAGCACACATGCATGCATACATACCTATGCAAATATAAATATAGCCTTATGTTTGTGTGTGTGCATGTAAGCTTCTTCTGTTTATGCAAAAACTTCCAACTTCCTACGGGTCACTTTAAATTTGTTTTTATAACCTAATTTAGTAGATTGTGTAACGTTACAAAAATGTTCTCTAAGAATCACGAACATTTTTCACTATCCACTATTTTGTTTTCTTTGCTTTTTTTTTGTGAAGTAAAGTTAACAAGTTAAAATTAAATAATTTTTGAGTAAAAGCATTTCTCTTTTTAACTTTTACTGGAGCTTGACACTAAATTTCTGTATTTGTTTTCTGTGTATATGAGTGAAAAACATTTTACTACTTACTTATATTAGGTGCAATAGTTTTTCGTAATCTGTTACTGTAAGTTTTAATGAAATATTCTACTTTATGTTGAAGTTTTCAATTTAATGAATTACAAGTAAACATTGATCACAGGAACTTGGTTTAAAAGATCAGATTGACAATAGATATAACTAACTACTACTATTTTTTATCAATTTTTATTGTCATGCAGTTGGAATAGATATGAAGAACTCTACTAAGAGGATGCTCAGTTATAAAATACTACAACTTAAATACTTTGATTGTACATCGAAATCCAAGTACCTAATATTCAGATATGCTAAGAATTAATTTTCGGATTTTCAAAGAGACATTTAGCATTCCTGATGCTTTGTTTAGAGAAGTGTGGATAATCACCGGTGATAAGGTCTGGGTTACTTCTTCATATTATTAAATCGGTGCAATAGATTTTCGATATTGTATTGGTATACTAATTAAATCAGATGAAAAAATGGCGAAGTCTAAGCAAATGGTAAATTTTGTATCACAAATAAATTGTTGAGAGCGATTTTTAACCTTAAATAAAACAAAGACAAACAGAGGTCAAAATATTACAATCTAGGTTCACCACTGATGAACTATCGGTAGACAGCTTCTATGCACGCACCTATATCCAAGAAGGTAGAAATAGTATACCTCCATACTTGGATTATGTAAAGAGTAGAGGTTTGCTGTGGCGTAGTGGTAGTGCGTTGTTCTGCTGCGCAGAGTGTCCGGGGTTCGAATCTCGGCACAGGCAAAATCAAAAAGTAGAAAAAATAATTTTTCTACGCGGCACCACCTCTTGGCAGGCAATGGCAAACCTACAAGAGTAAAAATTGCTATGAAAAGCTTTTCACTTCGCCGTTCGGATTCGGATTCGGCATTAAACTGTAGGTCCCTTCCATTCATGTACAAATATAACACGCACAACATGAGTGGATGCGAAAAGCTCGGCCTAGGCCCTTCATGGGCTGTTGTGCCAATAAAAGTAAGTAAAGTAGAGGTTTGCTGTACTTATTTATCTCAGGTAACTAGTAGGGCTGACAGATTACTTGATGTAAGCATATAACTATAGTTTCTCTATTGTTTTCAGGATAAAAAATTTATCCCTTATCAATCTGAAGATCTAAAACTAGAACTATAAATCGCTCTTTTGATTTCATTGCAAAGAAGATAACCCTTGTCAATCTGAAAAACTAAGGAAAGAATCAGTTGAATCGTATCAAAAGTTTTCTTAATTTTCTTGATGAAATTCCCCCAGCGCAATATCAGGGCTTTACCAAATTATTTTTTCTTTAGGGACTATGGCTTGTGCTTATTGCAGTAGCTAAAACATATGGCTGTGAGGATGCCTTATAAGGAGTAACTAGATTTTGAGTGATCTAGATTTTCAGATATTTACTTCAATAAATATTTTTTGGTATTGAAGTAAGTTACTGTGTAACCATTGATTAAAGGACAAGAAAAGACAATTCAAGTGAAATTCTCTCGATAAAATTCGAATCTAGCCACAAAACTGTTCTGTATCTCGAGATATTCTTACCTAATAGTACCAAAATGGTTATATAAGAGATTTTAAAACACTCATATTAGCAGTAGGAAGTATAAGTTTTGTCAAGTTAAAATATAAAACATTACATGAGAAACTACTTCCCTTTCTACTGAGCCTAACAAAAATTTAAGGCTGGGTTGTTATGAAATATGTATGCCTATAAATATATTTTGAGGTAAAGGTGAAACACATTTTGAATAAATTTTACGTAAATATGTACCCCCATCATTTATATAATCTCTAACCAAATTTATCACTTTTATTTATAAAATCCTTGCTATAAAATACGAACATACTGACAGTGGTTTTTGTAACAAAATAAATGCCAATTCAATTTATCAATGAAAGAACTCATTCGGTAGTATTATCAATTTACATAAAGTAAACCAATACACACACTCACGCAAACCAATATTTACAATTCCAAAAAGAAAATACAACTTTATGAACTTGAAAGTTCTTAAGTTTGTATACGTGTAAACTGTAAAGCGGCAAAATCGATTTTAAACTTTTAATAGAAGCACCCTTCTGCATCTCATTCCGAACGACTAAAAAGCGTAATTGCAACTTGGCTCGTGGCCCAAAATCTGTCACACAATACTGGGCCAAGTGTTAATGCGCACGTTGTACGGACATATTGCTGAATCACAGTGTAGACCATTAAAAAAGAGTAATGCAAACAATTGTATTGAAAAGAAGAAAGTGTTATGCAGCGATTTTTAAAATTAACTCGCAACTTCATTTCAATTGGCCAATGTAGTATTTTCCCCTAGTATAAGAGCAATTTATCTTGTATTTATCCCTCAAAATAATCATACTAGCTTAAGTGCAATTGCTTTTTTAAATTTTCAAGGTTTGACAGCAGCAGTCGTATGCAAATATCAATGTGCTGTATGTGTCGATGTGTGTGTACGTGTGTGTGTAAATCAACATTTGGTAACTTATATACTTGTACAATTTCTTTTGAGAAGTGTTTACATTTTTTGGCTTTCCACACAAATGTTTTCTATTCAATTTGGTCAGTCATGCGTGTCTGCTGAGTCAAAAGGAAAGGCAAATTTTTAAACCACACATGCTATGCTTTACTACCCCCTTCTACCCTACACATGCCCACACACTCAATTCTACTCAATTTAAGCAATATTTTCTTTGCTATTGAATGTTAGTTCACATTCTTCTGCAAGCTGGACACACATGCTTGGCATGCAAAAGTTGTACGTCCATCCATACTTCATGTATTTATATAATAAGCAATGATTTTGAAAAGTTTCCAAAGAAACCAGAAAGTAAATAGCAAAGAATAAACATTTTTGCATATACAATTGTAAGTTAGAAGAATATTTTACTTTTGAAGTCGGTTACAACTGGACTCGCATGTAGGCAACACATTTGCTACTGTATACTTGGAGTATATACCCCGTAGGGCCAAACCAATCTAATTCACTAAATTTACTAGCTATGAAAGTGGCTGAAAATATATGCAATGATCAACCACTTTAAATAAGTGAACTAAGTATTGCTTATATAAAAGTATTTGGAAAAGTCGTGGTAGGTCTTGTAATTCTCATCTACTTTACAATATCTTTCATTTATATGGATTTTGAAATAAGGAAGCTGTCACAAAGATCACTGAAGTAGAACCGTGGCGTGCTCGGAAACGATCGTATCTGCTTGATCTATGAAAAACAAGCTTATTTATATTAATAATATTCTCCAAAAATATGAAAAGCCCAATTTGCAGTGTTACCACATCTTGGATTTAAAAAAAAACCACCAGGACCCTTAGAAACGCGTATAAAAAAGAATCAATCAGTATTTTATACCAGCTTACACGATTTTTATACCAACTTTTTATTTATAATTTGAGAAAAAAACAAAACTGTTTATCAAAAAAAGAAAAAGTTAACTAATTGAAAATTAGTTAATTGGGCACTTTTACACGCTGAAATTTTAATCTCAGTGAAATGAAATTTTTGGTTTTCAGAGATTCACGCTGAGTTAACGAGGAAATGCAAATGAGAACATGCTTCATAAGAGAATAATATTACTGAGCTATGTAAACAGAGTTGTCAAGTCGAAAAAACACACTTTGCTACACTATTACTGTTGTAAAAATTGCCAACATCGGTTAATAGTTACGCCTACTTGCCATACAAGAAGTAACATATTCAACAGGAAATATCAAGTATGACTGGCTGATCCTGTCCTAACGAACATCTGACTGACTAGCCCAATTATTCGTGTGTGTCTTATTGCATACGTAACCAGCATAACATTTTCCAGATTTTAGAAAACCGTTATATTTACCCGGATTTTCATTCAAGTTTGAAAGCGCACCTGTAACACCTATCCAATCCACCATCGCTTGACTGAGCAAAGCATGTTCACGTACGTTACTAGTATAACCAAATATTAAGAAAAACTAGTGTTTAGAAAATCAGTGACGTTTTTGTCACGGGCTCCTGATACTATTAACGAAACCGGTACACGATGAGGAAAGACATCAAATGTGGGACTAGTTAAAGTGTACAGCAAACCAGTTGATCGACTAACTTTAAATCAGTTGGTTGTCCAACAGGTTACCTCGTTTGCACAAGTATGTATGCGTAAATGTTTGTGTACGAATGCCTGCGTGTGTGCGTGTGTGTGTGTGTGTGTGTGTGTGTGTGTGTATTTGTGATAGTGATATTAAAGAAATTTACATTTGAAGCGGAAACACGTTTGGCTATGACTTTCTGTTTAGAAAGTCAGAGACGTTTCTGTTTCTTTCTTTTCACTCCATTTATTTCTTCATTTCTCTGTTTGCTTCTTCAAGTATGCTGCTTGTATTGTGGTCATATATTCATAAATATGTGAATAAGTGAATTTGCTAAGACTAGCTCCAGCAAAGTGCACTGGTAATTTGTGTCTTGTGTGGTGCTACAATCCTTAATATTTTCAAATTAAAAAGGAAAAAGTTAAGAATCTCATTGAAAGCAATTTTTGAGATTAACTTTCACTTCCATCACTATTCTTAAAAGGATGATTACATCAATGAAAATATTATATTTTTCTCAAACAAACAGAGTCCTGCATAACTGAGAACGTTTATCAAACTTTCTGTGAAGCTACACAATTTACTAAGCTACTAAGTACTAAGTAGCTATGCCTCCAGGCTAAAGCTGTTTAAAGAATATAGTTTTTAATTAAATTTAAAGTTCCCCAACTTAATTTTTTTTTTCACTGAATTCAAAATTATTTAAAGAAATTGATGCTACTAGTTAAAAAAAAAAATCAATACATCTTCTGATAAATAGCCCAACTTATTTAGAACTTACCACTTCATCTGCACTTCTGCCCTCTTACTTAAGAGCTGCATATTTTTAAAGAAATTACCTCTGTCATTAGTTTCAAATGTTTGATATCCTTGTAGTCAATTAAGAATTGAAATGTGCAGCAGGATATAATGCATAAATTGCATTTCCGTAATTTGTCAAATGAACAATTCGCAACTGAAATCTCGATGTTGTTGTTAATGTTATTGTTGCAACAGGAAGGAGAAAATGTCACAGGTTTAAGCGTAAATTTTCACTGACATTGATTTGTTTGCATTGTTGTTGCTGTTGTTGCTTTTTGTCCACATTGTTTTGCTCTGGCTATTGTTGTTGTTGTTGCTTTATCGTTTGTATTGTTTCTGATGCTGCTGCTGCTGCTGCTGCTACTGCTGGATTTGCTATTGTACTCGTACTTATTACAGTTTACTTCTTGTTGCTGTTTATTTAACCAAGACAATGAAAGAATTATTGCTGCAGTATACAGGTCAACAAGGTAAACTGGAAAATGTGCAACAAGAACAAAAACTACAGCAACAAGAAGCCCAACAGTTGCAAAACACAGCAGAGAAGGAATTGGTGAAAGAAGAACGAGAAGAAGAAGAAAACACAATGCTGGTGTATTGAATGAGCGACAGAATGTTCACACACAGACACAGTGTAAAATTGGCCCTAGCTGCCAACAACAATGAAAACTAAATCGCTCTCTATGTTTGTATGTATTCATGTATAAGAAGTCAACATTGAGAAAATTTTCCACTGATGATGATACTCTCCCTGAATATTACCGCAATGGGAACAACAATGTGCAATGACAATGAGTAAATGAGCAAGTCAGAGTGTGATGAGTGGTGAGAGCAAAAGTAAATGAGTGGGAAAGTGAGTGTGACTGTCCGAAAGGATAATATGAAATGATGCCAATTAATTAGTGCGAGAAAAAAGTGAAACGTATTATTGTTTGTGATGTTGAAAATGAGCACGGATTATAAGTAGATGCGCAACTTGAAACTTTAAGCCCATTTAAAAGTGTTCAAAAAGTTTTACACTTTTTCAAACAATAGGGCAGGGTCTTCTTTACTTGAAAGTAAATTAAAATTCCATCAACTTTTTTAATATTATATCTACTTAATAGTTGGCATCACACAAAGCTAATAAATATTTATGTATATTTATCTTAAAAAAAATAAAAGTTTATTCTTATTATTTAACTTTACGACTTGATTCTCGTTGACCTAATTAATATTTACTACATGACGAGCAAGAAAGGGAACTTCGTGCTCATTGAATCAGCAGCTTTTTGTATTTTTTGTTATTACATGAATTTGTTAATTTAGTTATTGCTTTTGTTCCTCGCTCACTAAATGTATAAGTACATTGGTTGGTGGACAAGGAACCACTGGCTTTCCATATAGCACTCGGTCTTTTGAATCATTGTATTTCGGGAGATGAAAAGATAAAGAGAAAGATTAAAGAGGGTGAAAGATTTAAAGAAGATTTTTACTCATATTGCACATTGAATTAACTGGGAGTCTACGAAATGACTTTCCGCCGGCCTTCAGCCTTGGCACAAGTTGCCCACTGCCTGAAAACCTTAAGTCGACGAGATACTTTCTGCTCGACATAAGTTTCTTCGCAAATTGATAATATATATTTTTCTCTGGGTAAAGTTAAGAATTCCTTTAACTAAACTAATATTCAAATTTTCACGTGTTCCATGATTATAGTTGGCAACTTTAAAACAAACTGCAGGATGATAAAATATAAGCAAAAATTGTCACTTTAAACTAAGGTAGTAATGCAGGAATTTCGAAGATAATTTGATCAAACTCTCCGATTTTTTGGCACACCAATTTTATGCACTAACATATCGACAATGAAAATATAATGGTATTAATTTTAAGTGTAACATAAGTGACACTTAACATCATATCAAGTAATCAATACTTAGTATTGGTAACATATTTGACAGTTGCTTGCGTGCTACTGTGAAATTTCGAAATGTTGTTTTATTGGAATAAAAAAAAAAAAAAAAAAAAAACTACAAATATGCAAAGTTGTCAGCGGAGTACTTACTGGCGCATGAAACGAAAAGAAGGTGAACGAAAAATAAATAAAAATGAAATAAAAACAATAAAAAGAATTTTTAGCATATGGTTACTTGCCTGATTCGTTGCAAAAAGGTTGCTATGTAGTTACGTACTACTAAAAATTTTGGCTGAAGATGTCGTAGAAGGGCGGTCAAAGTCGCACACACAATCAAATTCGTTATGCAAAAAAAGAAAAACAGAAATAACACCGGAAATGTCAAATTTTATTTTGACAAGTTAACGGCAAAAAAAAGAAGGAAATCAGAGCAAAATAAAACGACAACAAACATTTTCATTTTAGCTGGTAGTGAAAATGAAAATCGGTATGAGTTGTAGGTAAAAAAAGAACTTGGATTAGTGCTACACACACAGAAAATGAAAATGGAAACGGAACCGGAAACGGAAATTTGTTAAAATTGAAAAGGTGCCATAAAGTGTAAGCGTAGGAAAAAAAATTAAAGAACGTAAGAGAACTTCACTTCATATTTGCTGTATTTAAGTAATTGAAATACCATTTATTACTTTAAGGTAGGAACGAATACATATGCACTTATACATTGTGTATTTGTACCTACAAAGTAGCAAAAAAAAAAAAAAAAATAAGGGCGCGTTACTGTGGCAGTTTCAGTAACGCTCGTATAAGTTTAAGAAAACTACAGGCATTAAAAGCTCCAACGAGTACATATTGTAAAGTAGAAAAGGTGTGTCGCTTGACGTTCGTCAATGGTAATATTATACATATGTATTACTTACGTGAAAGTGTAAAAAGTAAATCTACAAAGTACTTTAATTTGCTAAAGCCCTAACACGCATTTTGAAAATGTTTCAGGAGAAGCAAAAAACAACTTGAAACTTAGGGATTTTCAGTATTGTTTTCAGAAAATTTTAAATTCGATGTGAAAAAAATATACGTAAGTTTCTGGTGAATGGCTTCAAAATTTTTCCAAAGATATGCATATGGATACCCTTATTCAATAGACAAAGAAACTTGATTTAGGAAAATTTGATGTTAGGTCTTTGGCAAATTAAGGCAGCATTAAATATGTATGTGTACTATTGAGAAGGTAGTGGTAAAAGCAAGCAAGCAAGCAAGCAAACAAACAAACATTTAACAGACATTGATTGAAGGGTTTCTTCTTCGTTTATTGTTTCGTATCTGTTTGTTTGCTTGATTTTTATTTTCTTTGCTTTTCGCACTCATTCACTTAGTAAACAAAATATGACAAATACACTATTTTCTTTTCTTTGTTTAAATTTTCATTAAAAAATTACTTTTTAATAACAGCCCCACCTAAACTCATCACCATAATTTTGAAAACTTGTTCCTTCTTCGATATTAAAAGTACACATGTCTAAGTAATCATCTGAAAGATCTATAATTTTAATATTCATAAGATTGTCAAATAAAATTAACTTTAGTTTAATATTACCTGGTGTGTGTGTTTCTCTGTTTGCAGTTTCATTAATTACATTTTTAATTTCTTATCATTTCTTTCGAGTCAAAGCATTTGTCATGCTCCTTTCATTTGTGCGCTGCCATCCTTTGCTTTGGTGGCAGCAATTATTTAAACTATAGTTCGCTAGAATAGAGCAACTTCTTGGGTAATTGTTGGCACTTACGATGATAGCGCAGAGGAAACTTGTTTAGACCTCCGAAAAAACTAAAAGTTAAGGTGATATCAGTTTTTTGGCTATTAAACTATGCTCGGGGTAGCTCACTATTCCGAGTAATACTTACTTTACTTTACTTACTTTTAATAGCACAACAGCCCATGGAGGGCCTAGGCCGAGCTTTTCGCATCCACTCATGTTGTGCGTGTCATATTTGTACATGAATGGAAGGGACCTACAGTTTAATGCCGAATCCGAACGGCGAAGTGAAAAGCTTTTCATAGGCAATTTTTACTCTTGTAGGTTTGCCATTGCCTGCCAAGAGGTGGTGCCGGATGCCGTGTAGAAAAATTATTTTTTCTACTTTTTGATTTTGCCTGTGCCGAGATTCGAACCCCGGACACTCTGCGTAGCAGTCCAACGCACTACCACTACGCCACAGCGACCATTCCGAGTAATAGTAAATGGAATTGTTCTTCCTTGTATTTAATTTACTGGCATTGGTACTGTCCTCAGACAGTAGTGTAAAGTAAAAGTCGAGTTCTGTTCATCTTTGTTGCCCTGATTAATTTATTGTATAGTTAACATTTTTTAATTATGATTTTGAATTAATTAATTCATTTAATGATCAATTTTTGGCAAAATATTCGCATGATCAACTCTTTTTGCTGACTAGAGAGATGCCAACTTTGGGGGTTCCCTTCTAATCACTTTACAGTATTTAGTGGTTTCCAATGATATTCAATACATTCCTTCTAGCAGCGTAGAACATGTGAGTGCGAGCTTTTGATATTTTTTTACACCCACTAAACATATATGTAATATTATTCGACTTCGATCAGTCGTGGTAATCTGAACGTGCCATAGGTTTTTATTCTATAAAGTGAAACTCAAACGCAGTATGTATACACATACCATATGACACGTTGCATACACACGGAGGAAGCAGTGGTTTTACCTGATTTGAAACAGTAAAACACAAATCATTTTCTGTTAACTTCTTCTTTTTTTTAAGAGTCAAGAATATCTCCATCTTAACTTTTAATTTTTTCTCATTCTTTCTTCGCCACAAGTGCCTTTTTACTGCCTTTTGTAATTTTCCTGCCAATGGCGATAAATTCTATGTAAGTATATTAGACAAAAAAGTATTTGAAGCTCTTAACTATAGCTCTCTCTCCATCCTTTGGATCCTAAGACTAGATAAAAAATATTTTATAGCCATTAACTAATAGGAATGAAGGCTAGAATATCCTTATGAAGGTTAGAATAGTAGTTAAGTACATTTTATTGAATGCTCCTCTTCAAGGTCAGACACTCAGAGTTAGACAAGAGCTATTCTGAGAGATAATTTTATTCTTTTTTTCTTTTTCAGACAGACCTAAATTGATTAAATCTAAAATTTTGCTTTGCTCTACAGCTTGCCCAAGGTCACAAACAAGTTTCATATATAGTTTATGATATTTCTTTCTGTGCAATCCTCTAGGCTTTTGATTATAACATTACTGGGATTGGATCAAAATTTTAATGTGCTAATCAAAGAGAGATGAACAGGAGCATTGACCTAATTAAGTATCTATCATTATATCGATCCAAAAGTAAAAAAGTGACACTATTTCTGCGAATCACGGTGTATTTAAACTACAGCATTATAGCTTGAATATTTACACAATTCTTTAGTGAAAGTTTTTAGAATTTTTGCACCATTCAGCAATGAAATTGTCTACAAAAACAACAACAACAACAACAACAACCAATATACCAACGACGGCGACAGCTTCAACAGCAACAACAGCAAACAGCACACACCTTAATTGCAGACAATATAATAATCAAATTTGTTATTGTTATTTGTTATTAGTTTTGTGCGGTTGTTGTTGTTGTTGTTGTTGTTGTTGCTGTTGTCGCTGTTGTCGCTTGGTAGTGCTAAAAATGGGTGTGACTGTAGTATATTAAAGGTTCTCGCTCTTGATGCTTTTGGTTATAGTTGTTGTGATAGTGATAACGCCATCGTATACTACCGTTATCATCATTTTACTGTCGTCATCATAATTTTTTATGTTTATTTTTGTTGTATTGTTGTTCATAACTTTCAACATCGACATTTGTCGCTTCGCATATTGCGGGAAATTAAAATGACACCAGTGTGTGTGTGTGTGTGTGTGTGTGTGTGTGTGTGTGTGTGTGTGTAAATAAAAAATATGGTGTTCCCCAAATGGCAGTAGTTAATTTAGCGTTGTGCTTGCTGAATGCGTCATCAATTCATTGACAGCGTAAACTGCGGTGGAATGGTGAAAAATGTATTAAAAAAATCACTATCGAATATTTCAGAAATATGAAATAGTGAAACACATAAAATTTATTGCTTTTTCATTGTTAGCAAGTGAAACTGCTGGTTAAAAAATTGACAATTAAAACATTAATTAATATCTTCTTTTTTTTTTGTTTGTTTATTTTCCTTATATTAAAGCGCGGGTGTGACACATTAATAGAATTAGTTTAGAAAATTATTTATAAATGTTTTGTTAGACAATTTATAGAACTTAATAATATCAGAATAAAAATATATTTGGGGTATTCTGTTGTATCGTTATAAGAGAGAAGTTATGCCAATTGAGAGAATACAAAACATTGTGAATGTTTTCTTTCTTTACTTCTTTAAATGGCACAACAGCCCATGGCCTAGGCCGAGCTTTTCGCATTTTGTGCGTGTTACATTTGTACATAAATGAAAGGGGCCTACAGTTTTATGGCGAATCCGAAAAGCTTTTCATATGCAATTTGTATTCTTGGCATTGCCTGCCAAGAGGTGGTGCTGTATAAAAAAACTTTTTTTCTACTTTTTGATTTTGCCTGTGCCGAGTCTAACGCACTACCACTACGCCACAGTGACCACTTTGTTTGTGAATACTCCAATTATGATTTATGAATTTATGATTGAGTTCGTCTACATACAGGTTTAGGCGATTGAAGTGTTACCAACTTCACACCGGTATATCTGGCAACGCGATACTGCCAACAATGTCAAATTCAAACCAATGACAGCTGTTTATATTGTTTACTAGCTACCACAAGCATTTGCGTCTAAGTTTTATAGAACAAAAGTTATTCGAAATGGAATTTAAACGTAATAGTGTGATCGCGTTATGTTTGAGTGGAAAATCACAACCAGCTATTGCTCGTCAGCTCAGGCATCTTAAAGTAAATAAAATGTTTGTGTATCGCATCATAAATCGTTATAATGATACAGGCAGCATTGCCAAACGCAATGGTAGTGGACGAAAAAAAAAGACAGGAACATCACCTGAAATGGCTCGGAAAGTGAAGGCTCCACTTGAACGAAATCCACGTCGTAGTGGTAATCAAATAGCCAAAGAAGTAAAAATATCCAATCCGACGCATATTCAAAAATGTGCTCAAGGTAAAACCTTACAAGTTCCTAAAGGCACATGATCTTACACCAAAGCAAACAAAAGTTAGGCTCGAAAGAGCAAAGGAGTTGTTATGCTTGCACGAACGTGTCGAATTTCCAAACATTGTGTTCTCAAAATGATCGTGATTACTTAACTGAACGCACTTATGAAAATGTGAGCCTACGAACTGCCACCCGAAGTAATTTTCCATCTCAAGTAATGGTATGGGCAGCTGTGACCGCCGGTGGATGCTGTCCAATCGTTTTCATCGAGCCTGGTGTCGAAGTTAATGCGAATTATTATCGGGAAAATGTTTTGGAAGCTGCTTTAAAGCCGTGGGCACGCCAACATTTCGGTCGTACATCATTTACTATCCAACAACACTCGGCACCGTCTCATAAAGCTCGTGTGAACCAAGAATGGTTGAAAAACCATGTTCCATACTTTATTTGGTCCACACAATGGCTTTCGAATTCGCCAGATGCAAATCCGATGGGCTATTCCAACTGAAAAATATGCCAGAATGGATGCGCTGAAGAAAGCCATTGAACAGGAATGGGCCAAAATACTGCAAGATCATATTCGTGCAGCATGCAACTAATTTTTTAACAGTTTGAAGGCCATAATCAAGGCAAAAGGTGGCCACATGTTTATTACTTCCACACATTTTTGTAATTTAAATCAAAAAAAAAAATAATGTCACACCAAAAAAATATGGGATTCTGAATAGGTAACAGTTCAATCGCCTAACTCTGTACTTACTCCAAGCTTTTTTTGTAGATAGTTGAAATAAAATTGTTAAATCTTCTGCTATTAAAATTATGTCAAACACGAGACTAACTATGTAAAGGACTTCGGGTATTAGGTTAATCCAAAAGTGTAAGGACTGACTGAGTTCCCATGATGAATAGATTTGCTCTTCATGTCCCATTTTTTTTTTTTTTTTATTTTTTTTTTTATTTATTTGAAAACATCATGTTTCCCTAATACAGCAACTAGTCAATTAGACCAACGAGCTGTTTACAGTGGTTTTAATTAATTATGTATATTACAATAACTTCAAAGGAATATTAATGCATTCCAGCTACCAGTTCAAAAGGTTTTACGAGTTGAAGTCGTCTTCTTAGATCACTTATGTTAAGCAGTCGGGAGGCTTCCTCATTTACATTTTGATGTAGTCTAGCTTGGTGTGATTCCGCCAGTTTAGAGATTTCCACGTTTACCACGTTGGTACATTCAAATCACGATGAAGATCGCTATTTCGGATATACCACGGAGCATTTACAATGTTTCGAAGTACCTTATTCTGAAAGCGCTGAATAACTGCTACATTTGATTTCTTGGTGCATCCCCAGAGCTTTGCACCATATGACCATACAGGTTTCAGAACTTGATTATACAAGATGAGCTTGCAGTGAGTAGAAAGGAACGAGTTCCGCCCAATAAGCCAATAAAGATTTCGATATTTAAAGTCGAGTTCATCTCTTTTCATTTTAGCATGTTCACTCCATTTGAGCTTGGCATCTAACGTCATACCTAATTATTTAGCTGTATTAGAGTACGGTATCTGATTCCCAAGTTTTGAATCGGAATATACAATATCTTTCTATTTGTAAAGTTGATATGTAAAGACTTTGTACTGTTTCTACAGCTATTTTCCATATTGTTGTCCACAACCCGATTTCATTTACAGCATTTTGCAGACTCTGTGACGATACGACGCAATTTGTAGGAGTTGGGATATCACAGGTGTAGAGTACATATAAGGTGGGTCCCAATATACTACCTTTTGGTACTCCTGCACTAATAAGCTGGAGGTTCGAATAGCTATGTTCTTGTTTGACACGGAAGCAGCGTTCAGTCAGGTACGACTCTAGAATGTCACAGACGTTCGGTCCCATTTCCGTATTATTTAATCAATCCACATTATTAAAATAATCGGTTCTGCATCTTATTGGAATTTTTCAATCCAATTGTCGCTGACATAAAAAGCATTAAATTTTTAATGACCTCAATCAGAAATAGTGAAACTTTGCATTAAAAATTTCTAGAAACATGAGTTGGTCTATTATGGTAAGGTAACAAAATGTTCAAGAAAACAAAGAAAATCTGTAAATTCCGACTGGGAGAGACCGCTTTTATACTTAATCGTACATAAATACGATCATCGCCCGTACATGTTCTTTTCTGTTCCTAGAACTTAGCTACCCGAAAAAAGTTGAGAGATAATTCGTTTATCCGATTTCAATTGTGCGGAAAAAGTGTTGACATTAGAGCAATGCGATAGTCGCTCTCTGGAAACAGGAAGGAAGCAAAAATGATAAAAAAAACATAGTGCTTAATTTGAAAGCGGAATGGAATAGAGCCGGAAATGTAAGGGAGCCAACCAGCCATTGAGCACATAAAAGGCAGAAGGAACAGAAGCAGCAGCAGCAGCAGCAGCAGGCACACTGAATTAACTTAATTAAGTGCTGCGCTGTAAGGCGTGCTATATTTTCTGTGCTTCATGTTAGCGATTGTCTGTTGAAAGTTTTCTTGCTTTTCGCTTTGGTCTTGGTGCGTTAGTTTCTTTTTTTTTTAGCTAACACGTACATGTACAAGGAAATAAGCTAAGTAGAAGAGTACACAAATTGGCTCCAATGGAAAGGGAAAAGGGGTCTGATGTACTGGAGCTTGTATTTGAGGCAGAAGATTTAATGATGTTGAAAATTGCCTTTAAAGTCCAAGTAGCAGCATGAATTTCTTTTATTCTTCTATGTGTTATAGTATTTCCTTTTAAAATTTAAAAATAAATTTCTTATTTTCAATAAGTTTCTCCTTTCAAAGTAACGTCACTTGTTAACACTTTGACATCAACACTTTTCATCGTTTTCTGCTTCCTTTTCACCCATTTTCACTTCCGGAGTTCTTCTCTTTCCGTTTTTTTATTTTTGACAACGTGGTACGCGCGTTGTAAAAAATCTGCACTTATCGTTTGTTTATTTTGACAGCTAAAGAGCTTCATGAATTATATGCTTTTGCACGAATCAAATTGAATGAGCGCGCGCAAGGAAATGCTGACTCATTAAAAGCGTTACGTTGTTCTTCTTTTTACCTTTTTTTTCAAATGCAACATTTGTATATTTTTTTTACTGTTTGTCGAAAGCATGTAGCTTGAAGTATGAAGCGGCAAAATAAAGGACTTTCCTGTCTTATTTTTTTTAAGGAAAATGTTCTTATTTTTCAATATCCTTTTCTCTCCCGTGTAGTGAGGGCTTTTTGGTAATACACTCGTCTACTCTCGTATTGATTTTGAAATATCGGCACGGAAAAAAATAAGGAAAACGCTTTGCACTCGTCGTTAATATTGCACAGTATATTGAAATAGGCAAAACATGCAAGAAATTTTATTCAATTCAGTGGGATATTTTTTTATAATTATACAGAACAACAGATTAGAACTTCCTGATGTCCGCTGCGGTGAGAAGATAATTTTTTAAAAGAGGACGTTGCCCACATCATTCCTCTGAAGACTCATTTAGACTGCTACGTCACAATTTTTTGTATACTTGGGGTCCGGCAGAAATCGATGGGTAAATTTTGTATTTCAAATCCTACAGCTTAGACGTTAGAAGCTCAATTGTTCGTTATGGAAAGCAACACAGTTTTTAATTTTACACCAACACACTAATTTCTTCTTGGCCTAAGGGGCCATTTGGTAGTTTTTCGTTAAATTTTTCTTAAAATGATCATAAAATTTAAATGGCTTGGAAAAATTACATAATTTCTTCAGCGAAAATGTTCCTAATAATAAAAGAAAGGAGGTCACATACATCAGAATTACTCCCTTAACAACATTTAATTTTTCTAGACACTTATAGTTACAACTCCCGAGGTAAAGGGTTCAAGTGAAACCAAAAACTTTTCAGATTTTCATAACAAACAACTTTTCCTCAGACATCAAATCTGTAAGACTTCAGAACTAAAATCGCTCCATCAGCCAGCCTCTATGGTGAACTTAAACTACTCAAAATAATTCTGATATCTGTGTCTAAGGAGATATTGATCAGGGCAAATTAACGCGGAAATAGTGGTGTTGTACTTCATTCACTTCATATCAGTAGAAATAGAATGATTTTAAGTTAATTAACCATCAGACGACGCCGGAAATCGAACTAAGAACTCGCCGGGTTAAAGTCTAGTGCGCTACCCATTAAATATTGTAAATTACATAACTTGAACTTGTTCTGAATAATAACATAAGATAGTTATGTGCAATATAAAATCCGCGCATTCAATATGAAACCCTGCAACCTTCAATGGGAACCTTATTCGCAATGAGAGAACCTCTGCAATATATTGTCGATTATCTCACACAGATTTTTAAAAGTTGAACATTTTTTTTTATCTGACCTCTAAACCAATATTTTCGGAATATACATTCAAATGAGGTAATTCTTGGTTCAATTTATTTAACTGGTAATGGTACTTAATTTTATGTTAATCCGATATGAAAACTAGAGTACTTTGATTTTTGATCCAACTTTCTGAAAAATATTTAAAAATATCAAGACTGGATACATCAAATCTAGCAAATGTGGATGAGTAAATTCCCCTTTGTCTTTCCCTTCTTCGCTTCTTTCATCTATTGAGATATTTCTCCAACGGCTAGAAAATTCTACTACATATGAGGGTAGATCAATAATACCCGTGTGTGGAGACAGGTGGCATTGCTGAGAGAAGTTGGTATTACCTTCGTGCACTACCATCTGTCACATGACACCACATCAAATTTCAAACTGTTTCATAGGTTAGTTTTTATTTGGCAGCCATTAGTATCACACGTGTTTCGTGTTTCGCGATAAAATGGAAAAAGAAAAACATGCGAAGAAATAAAAGGGAAATTGGATGCTGTGTATGGGGACCGTTCACCATCTGTGACAACCGTAAGATATTGGTTCAACGAATTTAAACGTGGTCGTACATCTATTTTTGATGAGGAGCACCCAGGTCGCCCGGCAGACGTGGTTAACGAGGAAATCGTTGAAAAGGTCCACGACATATTTCTCGCTGATCGCCGAACGAAAGTGCTCCAAGTAGTAGAGGCCGTAGGAGTGTCATACGGAACGGTAATTAATATTTTATATGATAGGTTAAGCATGAGAAAGGTGTCGGCCCGATGGGTGTCGCTATTGCTTACGGTGGACAACAAGCGGCTACGGAATTGTCGCGGTCAAATTGCATGAATTGAACCACGAATTGCTGCCGCACCCACCGTACTCGCCCGACTTGGCTCACTGCGACTTCTTTCTGTACCCCAACATGAAAATGTGGCTCGTGGGGAAAAATTCACCTCAAAAGAGGAGTTTGCCAAATCGTATTTTTTGGAGGGGTTAAAGAAATGGCAAAAACGTTGGGTACTTATTGATCTACCCTCCTAAGCCTAAGATACTACGAGTACTGAAAATTTGTTTATAAGCTATAAATTTTAACTAGCATTACCTTCCCACATACACAGTACATATTTCAAAAAACACTTTTAGCTCCAATAGTGAACTGTTGAATTTCGTTATTTACTTTTGTTAGCATTTTGCCACACCATCCTGTATTCATTGCATAACAACAAATATTATTACTACTACTAACACGTACACATTTCAGAAGAAAAAAGAACCTTGAAATTGAGTTTGGTGGTAGAAGCAGTTTTTTGTGTCTGGTCTATGCGAAAAACGTACAAAATTCCCATAAGCGACCTTATCTAACATTTCATACTACACACATACAATCTTACATGCACACATACACATACAGAGATATGGACTTGCACTCGAAGTCGTATTTGTTTGTGTATTCATACTGCTACAAAATTCCATATAGTATGAGAATTACAAAAAAAAAAAAAAAAAGCATGAGAAAGAGAGAGAGAGAGAGAGAGAGAGCGAGAGAGAGTGAGCAAGAGACTGGGATGATAACGTTCCTGATATCGATGATGATGGCGGTGGTGATGGCGATGGTGCACCAAAAACGCTTGGCGCCTTCCTTTTTTATTACATTAAAACGAGCGAAAATTGCACAATAATATTGCAAAGTCATGGGTAATGATTGAAATTAATGTATTTCTAAATGTTTCAACTAGCAATTTCTGCGTTGCTACGTTTCATACATAATACCACTACCACTACTACTATTACTACTACTACTACTAGTGCTACTACTGCTACTACTACTACTACTATTACTAGTACTAGTACTACTGCTACTGCTACTGCTACTGCTACTACTACAACTACTACTACAACTACTACTACAACAACTACTACTACTACTGCTACTACTACTACTACTACTACTACTACTACTACTACTACTACTACTACAACAACTACTACTACTACTACTACTACTACTACTACTACTACTACTACTACTACTACTACTACTACTACTACTACTACTACTACTACTACTACTACTACTTCTACTACTACTACTACTACTACTAATACTACTACTCCTACTACTACTACTACTACTACTACTACTACGACTACTACTACTACTACTACTGCTACTACTACTACTACTACTACTTCCACTACCACTACTATTACTACTGCTACTACTGCTACTACTACAACTACTACTACAACAACTACTACTACTACAACTACTATTTCTACTACTACTACTACCGCAACTACTATTTCTACCACTACTACTACTATTACTATTACTACTACTACTACTACTACTACTACTACTATACTACTACTACTACTACTACTACTACTACTACTACTACTTCTACTACTACTACTACTACTACTACTACTACTACTACTACTACTAGTGCTACTACTATTACTAGTACTACTGGTACTACTACAACTACTATTACTAATACTACTGCTACTACCACAACTACTACTATAACTACTACTACAACTTCTACTACTTCCGCAGCTATGACTACAATTCGTAGAGAATATTGGTATTATTATTTCTACTACGTACTTCGCCTACTATAGATACAATGCGGAGTTTTTTAACTTTTTTTATAGTTATTTTTTTTTAGTGTATATATTCCACTTGCCATTTTCACTACTATTTTCTGCAGCGTGCTATGATTTTAGTACTAAATTTAATTTTAATGCTATTGTGGAAAGCTATCGAAGTTTTGTGTTTGAGTGGTAACTACTTAGTTAGGCGGGGCTATTGTCCCATACCCATAGAACCTCTACCGTAACGGTGCCGCAATTCATTATTGTTGCTTCGCTTGCTTGTGTTCTTGTTTTAGTTCCTGTTGTTGTAGTTGTTTTTGTACATTAATGTTATCTCCTGAGTGGTAAATAATGCATTTAGTTCGCTAAATACTTTAAATGAAATTAATGATTGCGAGAAAGTTCACTATACAATATGTACTATAAAAATTTCTTGTTGTTGCTTTGTTTTGTCTTCCTCGTTTGTGCAGAATATAAAATTTTATTGCAAAATACGTTATTGAACTTCGTAATAGTTAGTTCAATGAAAGTGTATTCCTTTTATATTCATAAGTGTAAAATACTCTTTTATTCAATTGAATTTTGGTCAATATTTAAGATATGTTATACTGTAAAATTAAATTGCTAAAAAATCATAGGAATTATTTATATTTTTGCTGAGTAGTATACATATGGTATATATAAATGTAACCAGTCAATGTCCCTGATGGAATACAGCATTCATATTACAGTTATAAGGTATGAAATGTACTTGCTTACTGAAGCTTTTATTTACATATTTGGATTTGAAAGTTAGGATTATGAGCTAGAACATTCCTTGCTTCCATACAGGAGCTAACTTCCACCGCCTCTTAAAATTGACTCTGTGTAAAAACCATTTTTGGACTATGATAACTTTCATCTCATAAGACGGCCAGCTGTAACCACATACAATTAGTATAACGCTTCCTAAACTTGTGTACCCTAACTTTCCTCTTCTCCAGAAGAGACTCATCAGAGAAAATATTAATATCACATTCTTCGCATTCATTCTGCAATGAGTATTATATCTATATAACCTTCCGATCACTTGGATTCTAGTCATGCCCTCTTCTAGCATAACCCTTTAGTTATTTATGTAAACTCGTAAGAAAATCAAAAAATTTAACTCAAAAGGTCAAAAATATCATTTTATATTTTTTGGTAACATATTTATTGTAGATCCTATACAATTAGAATATTGTACTTCTTCTTCCTTTAAAAGAACAATAGCCCATTGAGGACCTAGGCCGAGCTTTTCGCATCAACTCATGTTGTACGTGTTATATTTGGACATGAATGGAAGGAACCTACAGTATATGCCGAATCCGAACGGCCGAGTGAAGAGCTTCTCATAGAAAATTTGTACTCTTGTAGGTTTCCCATTGCCTGCTAAGAGGTATAGAAAATTTGTTTTTTCTACTTTTTGTTTTTGCATAAAACAGTAAGTCACTTCCATTCTGGTATAACACAAACAACATGAGTGGATGCGAAAACCTCGGCCTAGACCCTCCATAATTGTTGAGTCATTAAAACAGGAAGAAAGAAGAAGTACCAGCACAAATAGTGCTGCTGTTACTTGAAATTGTACATCTTTGGTTGAAACTCTCATTGGCCACTTAAAAAAACAAACATAATCGCATAACGGATATATTTTTTCTACTTTCAGTATTGCTAGCAGTTAGCTGGGAAGAGTGGTGGACATACGATGGTATTTCAGGTGAGTTTGATTATAGAGGATCACTGCTCAGAAGAGTTCTGCTTTAATGCTCCAGACCATAAGATCTTTCTTCGTGTAAGATGCCCTTTTATTTAATTCTAGATTTAATCTTATTTATATTTGCGGAACTTTCTAGCAATGTTTTATATTTAAGTAATAGTTTGATATGTCAACTGTCAAATAATATGCAATAACAATACGAGTACATATAAAAACGATAACGAAAACGGTTTGTAGTTACATATAAATTTATGTTAGAATGCAAATGTCAACAATATAAAAAAACAACAACGACAACAACAAAACAACAAAGCAACAGCTTACAATAATAACAAAGGAAAACGAAAAGGGAAACAATTTTCCAAAATATAATAAATAAATAAATAAATACTCGTACTATGTAAAGCAGTAAGCAGTGAGCACTACGCTGCGATACTACATCTGCAGTAGAATGTGCAAATTGCAAACGAAAATTATTCGTGAAATTCATGATCCGAGGATGCAACCAGCAACGACAGCAACAACAATGTCAGCGTTGCGCAATATGCTGCAGCAATTGCAAGAGTATAGAGTGCCGAAGAGTGAGAAGATGTTAGGAGGTGTGGGTGTCGAGGGTGCAAGTAAAAAATGCATGAATACGGAAGTTTAAGTGTCAGGAAAATCTGTAAAAAAAAATACGCGAAATTTTATTTGTTTACCCGTGGCTGGAGGAAGCACGAAAAACATGCGAGCTACCGAAAGAAGCGGGTTACCTTTGGGATTTCATGCTTATATAAATGTTTATATAATATATATATTTATACATATATATATATATGTATTTGTGTGTATGTGTGTATGTGTGTTTTTTTAATTTTTATTCGGTTTCGACCAGGTAGGTGGGAATCTTCATAGATATGAGTAATACCGTACTGCTCACGTACTGCCCGATTCGCATCCATGCACCTACGGACTAAACCCACCTCCTACAAGGACTGTGTATGTGTGTGTGTGTGTGTGTGTGTGTGTGTGTGTGTGTGTGTGTGTGTGTGTGTGTGTGTGTATGTGTATGTATTTTTGTCAGTTTCTTTGCAACGTGACGACGAATACTGTGCAATGGGAAAATGTGAATACATTGTAGAAATAAAACTATAAATTATTTTGTTTTATTAAAATAGAAATTCTAAAAATAAAACAATAAAATAATTTATTTGTGTATGTCTTACTCACACGCCTAAATAAATTTACGTTCGTTGCCATCTGGCGCCTATAAGTCATCAGTTTCTGTCACAATTCCTTCACTCTCTAAGAAAGGTGAAAATCCTGGTAGCTCTTTACTATGGAAACCAAAAGAAATGTGTCTGCCTTCACTGTCGTTGTTGTTGTCTATCCAATCTAATCCAAGTCCAACTTTAATTCCCATTGCGACGAAGACGCCGTCAACGTCGACTATGATGGTAACGTTGTTTGTTACATTTTTAACTGTGACTGCGATCTTTGAGAATACAACCACGACGACAGCGACGCCGACGCCGACAACGACTAAGACATGGTGTCACTTTTGTTCTGCACAAATCGCAGCTTAACGCAAAGTAGTCAGTATCATTGGCATCAGCATTAGAATGGAAGCAAAGGCAACAGGAACAGCAACCGTAGCAATCATCACAACTGAGACACAAGCTTTTCTAATATTTTTTTCCTACAACTACGTCTCGTATTTTACTCTTTCCTTTTACACCTTTTAAAATTTTACAAACGTGATAACGACACATTCGTGTTGCTTTTGCATTATATCTCTATTTTTATTCCCATTACTCTGTGAATTCTATGTCTGAACCTTTTGTATAGCAAAGAAGATACCTATTACATGAAACGAGTAACTTTTAAAGTTTCAGTTGGTAAAACTCATTTATGTTACACCCCATAGAGCATTAAAATTTAAGACCGCCCATATACTTATCGTCCATTTCCTACCCTTAAGGGAACCCCATACAAAATTCACAATTTTTATGAAATAGGCTGCCGTTGCAGACAATGGTAAAGTGGCACAGTGTAAGACTTCTAGCCACAATAAGAAGCTTTCTAAGGAAGGCTCTGTGGTAGCCTTTGTTTGCACTGCGAAGACACTGTAAGATATAATGTCTCTAGGTATATATTGTATAGATACAGAAGCCAAGATATTGGTGTTACAAAATTCCCATCGTCGCCCGAGCTGGTTAACAATCCATTGCTAGTTGTAAACTAATTCACTATCTGTCTACAACATAAATGTCGAAGCAAATGTCCTCAATGGCAAAGGTCGACAAATGACCACACAGCTGATCAGAAATCGCTCCTAGAGGATTAAAATGTAAGTACTCCCTTTGTTCTTATGCTCTATCTCTTACATTCAAGGAAACCCCCTTAAAAAATTAACTTTTTCTTATGAAATAGGCAAAATTAATGGTTTTTCTCCAATAAAGTTTCCCCACATTTAAAACCCTTAATACGTCTCTTATACAAAACTGAAATTTTTATGAAAAGTCAGAATACGTTTGGAATACGTTCGGAGAGGAGTTGTATATGGAGGTTAAGTGTGTTGTGGTATAATATTGGCCATTGTAAACTAATAGCGGTCGGTTTTACATTTTACCCTTCTAGGGGCGACTCCTGACCAGCGGTGGAGTAGTTAATTTGTCGATTTTCCTCGCTGTTTGTTGAACTTTGACCTCGATGTGACGCCCCTTACCATTATTCCACGTCATCTATTTTTTTACTCACGCATTTTTTCATCGAACCTCACAAAAATTAAGGATTCTAGCGCATCAACATCCCATGCAATTTTAGGCATAAGACAGAATATAGCTTGTTGCTTTGGTCGGTACTACTTTCACTAACAAGAGAAAAGTGTATATAGAGCACTGTTGGTGGACAGTAGACTCATTGATATTCTTCAATCTCATTGTTTTATTAGTCTGAATAAATTATAATCCTATTGTTAGTAGAATAGACCTATTGATAGCAGTAAATTTAAAATATCCATTTTATCTATAAGAGTGCTCTACAAATGGCTCGTCTGGAAATCTTCTTAGTTGAGATTCAAAAATATACTCTATTTTTATATTAACGGAAAACGGCCAGCCCTATTGCTCCGGCTTTTCAGGGCAGTTTTATTTTTTGGACTATCTAAAAATCTCAATGAATACGAGGCCGACACCTCTGCAGCCCCACCACCGGATCCACCGTTAGGAAGATGAGAAGACATTAACGATAGTAGCTACACGAACACATACCATAACTATGAATTGCCGTCGACTTTAACAGTGGCCGTGTAGTCAGCTATTTGATCACACTGAAAGCGACACCAGCAACACAGGCGCAATGGTCGCCAATGTTTGTCAGGCCATAACCAACTTTTTGATAAGCTAATTATATTCAAATTACAATGAGTAGGAGGCTAGAGTAAAAAAAAAAACAGAAAAAAATCATCCATACTTGCATCTTTAGCAATTTTAAGCTACGTTTCCATTCTCACATCGCAAGTACATACACTCGCAGTCTCGACGTCTGCCGCTTTGTTTTTTCCATTTCATTTGGCTGTCTTGCAAGCATGTGAGATTCATGACTGCCTCTAAGTCTATCTCTTATAATACCTCATGTGTTTCCCTTTTGGTATTACTATGCAGACAATATTTACACCCAGCAGCAGATTTGTTAAAGCTTTTCACTTCCATTTTCATTACATTTTCTTCTTCTGCTATTTGGTTTCGGTGCCTTTACCTGCCTTCAGTCTCTTCCTGGCTTTTTATTGCAACTATCCGTTTTTTTTTTTTATTTAATATCATTAGGATACTCTGTGCATTCATCCCTTATCACGATTGTGTATAGGAATGTGTGTGAGCGTTGTATGTATGTGTTTGTTTCACGCTCGCTTTTTTGTATGTGTTGTTTTTCTTTCCAATTTCAGTTGCTTTCCCATTTTACCACTGCGATACGCAGACGACTGCGGTATATCACAAGTTATGTTTCCTGGTGTTAAGTTAGCTTTGCCACTGGTGGCTTCTATTTGTGTGCACCGTCAACATAAACATCGCTGCCACCGACGCCCCACCAATGCAACCATTGAAATCTGGTTTTCTGTGCTGCAGGCGAAATTGTACAAATGCATAAATAAATACAAGTGTTTTGAATTGGATTTTCTCTGACTCTGATGTTATTTGCTGTTGTTGTACTTTTTTTATGAGAATAAAGTTTCTCATTTAATTTGGGTTATTCTGTGTTCTTGCTCTTGAGAGTGGCAAAGCTTTAGGTAAAGCAAACACTTTTCAATTTTATGAGACAATAAAATACTAAAATCTTTCATTCGCGTGATGAGTATATGGGAATTCTAAAACTAATTAATAATAAAATCTAATCGATATTTTTTATAAAGTATGGAAATAGATATTTGTACACATTGCTGTTTTTCTTCAACTTATAGCTGGTTTAAACTAAGTTGGTATTACTTCTAGTTACAACTAATATTGAGAGAATATTACGCTCTCTCAATGGAAACGAACGATAATGATTGGACGATAATTTAAGTTTCAAAATTTGACGTTTACACTATGCGCATGAATATAATTATTAATTCTTTTTTGTTTATACTCAAAACTTACCTTTAGAAATAGATTTTCAAACAATATTTACGACTTTTAAAGAATATTTTTAAAACGTCAAATGACCCTTGTGGTGAAAATTTAAAACAAAATTTAAATGTTCTTGCACTTAAATCAATTGACTTTACATTGCCTAAATACAAAGTAAGTAAAAAATAATATTTAACAGATTCAATTGATTGATAACGATTCTGTTGTCAACAGCACAAGTAACCAACTTTACATGCATAGAAATAGTTTCCGCATCAAAAGCAATCAAGCGCTAAAGTAGCTTCCTGCTTGCATGGAGCACATGTTGAAATGGCGCCTAAATGTATATTGACATCTACATAGAAACACAAATACACCAATATCTATGTATGTATTTGCACGATGCAACATTTCCTCGACATCACATAGTCTCATAAGAAAGTTAAAGGGAATAAAAAACAGCAAAGTTTGGAACGTGCTTTGATTCAGTGATTTGCTGCTGTTTCTGCTACAGTGGAGCGAAGATTCTTGCGCGACAATTTCATAAAGTGACGTTAATGGCTGGTAAAAACAGTAGAAAATTTCATTATAGAGTCGCTGATTATGCTTCGTGATACTGTAGTTGATCTGATGTTGCAAATGATATTGTACATACATACATACTCTACTCAGCAAGCTGCTGAGATGCAATGTGGAGCTATGTGCATGTTTAAGTAACGTTGAGGTCAACAACAAATCGTTTTAGAAATTGCATTCTGATTTTGATACTTGAACGTGGCATATCTGCAAATAGAACTTTACTATCGCAGCGCTTTGAATAGTTTGATTCTGCTTACGGTGTGTGAAATAAACTCCCAGCAACCCAAGAAAATAAAAAAAAATATACAAATTTCGATTTTTTTTTTGCTAATAACTAAAATACAGCATGAAGCTTATTTTTCTGAAATTCGGTATCGGTGTATAACATTTTCGAATATACTGTGCCCAAAAAATACTGTATCTACAAAATGAGCTGAGGTTAGAATTTAAAAGGTATGGTAACTAAAAAAAATATTTTAAATATAAGTAATAAGTATTTTTATAGAAATAATATATGATTACAGTCCAAATCACATCCGAATCCAATCAATATTAAATTTCTTAAATTTATTCTTATTTTACTCAATTTCGATTTCTAATCTAACAATTTGTGCCAAAGAGTGGTTATTTTGAGTGTGCCAACTCTATAAGTAATATCATTCGTATTATTTAATGACGTAGAATTAGGTTTATATTTGCGGTTAACGAAATGGGTCGATATATGCTTGAACAACGTTGGGATATACTATAAATTTACGTGCATAATGCTGAATCTTCTACCGAAAGTGTAAGAAAATTACATTCAAATTTCGATATCAGGGAAGCGCCTTCTACGAAATTTGTGGATCAATTTGTGATCAACGTGTGCGTGAAACTGAATCTTTATTGGATAAAACAACACGTTCTCTTACTCGTACAGCTGTTGCTGAGAGAAAGTGGTGTGCACTATCGCACAATGGTAACTGCTTATTGTGAAGATATGGTCTTAGAAAACATTTGGTTCCAGCAGGATGGAGCACCGAGTCACAAAAGCCGTGCATTGATCTTTTACGTGGGAAGTTTGAAAATCGCGATATTAGTCGTTTTGGTTTGGTTTTGGTGGTGTGCATTGGCCACCACGCAGTTGCAATTTAGCTGCGTTAGACTATTATTTGGGGGGAGCCATTAAAGGTAAGTGTTATGCTAACCATATAGCAACGACTGATGCGCTTAAGAATGAAATTGGTGCAGCCATCGATCAAGTATGAACAACTCCATAAAGTCGAAAATGTACTGAAAAATTGGGTTGATGATATGGGCTACTGCAAAAAGAGCCGAGGATGTCATTTGAATGAAATAGTGTTCTACATTGTACTTTCGAATGATTAAAACAACATAGAAAACAATGTATCTGTTTATTATTTACACCAAAATCGAATTCCAAATTATAAATGGTCCACCCTGTATGTGTAAACTTATACATTTAATGCTTTCACATTGCAGCTCTTACGTTCAAATGCAGATTTAAAAAACCAGGACTATAACTTTCTCCTCTTCCAGATCAGTATACCACGGTTACTCTGTTACTTACTTACTTAACTGGCACTACAACCGTTGATCGGTCTTGGCCGCCTCTATAAAGCTTCGTCATTTGCCTCTACTATGCGCGCACTGGCGCTAATTGATAAGGCCAAGTGCAGTCAGGTTGCCCTGCACCTGGTCTTTCCAACGAAAATTAGGACGTCCCCTTCTGCGTTGCGTGTTCCTCCACCGTGGTTCGAATAAAACACCCTTGTAGCCGGAGCGCTTTCTTCCATTCGCTCAACATGACCCAGCCAGCGAAGCCGTTGGAGTTTTATACGCTTGACTATGTCAGTGTCGGCGTACAGTTCATACAGCTCATCGTTCCATCTTATTCGATACACTACGTCCACGCATACTGGACCATAGATCTTACGGAGTATCTTCCTTTCGAATGCTCCTAACAGCCTCTCATTATTGATGGTCAATGTCCACGTCTCTGCGCCATACATTAGGACGGGAAGGATGATAGACTTATAGAGCGTTATTTTCGTCGGTCGAGAGAGGGCTCTACTTCTCAATTGCCTACTGAGCCTACCTGTTGGCAAGAGTTAATCTCCGATTGATCTCAAGGCTGACATTATTGTTGGTGTTTATGCTGGATCCTAGATATACGAAATCCTTGACGACTTCAAAAGTATAGTTGTCAACAGTGACTCTTTGTTTGTTGACACATGGTATTTTGATTTGTCCTCGTTCACCACTAGACCCACTCGACGAGACTCCCTTTCCAGGTTGGAGAATGCTGCAATGACTGCTCGATCGTTTATGCCAATGATGTCAATATCATCAGCATATGACACTCTTGTAGAAGATAGTGCCAGAGATGTCGATGTTCGCAGCTCGAATTATTTTCTCCTGCATAAGGTTAAAGAAGTCGCACGACCTTGTCTGAAACCTTTTTTGGTATCAAATGGCGCGGAGAGGTCTGTCCCAATTTTCACTGCGCTGGTGGTGTCGACCAGTTTGCAGGGATGCCAAAATCAGACATAGCGGCATACAAGTGATCGCTAATCATGCTGTCGAAGGCGGCTTTATAATCGACGAATAAATGATGGGTGTCGATCTGGGATTTCCAGGATTTAGCGTAATGTTAATATCTGGTCGATGGTGGATTTACCAGGCTTGAAGCCACACTGATAAGGTCGAATCAGTTTGTTGACGATGGGCTTTAGTCTTTCGCACAGTACGCTCAATAGAACCTTATATGCAATATTAAGAAGGATTATCCCACGGTAGTTGTTGCAGATCGTGGAATCACCTTACTTATGGATTGGGCAGAGTACGTTGAGGTTGTAACCACTTAGTCCATATTCTGCATAGAAGTTCGTGCATGCGTTTTTTGAGCTCTTCGCCTCCCGTCTGAAACAAATCAGCATGGGGGCCATCTGCACCTGCAGCCTTATTGTTTTTCAACCGAGCGATGGCTGTTAAGACCTCCTCATAGTCGGGCGGCGGTACTTCAACGCCGTTAGTTATTGGGGTTTCCGGAGTAGATTCCGCAGTGGTGGGATTACTGCTGTCATTGCCATTAAGCAGCTGCGAAAAGTGCTCCCTCCATAAGCTCATTATGCCCTGAACGTCTGTCACCAGATTTCCGTCTTCATCCTTGCAGGAAGAGGCCCCGGTCTTCAAACCATCAGTCCGGCGTCTTATCCTTTCAAAGAATATTCAGACCTCCTTCCTGTCCTGCAACATATCGATAGCATTGAACTCGCGTCTTTTTGCTTCTCTTTTCTTGCGCCCTCCTCAACTCTCTGTATCGCTCCTTAGCTAGTCAAAAATTAGTCAATAAAAACTATTATATAAAGAAAAACCAAAACTAATTGTCAAAGCTTCAATCACGCTTGCCTTCAATTTATTAGCTTCTCTCCCCATAGACTTTCTCGCATAGACTCGTCATACTCTTAAAAACCGCACATTCCCGAGCAGCATTTGCTGATGTCATGTTTGTCGCAATCGCAGTTTATTACTTCAACAAACATAAACATACTCGTATACACATAAAGAGAGAGAGAGAGAGAGAGAGAGAAAGAGAGAGAGCTGAAATGAAATTGCTTTGTTTGTTGTTAGCCTTTTGGAAATGAAGTGTTTGCGGTTTTGACCAGAATGTGCGACCGAACCACCGACCGACCCATTCAGTTATGATGACCACGATTCTCATGCTCATCGTATGCATCGTACGTCTTCAATTTATTTGCTGGGCGCATGCATTTCGCTTTTTGTTTTGATATTTCGATAGCGCAATAAATTATACTGTATCCGTTTCAAGCTATGAATCTCTATATGTGTGTGTGTGTGTGTGTGTGTGTGTGAATTATAGAAGTCGAGGTTGGTTGGTTATCCTGTTGCTGTTGCTAGCATGTTCTCTGTACGCAAAGTCTGAATGCAGAGAAACACAACCACAACAAATTGCTCGAATTTTGCTTTTGACTTGTCTTTCGCATTTTTTGCCCATGTTTATTTGTTTTTCGGTTAAAGTTTACCATAACTGGCGGCAGCTACGGACGGTTTTTGGTTCGTTGCTCGTAAATCTTTTGGCACGTATTTGGTAATGTGACACGATAAAGCAATAATTATGCCTAACTTCACACATACATACGAGTATATACCATACATAGGTATCTACACAAATAGTGGCATACTTACATATGTGTACAAATTGTATGTGCGGTTACACTTTTGAATAGCGGTATAAAAATACTTGGCCCCAGAGTTGTAGTTAAAGTTATGATTTTTTAACATTATGATATGCATTGCCAGAAAGTTCCTAATAAAGTTATAGAGCACTTTGATTATGCCATAAACTATATGGTTTGCTTTGGCCAGATAGATGAAAGTTATTTCGTTTACTTTGTATGAATATTGCAAGTTAAAATGTACATAGTCAAAAAAAAAAAAAAAAAAATAAATAAATAAATAAAAAGTGCATTGAATCCAATTGCAGTGTAGTTCAGGTATTTCTCAAAAGTTAAACAAAAATATTCTTCAGAATTCACAGCTCTGCTTTTGTATCAATTTCATTATTAAATCTGCTACTGAAATTACCTCTCTCTTTCACTCTTTCTCCATGTCTCTATCTCCCTCAAAAGTATTGGTAAATTCGGCAGTTATGTACAAATATACATAAGCAAATAAGAAATGTAAATAAAGTTTAAAGAAAAAATCGGTTCTTGTTTTTGTTTAAGCTGCCTTAAAAGTTTGCTTTTCAATACCTATAAAATTTTAGTTCAATTTTTTTCGTGCTGCTGTGTTTTTGCGCAAAGTTTTGTTTATTTTAAGTTTTTCATTCTTTTTGTGTTTTTTTGTTGTTGCTGTCTGATTACTTTTTATTTACGATATTCACATTTCAAAGTTTACTTTCTCTAGCTTATTGCTTGATGAGAGAGATACACAAAAAACAAAAAGCACACAGAGAAAGTAAGAAATAGAGAGAAAAAGTTTTACACTAGGCTCCCATTGAAGCCAAATTGAGCAGTTTCGGCAAATGGTTTCAACTGAAATTGCAACCGTTCGCATTGACAACTTGGATACGTTTATGGTTTCTTTTGACAGTTGATTGATTATTTCTTGTGTGGAAATGTCGACGATAAATTTAATTATGTATTACGAAGTATTACGTTCTTTTCCATGATGCTCAAAATTATCCTTTTCGTGGAATATGTAGAGATTTTAATGAACATTAAAATTTATTCAGCATTTCCGATTCTCTGGAACACATCAAAACAAACTTACTTATCATATTAAATCAATAAACAGCTGATGATTTTATATCTGTAGTTGTAACGAATGCCTATTTGGATATACGCGGCTCATTACATATGCGCCCCTCGGTCTAGTTGGGAGGGAGGAGGGTCCGTTGGAATTCGTTAGTACAAAAAAAAAAAAAATTTTAAAATTTTTTTTTTAAAAATGCGAGGAGAATGATAGACGAAATATTTAGCAGCGAAATAAAATGCATCAGAGGAGTCTTCAATTGTTAATTGGTATAGAATTTACACAGACAATGAATGACACTTCTGACACTTTCAACGGCTGCAGTCTCATTGGATGGCAAATATGACAAAGTGACAAATGGGTGACAAGATGACAGATTATTAAAATACGTGTGATATTAAAAATCACACGTATTTCACAGAAAACAAAATAGAAATGTCACATCAAATTCTTCTTCTTAAATGATCATCATAGCGAAACATCGACACAAATTCATTTCACTATTAATTTCAGTGAATGAATTCAGCGTAGCATCCGATTTTTTCCTCAATTTCGATGAGGTTTTGGCGAAACTGCATTATTTCTGTGTTCTGTTTCATCTGGCATTTATTTATGGTATATGCCGAAATTAAGCACCTCAACACAGTTTAAGTTAAAACCATGCAAATGGCCGAAACTACCCAATTTGGACTCAGTGGGAACATGGTATTAGAGTTGTATACTTGTATCTTTAATATTGGCAGATATTTACATACCAATTCTTGTTTGAAATAGATTACGTTGATTGAAAATTCAATGCAATTGTAAATATGTAGTTACATATGTACTATGTAGTTGAGTATAATATAAAAAAATATTTACATACATATACAGGGTGTTTTTTTTAGAAGTGTGGTTTTCAAGAAGAAATAAAACGCATATAATTTAATGTTATGGCCAAGAACTTAGCTTTATTATAAAGATAAGGATTTGCCATTATGTTTTAAAAACGATTTCGGGCAAGTGGCTCGAATAAGTTCCAGCCGAGGGGTCCAATTTTCGACCACTTTTTGCAGCAATTGGTGCCGTATATCAGTAATAACGCTCCATATATTCTCTTCCAAGGCGTCAATCGTCTCGGGCTTATCTGCGTAGACAAGCGACTTCACATAACCCCACAAAAAACAAAAAATAGTCCAGCGGTGTTAAATCGCACGATCTTGGAGGCCACGCCACAGGCCCACGACGCGAGATAATGCGCTTACCAAAAGTTTACTTCAATAAATTGTTTGTTTCGTTGGCTGTATGGCTGTATGGCATGTAGCGCCATCTTGTTGGAACTAAAGGTCGTCCACATCAACATCCTCCAATTCAGGCACGAAAAAGTCATTAATCATGGCTCTATAGCGTTCCCCATTGACTGTAACAATATGACCGGGTTCATCTTTGAAGAAATATGGATCAATGATTCCCTCTGCCCATAGAGCACACCAAACAGTGACTTTTTAGGATGTAACGGCGTCTCAATAATGGCTTGTGAATTATGATCACTCCAAATGTGACAATTTTGCTTATTAACGTACTCATTCAACCAAAAGTGAGCTTTATCGCTGAAAAAAATTTCTTGTGAAAATCGGGATCGGTGGCCAATCGGTTTTGGTAATAAATTTGCACGATTTGCAAACGTTGTTTAGGAGTAAGTCTATTTATTATGAAATGGCAAACCAAACTGAGCATAAATCAAGTGACAGCTGTCAAAACGACCAACTTGGCCAGATTGAAAACCACACTTCTAAAAAAAACACCCTTTACATATGTATATATACATATATATATGAATGAGTGTATGTGTACATATATGATTAAACTATAACAAACTCATTTAATTTTTATGGAAAGGAGAAATGGAGGAATACTAAATACTGAAATACTAATTTACAATAGCTCTTATGAAACTATAACTGTCAGCTAGTAAGCCACGAACTGGTTTAAAAGGTGTGCTGATTTCCAATGACAGCCAACTACAGGCTATCCCACATAAACCTTCGAGCCTTAGCTCTGATGTCACCAACGTCATGTTCTTTAATTTGTGTATTTTCTTGCCTCTTTCTAAGCCCCTTTCTTTTAAGGCCGCATTTTCATAGAGCTTTGATTATTCCATGTATTATCGTTGTATTTACATGAGGCTTCAAACCACCCAAACAGACACATGTGTTTGTGTGGCATTTGTTTTCTATACGATCTTATATTGTAAGGCTGTGGTTATATTCAAATTTTACTCGGCGAACACCATGCAATTGTTGTTGACCGAACACGAAAAAAGAGCTTTTACTCACTCTCAAACCGAACACAATATGCTGGGTGAAAAGTACACCGAGCACGTGGAGTATTCAGGGTGTCAATGAGTTATTCTACAAAAAAGGAACAAAAATGTATGTAAAATAGCAGGAAAACATGCAAACCTGTACATCACTATTTTCATATGCAGAAAAGCGAAGTTGCGAATGTATTTAGTTTTTAAAAGTGAATATTAAATATATTATTCATAAAACTATTGAAGAAAAATCATATTATTTTCATAATTTTTCAATTATATTATTAATTTCACTCTCCATATTGATAAAATCGTTTAAAGTTTTTTGTTATACCATTTAGGAATAAAAAAAAATCTTAATTTCGACAAAAAGCAACTCTGTAACGAACATCAATGTAACAACTACACCCAGCACGAGATTAAAATATGATGTGTTCGTCGAACAGCGAACATGAATATAACCAGCACTTAAATACAAATTACATGGAGTTATTGCAAACTATGTAAATCTTCTTAAATCGGCAACCTTTTGTGTGACGAAATACTTTTGTTGTTGTTGTTCAACTATCTACGCACATATCACTCTCTTTATTGAGGAATAAAATCGAAATGTTACGCTGTAACACTTAGAGTGGTGGGTAATTACTTAGACGGCGCAAAGAAAAGAGCGTGTAAACAAAATCCACTCTTGTAAGAACAACATGAACATTCAACATGAACTTTCGCTCTCTTATTTATGTATTTGCACTAAAGGAATTTGTCGCAAAAAAAAAAAAAACACGAGTAACAATATCAGTAAATTCTTCTAAAGTCAATCATTCGCTAATATGAAAGTTATTCGATTGTTCGCAGTCGAGAATGTTTATGTGTACACATGAGATGACATTGAGAGAGTCGACGTCTCTGCTTGTACTCGGCATGGGCCGATCATTATACAACAAATTTTGCCATATAATACTAAGTATGAAAGATGTCCGATCACAATACAAGCTCTCACTGTCTGTTTGTGCACTCTATGATTCTCTCTCTCATATTTAAAAGGAACGGAAGACATCTTTCGATTAAATTATTACTACTTATTATTATTTTCATTTGAGTTGATTTTCCCAACAAGTTGCATTCACATTTTGCCATTGTATTGAGGCAAATAGAAAGGACATCGGGAGCTTGTATTGTGAGAGGACGTGAGAAAATATAGAAAACATAAAAACAGATTGATGTATAGAAGTAAAACAAGTTGGTCGTAATAAGTTTGACTTCACCCGCGAGTTCTTAAATTTAAGAAAGGGTGATTAATTTTTAAGAGCTTGGTTTTTGGTAATTCTAAGAAATACAGAAATTCTACAAAATTGAATGAAATATTTATTTGAATCGAAAAATCAATTCCTGCCATTTACTTTTTAAAGATAATTTCACTGAATTTCACAATGGCGCATTCAGTGTTGGCTTCCAAAGCAGCAATCGCGTTTGGCTTGTCCCTATAGACAAGAGACTTAATATAGGCCCCACAAAAATAGTCTAAGGGAGTCAAATCACACGATCTTGGTGGCCAATTGACTGCACCAATACATGAGATTAACTGCTCACCAAATTCGCCTCTCAATTGATGCATAGTTGCGCGTGCAGTGTGGTATGTGGCACCGTCCTATTGGAACATGTTGCCTCTGGCTGGTCTTCACTCCAAATACGGCAATTCTGTTTCTTCACGTATCCATTGAGCCAAACTCGTCGCTGAAGCCTATTTTGCGATAAACACATTTTTCGCAGAGCACGAATTTTAATAATAAATTTCAATAATTTGCAAACGTTGTTCAGGCGTAAGACTATTCATAATGAAATGGCAAACCAAACTGAGCGTTTTTTACTTTGACACATGTCAAGAATCACGCGCGAACTGTCATTAATATAAACGTCAAAAACTAAGTAGCAAAAAAAAATTACGCTTTATAATTACACTGCGTGCTCAGACTTTTATGTAACAGTCAAAGAAAGATATTGACAATTTGTAACGATATAATTTTTATATATGAAATCCGATATCTTTGGTGTCTGAGAAAAAAATTCTTAAATTAAGAGTTTTTTTTTTTTTGGAATTCCATAAAATTTGGAAATTTATATGAAAAGTAAACAAAGGTTTTTGAGAAAAAACAACCAATAATAATTAGCTAGGGTCTCTAAACAAATAAAGCGCCATCGACACTGTACAGGAACCCCTCAAATGTAATATTTAAATTTTTAGAAATTTTTTCCACAACACTGTGTGCACCGATTTTACTCCATCGAAGCAATTGTTATTTACTTTATTTAATTTTGCTATTCAAAGAACAATTGCGTTTTTAGTTTTTTCAGTTTTCATCCGGTTCGAGAGTTTTGTTGAACAAAAAAATTGGATATGTTGGGGACAAATACGAAGTCATTGGAACGGAATCCATATATGTAAATCAGTTTGCCAAATACATTCTCAAGCGCAAAGTTCACACAATTTGTGTATAATGATTTTAAAAAGAAATTATTTGCAATAGAAACGTCATTTACCAACCTCATAAATATGAAAATCAGAATAAACGTTAAGATACCCCATGAAGGATAGGTATCCGGTACCTGTGTATGGTAAATGCCATCTAAATTTCCTCTCAAACTAACTTTCATGTTCCAAGAGATACTGAGTTTTGCCAAAGAATTAGGTTATTCTATCTAAATTAAGCTTGGAAATTTCGGATAAAATTTTTTAGTGATAAGAGAATACAAAATAAATATAGTATAAGTATATAGTACAGGGTGGTATACTTACTTTTACTTTTAATGGCACAACAGCCCATGGAAGGCCTAGGCCGAACTTTTCGCATCCACTCATGTTGTGCATGTTATATTTGTACATGAATGGAAGGGACCTACAGTTGAATGCCGAATCCGAACGGCGAAGTGAAAAACTTTTCATAGGCAATTTTTACTATTGTAGGTTTGCCATTGTTTGCCAAGAGGTGGTGCCGTGTAGAAAAATAATTTTTTCTAGTTTTTGATTTTGCCTGTACCGAGATTCGAGCCCCAGACACTCTGCGTAGCAGTTCAACGCAACCACAGGGTGATATGGCTGTTTCAATAATACCATTCACGGAAAATATTTGGAGAATTCTTGTAATGGTAATTCTCGGTTACCTTTTCGAATATGAGTTACTAATATGGATTATTGAAACACAAAAGATTTACCACTAAGATTACTGAAATCATGGATGGTTTCGAAACGATCGTCTGATCAGCCAGTTCTATATACATTGTTGTTATTCTTTCTATGGAAAACCTAATGTTCATTTAGCCTGTTTACTACACTAAATACATATGTACAATCTCACAAAATTAAAAACCAAACCACAACTTTTATTGCTTTTCTCCATTTTTGCAGGTCCTGCATTTTGGGGTCTAATCAATCCCGAATGGTCACTCTGCAATAAAGGAAGACGACAGTCTCCTGTAAATTTAGAGCCACAACGTTTACTATTCGATCCGAATTTAAGAATATTGCATATCGATAAACATAGGGTAAGATGAAATCAATCAATCAATAAATTGCTAAGAAACTTTCACAAAATATCTTTAATAAATGCCAAAATTTTCCTCTTTTCAGATAAGTGGATTAATTAGTAATACCGGTCATAGTGTTATTTTTACAGCCGGCAATGATACAGTAGCCAACTATGATGGTATGCAAATGCCAGTAAATATATCAGGCGGCCCATTATCCTACAGATATAGATTTCACGAAATACACATACACTATGGACTGCACGATCAATTCGGCTCAGAGCACAGTGTCGAAGGATATACGTTTCCAGCGGAGGTAAGCGCCAAATATAGATGATTTTCAAATACTTGATTATATTGAGAAAGAAAATTTTTAGTTAAAATATTAAAATTTTTAAAACACTTCAAGATTGGATTAAGTACGTAGTGTACCTCTGTAAGGGCGACAAAAATACATACCTAAAAGCAAAAATACATCAAATAAAAAAGCAAACATTTTAAAATTTTGTGTAATTTCAGCAAAAATTCAATTCCTTCTTTTTGTATTGTTCATTCAATATTTATTTCCTAAAAAGAGGAAGAGAAGATTTTGGCATACTAGCATACTACAATGAAATACTCGTATTTTTGACGCACTGAGATAACCCAACAAACCGAGAGATGCACCAGCATACTACCGACCAAAAGGTTTTAATGTCGTCTAAGAAGAACATTCCTTTACCGTTCCTCAAGTACTTTTGTACACAATTTTTTCGGTATGTTAACTGATTTTTATAACTATCTTGCGTAAAACGTGCATATAAAATATATTTCGCGTACATGTCTCTACGGTACTAAAACGTGACATTTCCATACCGAATGGTTTGCTGGGAAGATACTTTAACGCACACAGACACTCGAATTCTTGGATATTTGTATTTGAAGGTATTTGTACACACACATACATTCACGAGTGCTCTTTTACAGCACAGTCACTTTAAAGTAATTGTGACATTGTCTCAATGAGGCTTTTTTTCGGTGTGTGTGTGTGTGTGTGTGTAAGTTTGCCAGACTTTGACTTTTGTAAGATGTTATCACAGTTTAACAGTTTGACTCTGTAAACAAGAAAAGATGACAGCCTTGACAGCTGCTCTGTATGTCTGTTTCTACTTTTGAACTCTTTGGGGATTTTTTTTTTTTGTTAAATACATATTTGCTTATTTGCTAGAAATAAACGAGCGGAAGTGTATTTGATCAGCATTTAACGAAACAAATGCTGTCGATTTGTCGTTCATTTTATTTGCAGTAATACACATTTCAATTATTGTTGTTGTTGTTATTCTGGGCTCTTTTTGTCATTTAGCATTATGACGATGATAGCTCAGCATTGTATTTGTGATTTTTGTTGCGAATATTTAAGTAATACGTTAAGTGGTAGTTACTTTACAGAAACAAAGTAGTTTTGTACTCTCCTTTCTGAGAGCAGTCGGTGGTTACGAAGTTCATTACGAAATCTTCTTGATCTTCTGAAGATGATTTGAAAGAAAGAAAAATAACTAGTTTTTCATTGGAATGGTTCGACTGAAATTTTTGTTTACCCAAAGAATTTTCCAGTTTCCAGTGATATCTATCGAGCGTTATTGTTCTCCAGAATTCGAAACAACCAGGAAGCTAAACTAGATTTATAATTTGGAAACAATTTACATTACCCTCATCAACCTTTTCTGTATGCATTGTTCTTATTCTTTCTATGGCAAGCGTGTTAATACCTGTTAAGCCTGTTTAATACTCCAAAATATGTACAATCTCACAAGGTGAACTATTTTTTCAAATTAAATAAACAAATCAATTTACATTAGTTTTAAAACTATAATCGACATTCATGCGTTCTTATATTTTATATTCTCATTTTACTTTCATTCATTTAGTCTCGAACTAGAAGTCTACAAAACGAAACTGCAAGCCGTATTCAGGAAGTTTATACGAACTTACCGAAGATTACCACTCCATTTAAGTGAAATAAATTTTGGGTGACGACCTATCACTATTCCGCTGCAGATGGCTTTGTAAAGCTATAGGTGAGGCTTAAAGTAAGAAACTCTCTTCAACTATTTGACTGTAGAGAAAGCCACTGTTTACTAGCATTTTACTGGGTTGAGGTATTGCAATCACTTTCTCAAACCCAGTGGAGACCAATTTTCTTCAATGAC